>JARKID010000121.1:0-331000 GCA_029449255.1 Mycena polygramma
GACTCGTACTGCCGGTAGGCCCGGACGCGCCACGTGACGTAGTCCGTGAGCGGGGGAGGGTCGCTCGACCCGGTTATGGCGAGGTTAATCGCCGGGTCGAGTCCGGTGCGGTACTTCGTGACCTTGACGATGGGTCACTGAAGCCGGCGAGGTCGACGAGGTCTTCGAAGTCGTCAGTGTACCGGAAGACATCCCGGCTGCCCATGTGGTAGGCGCGGGACTCGAGCTTGATCAGGGCGTGATCCTGCTCGTTCTCCTGGACGAAGCGCTGCCGGAACTCGACCAGGAACAAGTCCCAGGTCGGGAACGGGAAGGGGCTCTTGGCGGCGTAGCGTTCGGCCCAGCGTTGCGCGGTGTCGGTGGCCATAAAGGACATGGCGTACCTGACCACCTTCTCCTCCGAGGGTTCTCCGGCCTCCGTGAACGCTTCCGGGACGAGCCGGGCGTAGGACCGGACGGCGTGGAGGAACGCCCGGCCTTTGGTCCGGTCGCCGTCAAAGACGAACGGAGGGTTCGGCCGAAGGACCGTTTTTGCTCCGGGGGTGACGTTTTCAAAAAGCCGTGGACCCTGGTCCGGAGCCGAAGCGGCAAGGGACGGGGCAGGCGAAGCAGCGCGTTGGGTGGTGGAATTTTCAATCAACCTGGTGAGGCGCTCGAGTGTACCTTCGATAGCGGACATCCGGGCTTCGGCTTGTGCAGCGGCAGCGTCGGACATGTCGGCGTCGAGAGCAGGGACAGGGGAGGAGGGGGCAAGATTCGAAGTGGGAGAGGCAGGGGCGCTGACGTATTCGTCCGAGCCTTCAAGTCCAAACTTCGCAATCTTGGCCAGTTAATCCCTTAGAGAGTTTCTTCTGCTGTAAGGGCAACCTCAAGGCCCGAGAACACTCAAGAGTCCTAGCGAGGGAAATCCGAAGATGAATAAACAGTAGCTACGGACATTGAGTAACGCACCTAGCGAGGGAAATCCGAAGAGAAGAAACTCTGAGGATTCCCACGCCAGGCCGGAGGTACAAATAGTCTACTGGACAGGAGCACGGGACCGGAGTGATCGGGAACGGATGCCGAGGTCACGTGCATGATCGCATGCCGAATGCCAGGCGGCATCGGCTCGGCTCGGCGGACCGGAGGACGTCGGCCGAGTCGGAGGACCGGAGCGATCAGCGGAGCGGGGCCGACGGCCGGCGGAGCCGTGCGAAAGGGGGGTTCCCCTGACATCGGGGGCCTGGATCCAGAGGCCGTCCTCCCAAGACTACGCATTGGGGCTTCGCGTTCTTACAAGGAGGAAGGGGGAGGTTCGAATTCTCCCAACGGCATATTATTCAAGAGCGCTAGCCGCCTCCTAGAAGTCATGATGTCATCCCGCGCAATCGCAAAGGGGATTGTTCAGTGCTGTCTGCAGATCCGATATAGACGGCTGTCCGGAAGACAACAGCTGTAGGTTGACTGTAAGCCAGTATGGGCTGAGAACGCGTTGATAAGACAATGATTGGTCGATTGAACGGTGGTCGCAAGGCACGATTCCGCCGTTCGTTGGGTCCACTTGGCACGGCGACCGCCCATCCGGATAGATCATTCCACATGCGGAAGGATTGAGCTAGATTCTCTAGCACTTAGACAGACGATAAGATCCAGGGCGTCAATCGTCGTCCGAGTCTCCGAGCGAGATGATGGTCAAGAGCAAGTGAAGAGCGTCACGGAACGATGTGACGGTCACACACAGCCTCGCACCAAGACCGCTCTCGCGCTCCCCATACCGAGCAAGCCATACAGAAATTCTACAGCCAGCCCTAACCCAGCCCTTTCAACGTACTTATCGCCGACAAGATGGGTGTTTTCGAGCTTTATTGCTCGTTCTGGTGAGAGTGCCACGCGTCCTGGTTTGACCGAGCTCAAACGAACTTTTCGAAGTGCCGGCCCACTTTGTGATGCGCGCTCAGCATGGCTAAGCTACCTTGTTTTGGAACGGGACGCTCCGTGGCCACCGAAAGACGGGGAATGGCGGAATCCGCCGGGCTTTCCGATTCCTTCGAAATCGAAGGAAGATATCGTGTGCATTACCCCGGAGGATGGAGCCTTTTGGAATGACTGGGTCTGTGTTGGTCCGAAGTGGAAAGACGGTTGGGTCTCTCCTACTTGGTACGTGGAAATTGTTGCAATTCGTGCTGACAGTTCGTCTCAGCGAACAAGGGGACTACGGTGAAATCTTCATAGACGGAAGCAGCGACTGGCAAGATGGTTCTCAAAAATATCTCCGCATCCATCGGGGATGCTTGTCTTTTCTTTGTCGCCGCGTTGCCATAACTCCGCGCGATCTCTGGGAGTCGTTGTATCAACCTGGAGCAGACTATCTGCGATATGGAGAACAGGTTCAAGGGCTACTTTACTGCTTGAAATACTACGATGTGGATGGACGCAACGGCCAGGAGTTTGGGTATGCCATCGCTCGGCAAACCCCTCGGGAGGACGAACCAGACTGTGTCGACCGCTGGGACGACCCAGATTCTATGGACGACACAGCTTGGGTCCTGACACGTCCGACTTGTCTTCTTCCTGTCGCTCTCAAAGCTGTCTCGCCACCTGCAGCAATTCCAGAGCCAACTTCGTCCGCCGACTGCATGAAAATCTTCAGCGTCCCCGAACTTCTCGACCTTGTGCTCTCGGCCATCGTGGAGGTTTTCCCTTGCGATGCGGGCACCGAGCTAATGGAAGACGGCGCTGAATTTGATCCCCCTTCTCTCGTCTCAGCCACAAAGGCGCTCCTGGCGCTGTGTCAGGTCAACCGCTTCTTCCACGATGCGATCATCCGAGACCGGCAGGGCCTGTTCCTCCTCCTCGCATCGCAGTATGGATGGATGCTGCCAAGCACGCCCGGCGATTGGAAAGAACGGCGGGAGCGTTCGGGACCGGAGCTTGATTTGCGCTTGGAGCAGGCGCTGGACTGGCGCGGATACTTGCTCAACTTCCTCCGCAAGGGAGACCGTGTCGTCAAAAATCGGTGGCGGATGCACCGGATGAGTGCAGTTCGCCCGTGGTCGAGCGCGTCTGCCAACAGAGACAACTCCTGCTTGGAGTTGGAGCGTTGGGAGCCTGGGATTGCGCAGCGGTATTGTCTCTCCGGACGCGTGGGCTTGGGAGTTGTAATAGTGAATGTCCATTCACCTCGCTATATTTTTCTCCGATCATAGATGTACAGGTCGATAAATTTGTTTCTCTGCTGTAACCCAGGCCACGAAATAAGTGAAACAAACCGCAGTGGCTACAGAGGTCGTCTTCCGAACACGGCCAGTCATTTCATAGACATGCTTATAGGGGGGCAGCCAGGGGTTCGACGCCCCGACGGTACTGCCACGTTACAGACGTTGATTTTTCCCCAATTGACCTCCAATCCTGAGCATAGCTTTTGGCGCAACTCGCCGTCCGCAGTTTTCTTTCACTTTGAACAGCTGGACTTCCCCCGAAGAAGAAAATAAATCTGAACCGCCCTGCGGCGACCCGGGATCACGGGGCAGCCCCGAACACTTCCCAAGATCTTGCAGGACTGTCACCAAGGGTAGACAGTCAGCATACTTTGTGTGATCAACCCTCTGAAGCTACGAATATCCAAAATGTGCAAGTCGTCTTGCTTGCAGTCGTGGTTCAACTTGTGTACCAGTGGTCGGCGGTTCATTTCTTACGAGGTTGCAATACCGTAATAACGGGGCCGACGTAGTCTGAAGTTAACCGCGCCACTGATGGTTGGAGGTCGACATTGTTATGTAAACATTGTGGCTGTGCTCACCTTTGGATTTTCCTTTCCGTTGTTACACCGCTCAGAGTACTGTAACACCAAATTCTAGGAGGCCAAAATGGTCAGATACCCCTTCCAAATGGTTCTGCCCCTTCAGATTTTCCTTCCCCCATGCTTTTTGAGCAAGGAACGAAACCGACCCTTCGGCAGCAGCCGGCTCATCAAATTTCGGCATCTCGATTCTGACCTGTTGTGCCCCAACTTTGCTGGATAAGTGGGACCTTTTGGGAAGATAAACACGATTTGGACGCGTCGCGGACAGAGCTTCGAGACGCGACAAAATTCTGCTTACATCACAACCGCGACCTCCGATCAATCCGCTCGGCAAAACGACAGGCTACAACAAGCGAGGTACGAGCTGATTTTGTTGTAGCGTCTGTTTATAAGAGACTAGGGCCGACGGGTCCCGATTACGAGTTCAGATTACAAGGCAAGTTGTTTGACACAATTGTTCACAGATGTTCGATTGACTTCCAGAATCCATCGTATCGTCAAGCAAAAACTACCACGTCACTCACTATAAGTACTTACTGCGCTCGCCCCGGTCGCATCTCTCTCCTCCCACGGACGCACACCGCATTGACACGCCTTCACCAACAACTAGCAGTATGCCCGTGCTACGCTACGGGAGATGTCAGACGGAAGATCTTAGTAAATATGGATATAAGGGAGAGGCTGGTTCTACATTCAAGACAAAGTAAATGACGCGGTGAGTCCAATACAGATTTGAGGAATTTAGCGTCGATTGGCGGTGTGCCGGTCAAACTAATAGAGAGATAATCCTTCACCCTTGTCCTCGGATACCTCCACCGCGCGATCATCGGCCGTCTTCTGTCTCCGGCGGTTGGGGTCTTCGAGCTTCGCATCACTCCTAACTTCCAAAGAAGTCGGTGAACTTTCAAGCGTGCGGGAGATCCCTTGTTAACTCGTTAGAATTCGGGAAGAGAAAGGAAAGTGAGCTCACCCATTTTGGTTGTTCCTGCGGGGCAGGAGATGTCCTCCACAATCTTGTACGCCTGTTTGTAACTTCCAGCGGAGGGATGGGCGTCCGTTTGCCAACATATTGGCTACTCAGAGATCGCTGGTGCGATTTACGCGCTGCTGAAGAGCAACAGCCGGACCGCACACGTGAAGTTGAGCATAAGATGGCGCGACGTCGTCGGGGACAGTACGCCGAAAAGATGTTGAAGGTGTTTGCATCTCTGGATTCCGAACTGTGACGACGCACTGTTCGATGCATTGCCGGGGCTGGAGCTTCCCCACCTGCGGCGCTTTTGTTGCCACCAGCCAGGCTCATTCCAAAGCCGTCTTCTCACTGCCTTTCTCGGCCTGCACCCCGCGATCACACACCTCGAGATCATCCCTCGCTTTAAATACACCGACACGGACTTGATTCTACGGCCGGAACGTGTTCATCTCCCCGCGCTGCGGGAGTACCGCGGCTCGGCGATGTATTTCCCCTGCCTCTCACTCACCAAAAGGTCCCTTGCAAGTGTGGCCTTCTGGGACGTACCGAAGTGGCGATCCGTGCTGCCTCCAATAATCGAGACACTCGCGCACTGTTCAACTCGAGCGATACCTTTTTCATTCAGCCTTCTCTACGATGGGCTCGTGGATGAAGATGTCCAGCTCCTCCGTTTGCTCGCTCGCTCTGTACCGCATCTGCGTAAGCTTGAGCTCGGTCCTTTCTGCCGCCCGCCGTGCTTGCCCACGTTTGTTCGTATGCGCCCCTCCGCTGTTTTGGATCACCAACACTAAGATTTACATATTGTAGGAGCTTGTGGAACATATTGCATTGGCCCTCGCAGCGTTCAAGACCCTCGCAGGACCACACACCGAGACCTCGCAGATGCAGACCGTGCGGCAGTCAGCAAATGGAGCGAGCGATGTCCATCCCTTCAGGAAATCCAACTATGTGCGTGATCTTTTTCTTTGGGGAGCACGACACCGACGGTTTATGAATTTTCTGATCCAGATAATCACAATTGGCTTCGGGCAGCAAACCGAAGGTTTTCACGCACTTGAAGTCTTGATTCAGAACACATTCTTTCTCTCCCTCATCTAATGCGGCTTTGGTTTAGAGTGTCCGGATTTTATATATATTACTCTACTAGTTGTCGGGCACAAGTTGGGCACATAACTGAGCATGAAAGGTTACAACTCAATAGGATGTACCGCGAGTGGTTTTGCAGACACAGGAACAGTCCCGGAACGTGGAAGATTCTCACTTGTTCTCAGTACCCGGGCCGGTACCTGATTCTTCTTTGCCCGCGGCCCGGGCGGCACCTCGGCTTGCAGTGAGCTTGCATGCAAACAGCCCAAAACATGAATACACGTTGTCCTCTGCCACCACCAGCCACAATGGAATCTCCGCTCAGCACCGGCGGACCCTTCTTATCCTCATCACTCCTTCCCACGCCGGCGGATAAAGAGCAGCTCATCTCTCTTCTGCGCTCGAACAGCGTGCCAGTGGACCGATCTCGCTTCGACGCCGTCATCGCGTCGTCTCGCTCAGAAGTTGCACGGTATGATACAGAAATTCGGTGGCTCCAACCATTTCTCGATCGAATGATCTCAGAACGTGCTGAGCTACTAGACTACACCGTTGGGTGTCGCAGTCTGTTCTCGCCGATCCGACGTCTTCCCACAGAAATTATCACGGAAATCTTTGCACTGTGTTCTCCTGGGCGGGTCCCCTTCTATGACCCTCTGGAGGAAGTGCCTGACGATATGTTTGAACGGAGCTCCCAGTCGCATCTGCTACAGCTTTCACAGGTGTCCTCGCGCTGGCATGATATCATCATGCGGACCCCGTGGCTGTGGGCCACCATCGTCTGTCCTCAACCGGACAGCCGGGTGAAGCGCACGACGGCGCTTCTGTCGCGGTCATTGGATAGATCGGGCTCCTGTCTGTTGGCAGTCGGCTGTGTTGGCAGCAGCATGGACGGAGGCGCACTGGAGCTGTTAGCCCAGCACTGTGCCCGTTGGCAAACGGCGGATATCTACCTGAATAAAGCAGCTGAAGATTCGTTCTCGAGTGCCAGGGGCAACTTTCCGAACCTCGAGCGCCTCCAAATCGGAGGTTTCGGTCCTCGCCCCAACGATCTGTTCAGCACGGCCTCCAAGCTAACGCACATCACACTTGCGATAAGCGGAGGCATGGTCCCTGACCTGCCTTGGGCTCAGCTGCGCCAGGTTGACTTTTATCAAGACACATCGGAGATCCAGTTCATCCTAGCAATCATGGGTTCCTGTTCTAGCGGATGCGTTTTTAACGTGTACCGCCTAGATCTTGACTCTCTCGCCCATCAGCCTCCTCTCACGGCTGTCGTTTCTGACATTCAGGCGCTATGCCTCTCACTGTACGACAGAGGGGCCCGACTAGGCAAAATTCTAGAAGCACTCACCCTCCCCTGCTTGCAGAAGCTGACTCTTCGGTCCTGCTATCACTGGCCTCGGGATCGCTTCCCCGCATTCGCTTCCCGATCATCTTTTCATCGAGAACTGACGAGCCTTTTCCTCCACGACACGATCATCTCTGAGGATGATCTCGCCGTATGTCTCTTCGAGATGAACGTGCTCTCGGAGCTGTTCATCCAAGATATCCACGAGCACGTCCACGAGCACGTGCTCGTCACAGACAGCTTCCTCCAACGGCTGGCTTGGACGGCCGATCCGTCTTGCCTCGTACCGCATCTATCATCGATGCGGTTCGCGTCATTTTTCACTTTCCGCAGCCAGGCCCTATTGGATTTCATTACCTCGCGATTGAATTCCGGAAGAAAGGGCAACGCCCCATTCGAAATGTATTTATCTTGGCAGACAGCGCAGGAGCCGCAGATCGAGGACTCCATACTGGCGCACATTTTGCAACTGCGCGGTGACCGGAAATTACGTTGGCGCCTTGAACGCTATGAGATGGACTAGTATGTGTTCGCCGTTTCCCTCCTTCTGGATCTGTTCGCTTATCCCATTGAAACAGGGTATGATATTTTCGTTGCACGGAGTTTCGGCACTGTGGGGTGCGACTGCGAAAGAGGCCAGCATGGAGAGAATTGGAAATGGTGTCGGCGGCCTGTTTATCCTCGAGCGGAACACGAAGCATAGCAGCACTGTGTTGTCAGGCTGTTAACAGCTCGAATCCATAAATCTGGACGTTGATGAGATGCACTTGAGGGAATAGTTGGAACACATCTGAGGCCATCGTCAGACGTCCTCTGTCTTTCCCCGCTGGACACCCACTGTACTTCAATGTTGAGGAGAAATAGGCCAGGCAAAGGTCAGAGCAACCGGCGAACCGATACCAACCACATGATTGCAAAAAGGGCGTCTGCACATGTGAGAGTCCGGGGCAGAAAAGCGCAGTAAACTTAGTTACTTAGTGGCTATCATCCCAACCGAGGAGGAGAATCCGCGGTCTTGGCTCGCACGCCAGCATTTTGGGATGATTTCAGGTTTCAATCTACCCATGGTGATGGTACAGAGAGATCCATTTCTTTTGGGAGAAGCAGCACGCAACTGCACAGCATTCGGTCGTGGGCTCGATGTCAAACGATAGCGTTGAACACAATTCCATTTCAGGTTCATCGAGGAACGTATCTGGCGGCTGGAGGGGCGAAATTCATAATTATTCCGAACCTACTGTATTCCCCGTCCTTCGAAGGGATCTTCCTCGAGCTCTGACTGCCGATAATGATTCTCATTTAGTAACAGCCAATGTGTATGTCGAAAGAAAAATGGGCATGCTACAAGGTAATACCGTCGGGAGGATTCGAACCTCCACTTCATTATTACTCTAGAATGGAAGGCCTATTTTTCGTAGGCAGCCTCCAAAGCCACGACGGTTACTTTTACCAATGTTGATTCAGAACTATGTGCTGCTGAGTGCTCTCGGAATGATCCACGTTGACATGAGATCTTGCAGGCGAGCATGATATGCTTGATGCCCAAACCGGTTTCTTTGTTTCACCTCTCTCCTCAAAAAAAAAAAAAGTTTATTAATATTGGTCTGATGAGGGAGACTAGGATAAACACATCTTGCAAGGGATGAGCACTGACCTGGAGTCAGGGAGACACAAAAAAAAAGCCCTGTCAGCTTGTGTCTATGCCATCGTAAGGATTCGAACCCTCTGCCTGCTCACAGGGCCAGCAATTTTCGTGAGGCGGCCTACATACCTACACGGCTGACGATGGGGTGTTTCACTGGCTGAGAGCCTTTGCTACTTATGCCCGCAGGTTTGAACTACGGACAGAACTCTGCTCTATGCATACCGAGAACAAAACTTGCTGACGTTTTGCTACAAGTACTCACCATCAACAGGGACTCAAAGCAAGCATCTCCGCGCTCACCTCTTGACACGGGGGCCAGATCAGAAAAAAATATGGTGCCGCAGGTTCGATGTATGCCATCGGGAGGCCTCGAGGAATCGAACCTCCGTTTCCCACCCTTCGTCCGGCAATAATCCGGGAGACGACCACCAGGGCCACGTTGGCTTCTACTCAGATTGAACCTCGGCAACTCGGTGGCACCTATGCGGTGGATTGCGTTGCTCAGACGACTTGAGGGTGTAGATAAACAAAATAGCGCTACAGTCCTAAACTAGGAAGCGCAACAAACAAGGTTGGCAGGTGTTGTTCTCAGCCAATTCTTGATGAAAACACTTACTCCAAGTGATGAAATGGACCGCATGGATACGAAATCCATGCCACAACTTACAACTAGGTGTTAAAATGCGTGATGGTTGAGAACGAGGCCGATCTTTGTGCACAACCAAATTTGCACAAATTACGTAGAAGCGCAACAACTTTGATCAGCTAGATCCTCCTCTCAGACCGTTTTTGGAGGGACCAAAAGTTGTACAGCTGTACTGGGCAACATCTAAAACCCCAGGATATGCTCACCCTTGCAATCAAATGCCTGACTGAATTCTTCCCACTGGTGCGGCGATCAGTGGCTGATGGGCTGTTTTACGCGCCAAACAAATAAAGCCGTTTCTCGATCCCCACGGCGGCTTTTTGCGCAGATCTTTCTGTGGGCTAGATAAGTAGATCCTGTAGTGTGTCTATATGAATTTCTGTGAATATTTGAGGCGGTTAAAAAAGCGGAAGATCCCGTGTTGCGCTTCTACGTATGTTGCGCTTCCTAGTTTAGGACTGTATACGCTGCGATAAATCGTGAGTTGTTGTTGTCACCGGCAGTTATGTCCATGAATTTCCACCTGCATACAGCTGGCTATGATGGATGAGTTACTTCCTTTGTGGGCGAGTGCGCACTTGCCTGTCCACCGCGTTGGAAACGAGGCTGACCTTGGGTCAAAAAAAATTGGAAGGAGTTCCCGGCATGTCGCGGGGAGGATTCGAACCCCGTCTACCTCCGCTCGATTATCGCCGAGGACCTATGCTCAGGGGCAGGCCACCCACGGCCACGACGGGTTATTTCTGTGATACACTTGCGAGCCTTAGATCGCAGGGTTGAAGTCTGGAAAATTGTAACATTAAACGCCGTAGAAGGATGCTGACGGATTCCCCTGTTTTAGCCGTACCTGCACATCTAGACTGTGCCGACCGAGGGCTAGAGCGCTCTACACGCACAGTAATGGCCGCGGTCAATTGAGAGGAGATCGGCCGGCGGGGTCCGGGGTGATCGCCGTTATCGCGGCAAAGACGGCATACGTCGGCATGCGAGGTTCAACCGAAGTTGAACCAAGGTGGACCGATGCTCTATCAGATTTACCTGCCTCGTTGCGCCCCACAGTATGCTCACTAATTTATCTTTGTTCTTCTTCTTCCCGAATAAATCAGACCCTCACACCACTGACACAACCGAGACAACGGTAACCGGTCGGTGAAGCTGTGTGCATCATATCATGATGCCGAGACGCGCGGTCTACCTACTCTCACAACACTCATCCTCCTCCCCACTCACTACACCTACCACTCCACTGTTCATCATGGCGTGTACCCCCAAGGTCTACGTCAAAGCCTATCTAGCTGGCTGCCTCATCGCCGTCTTCCTCATCCTCACCCCCGTCCTCATCGAGGCGTACTACCCGCAGGCCGCCCCCGTCGCTCAGGCCTTCGTCTGGGTCACCGACACCATCTCGCGCGGTTTCGGCGCGCTGTGCTTCGTCATGGCCGTCGGTCTCCTTGGCTCGCTCGGTAACAGCGCACGCAAGGGTCTCGTGCGCCTGTGCACCCGCCGCGCAAGCCCCGCCACCGGACCCATCTCGCTCGAGGACGGCACCGCGGAGGCTGAAGCCCCGCTCACCCCTCCCACGCCCGCCGCTGCCCCCACCGCCGCTGCCCCCGAGAAATCCAAGCCCACCATCGTCAGCAAAGTCCTCTCCCTCCTCTCCTTCACCTACTTCTTCACCCGCCAAGTCATGCTCAACGAGCTCGTCTCGTTCGACCGCCCCGCACTCGAAAGCGTCCTCGCCGTGGCGCTCTACGTTCTGCGCGGCCTCGAGGTCGTGTTTGCCGCGTTCTTGGCGCCGCTGTTCGTCGCGTGGGTCAGGTACAAGAAGCCTGCGGCACCTGCCGCCGCAGAGGCGCCCGTGTTGCCCGTCGTGGCTGAAGCGCCGGTGGAGGTGAAGGAGAAGGACGAGAAGGAACTTCTCATTGAGACAGAGGCTTAGAGCCGGTACACCGCTCATGCTCATGGTTCGGTAGCGTACCTCCTTTCCCTTTGTACTTCCCCCCACCAAATTATCCTCCCATTTTTACTTGATACTTACAGACTGTGATTTCACAGATCTCCCCCCTCCTTCTTATCCCTTACCCTCTACTTGTTAGCCGAGACTGGCCTGATTCTCAATTGACGGACTCTTTGCCATTCTCCCTCTCGCGGGTTCTCACCGTCAGCCTCGCCGTCAGCATAAACTGAGTACAGCGTCTATCATGTTCAATCTCCATCTGGTTCTCCCGCACCTTTGATCCTGCTGCCGTTCGCTTCCAAACCTCAATTGAACTTCCCGCCATCTCCCACAAACCCACCCGCATCTATCATTGAGCATCAAGCCGCATTCTCAACAGCTTTGAAGACAGAATAAGAACACCGTCGTGGGCCATGGCGGCCGCCTCCCGAAGATTCAAAATTTTCGTTCATGCTAGGCAAGGGGGGGACCGGAGGTTCGATTCCTCCCGATGGCATAGGGGGGTAGTTATCGCCTTTTCTTTTCTTTTGACCCTCCCTAATTTAGCTTGCGGTACACCATCACATTCGGGTGTACACACAGTGGCTCGGTATCCACCACCGTTCAAGTTGTCGGAACTTATCTGACCTCGGCGGCAACGACGATCTCTTTCGTCCTTTATCTTCGAGCTTATCGGGCCATCTCCTCAACCTAAGATTGGTATCTTCTATTTGTATCCCTTGCAAGGCGGAAAGCGGAGGTTCGACTCCTCCCGATGGCATAGGTGTGGGAGTCAGTGGGGAAAAGGGAAAGTGACGCCACTGCCGCCCTTTGACGCCCTTTGCCGAGGGGGCGTCAGTGGGGGCGGCAGTGACATATTTCTTTCGCTGAAATTTGCACGTTTAAGTGTCCCAGATAGTATAATGAACCTTCCTTACCACAGTGGCCGCAAAATTGGACGGTATTGGGGCGAGATATGACTTAAATTTGCCGAAATACTCGCGGTGGGGCGTCAGATGGCGGCAAAGTGTGGCGTCAAGGGGCGGCAACGCGGCGTCAAGGGGGGGCAGTGGGGCGTCAGAGGGCGTCAAGGGGGCGTCACTGGGGGCGTCACATTTCAGGGCGAGGGGCGGCAGCCAAAATGTGGGGGCGTCAGTCGGGGCGTCAACATGTGTGACAGTTGTCACATGGGGGGCGTCAATGGGCGGCAAATCCGGGGCAGGAAAAAATTCAAGCAGCAACGGGGTCCTCTCCAAGCTCCTCAGTACAGTGCGGCATGTCGGAAATCTGGGCATTAGCGACTTAGTCGGCTTCAATCGAGTTCAACGATGATTCAACGTTGGTTGAAGTCAAGTTGACCTTCGACGTGGGGCGAGTTGTGTCATTGTATATCATTGGTTCATTCTTGTTCATTCCAATTCTTCGTTGAACTGATTGAAAGTCGCAGTTTTAGCTGTGCAGCATACCAATAGGTAGGAACACCGAAGAATCCAGACGGCACAATTATATGTGCTGCTCAGATAGCGACATTGCTGCATCTCTCAACAATTTGTTAGTTCAATCTCAATTGGTTGATCTTCTGGTTTGCTATTTGCGTCTCGGATCCGTTCCAAAAGAGAACCATAGACATCCTATAGGGCAATAAGTAATACGTGCAAAATGCGGGTGATACAACCCATGCCTATTTATTGAATATCTTGTGAACAACGGGACTTGAGAGGATTTCTCTCAGGGAGGCTATAAAAAACACACCACAGTGTGTGCTGATGCCATTATCTCCAATCCCGATTTTTTTCTTCCGGTGGTGAGGGCGGCAGTTGAGGTGTGACGTGACATGGTTCCTGATTGAGGGCGTCACAGGGGGGGGGGGCAAAGGGCGTCACTTGGCGTCACTGGCGTCACTTTCACCGAGCCCGAGTCAGTGGGACACCCGAATCCTCCCGGTGGCATAAAAAAACCAGCCACAGATTCTTTTTTGTTTGTCAGTCCCAATCCAACTGCTTGATTACTCCTCCTTGCCCTCTTTCTCAGTGACTCTCGATGAATCCAACTTGGTGTGCTACAACGCCCATCATTTCCAACCGTCCCTCAAGAGGACCGGTGTAGATTCACGGGTGTATATTTCATGCGGCTCAAGTAAGTGAAATAAGCTGCCGTGGGTCTGGGGACCCGCCTCCCAACTCTGGGTAGCTTCGTGCACGAAAGTACTTGTAAGGAGGAAGGTGGAGGTTCGAATCCTCCCGACGGCATGTGTGGGATTTTTCTGGGCTTTTTTTCTTGAAGTTCTTCTGTGACGTGCGTGCTCTCCAGGCTAATTTCTTCCACGCCGCCCATCGCACATGTCGCTAAACCAGTTTGAACATCGGCAGTGCACACTCGGCGTCGATCCAGGACAAAAGACGTAGACCGCCCAAAGTTCAAGGCTGTATCATCCGGAACCAAGGTAAGCGAAATAAGCTGTCGTGGGCCTGGAAGCCTGCCTCTCAGCACTAGATGGGTTAGTGCGAGTACAGTCTACTCTGTCTTAACCCATACCTGTCATAACCCATACTCTGCTATACCCCATAGATTTTTGGTGTCCACCATGGTGGTTCCCAATTAAACCCCATAACTCTCTGGTACTCCATAATCCATACATTTTTGAGAGGTCAAAACCCATACTTCATGTCCCCTTTGGCAGTTTTCGGTTGGAAATTTTGCCTTTGTGGGAACAAGATGCCAATTCTACCTGATGGGAATGAAAATTGAGCCGGAAAATGGCCAAATTACCATCCCGGGTCGATTTTGGATCATATACGGCACAAAATTTATCAAACTGATTTGGTTCAACCTTTTTTCAATTTGGAGGCCATTTGAACACAAAATGTTGGATATCTACACTAGAGTATGACAAAGCTGGCCAATCTTGTCCTTAATCCAGTGATATCCAAGTCGATTTGGAAATTTCAATTCACGTGACCTCTGTCGAAGCCCATACTCTGCAATAACCCATACCCTGGGCCGTCCACCGAGGGGTGTGGGTTAAGACAGAGTAGACTGTATTGAACAGAGGATGGAGGTTCGATTCCTCCCGATGGCATGTATAGTCCCACGTTTGGAATTTCTTTTTCCCAGTTCAGCAACTCCTCCTGTCTAACAAACTTTGGCAGAGCGTCTGCCCGAGACTATCCTTCCTGGCCTCTGACACGATTCAGGGTCATACAAAGCCATAGTACCTCTCATGTATCCATTTTGCGTCTGGTGACCGGACCTGGTTAAAAAGTAATCATATAAATCCGTCATTCAACTAGGACACAAATCGTAATGAGTGTTCTTCTAGAGCGACGACCGCCAGAGTTTTGTGGGTGTATACATCACGCTCAATGTAAGTTGAATAAGCCGTCGCAGGCCAAGGAAAGACAACTCCCAAAATTACTCTCGAGTTCAGAGTCGTCATTTGAACGGGGTCAGACGGGGGTTCGAATCCTCCCGGCGGTGTCGTCGTCCTGCGGACTCCTTTTTGTTCTTTGCCTGAGTCCCTGGCTCGTCACCCGCATTCAGATCCATATAATTTCCTCTTCCGTGGACTCTCAACACAGATCACTATGCACATCCAATATCGATGCAACACCCACTCTCCCCTAAAGTCGTGGCCAATAAATTGACTCTCAAGTTGTACCACTAAGCCGTCGTGTCACGGCTATGGAGGCCGCCTCCAAGCGATTGGGTGCCAACAAGGACGACCTTGCATGGAGGTGGATGGAGGTTCAAATCCTCCCGAAGGCATGGTTATGACTTGTTACATGTTTCTCCCCGCGCTCCAAGCGTAGATTCTTATTCTCCATTTTGTGTACGGGTGAGCACGCCGTCGATTCTGGCAATCAGCAGCACACTCGATCTCATAGTTTCTATCAACTGGACCAGTGAGCAGCGAACTGTGTTACTCAGAACAGCGAGCATTTTTTTTTTCAACCCGAAAATCAGGTCGCCGGCACGAAGCGTACTTTTGATCCGGGAAGATCAGAAACACGATTGAAATTGCAACGCACAAATCGAGCCATCCGAATAATCTCCAGCGGCACTACAGAATCTACGCGACTGAGAGTTCCTCCGCATCCTTGGCCAAAGCAAGGCTCGCTTTCCCCGCCTCATGCGCATTCGGCACTGCCGACCGCACCCATCGACCCTCCACGACCCTCTCTCGGCCACGCGCGAATGAGAAGGAGTAGAAACACGGCGGTGAATATTTCGGTCGCACGCAGAATGCTCAGGACTGCACTGCGTCGATGCGCACGAAGAGTACGGCGTCCGTCACGAGCCACTGATGTGCGACAAAAAAGGCTAGGCAGGGGAGGCAGAAGAGCTTCCCGACAAAGGTAGGCGGCGTGAGCATGTCGAGCGGGGTTTCTGGAGTAGTGGGATGGGGATGGATGGGCCGCACAGACTCGGAGGTAGGCCTGGTGAGCCATTGATCCAAGTCGATTATGAGCTCGCGGAGCATGAGGAGGAGGAGTGTGAGTGTGAGCGCGGTGCAGCCGCGCGCGCCTGCTTCTGCGAACCTGGCCAGGTCGCTCGTCTCGGAGAAGCGCTGTAGGAGAATGGGGCCCAGCACTGTGAAAACACTACTAGTTTACTTCAACAATTCCTTCGCCATCATGTTTCTCATTCACATACGAGTTTCATCATATGTACATGTGTACATAGCAAAGGAAGAATCTATGCGCGGCTCTTCCCCTTTGCCTTTACAGGTTTTGCACGTCTAACCTGAACCGATATTCAGCAACAGTGCTAAGTAAAAGTATGGAAGCGTACCACAGGTTTAGCGACAGGCTTCTTAGCGGGAGCAGGCTGGGCACAATTTGAGTATAGACTACTTGTGGACCTCGGGATAAGCTTACCTTAGGAACAACAGGTTTCTTCGCAGGAGCAGCAGCCGCAGGCTTTGTAAAATGATTCCAACCTTAATCAGACAGGAGGTTTGAACTTATTGTTTGGGCGTACCTTCTTAGCGACCACTGGGGCAAAGGGAAAGTGACGCCACTGCCGCCCTTTGACGCCCTTTGCCGAGGGGGCGTCAGTGGGGGCGGCAGTGACATATTTCTTTCGCTGAAATTTGCACGTTTAAGTGTCCCAGGTAGTGGAATGAACCCTCCTTACCACAGTGGCCGCAAAATTGGATGGTATTGGGGCCAGATATGAGTTAAATTTGCCGAAATGTTCGCGGTGGGGGCGTCAGCTGCCGGCAAAGTGTGGCGTCAAGGGGCGGCAACGGGGCGTCAAGGGGCGGCAGTGGGGCGGCAGTGGGCGTCAAGGGGGCGTAACTGGGGCGTCACTTTTCAGCGTGGGGGGCGGCACTCCAAATTTGGGGGCGGCAGTGGGGGGCATCAGTCCATGCGTGACAGGGCGTCAGTGTGACATGTTGGCGTCAAGCTGGCGTCAAGTCGGCGTTAACGTTGGCGTCAATAGCGGCGTCAATCACCATAGATGCTCTGCCAACCGAACCACCATCTTGTGTTGCTCAAGGTCTTTGTTGCAGTGCTGGGTTCACATCTCTGATTATATTGTTCAGTTTAGTCGGCTTGTTGCCAATGCCGTCTCAGCCTACGTGGTTCAATTCAAGTTCAATTCGCCGCTTCAACATCTCATTTTTGCTACCCGCCCTCGTTCAGTCCGTCAAACTCATCGATGCATTGCTATGCAATCCGCCGATCAAGATTGCATTTGTTTTGCCCAATCAATTAGACTCTCCTTTCCGCGCCGTCCATGGTCGACCCGATTTACGCGGCTCTCATCCTCTGCATCATTCTCGGCAATCTTGGCCGAATACAGGCCATTGTGAATTTGTGATATGGATTTATGAATACCTCAGCCGTCCTCGCGAACCCCAGTTGGTCCCCTATTTTGACGCCAATGGTGAGTGTCTACAATGCACATACCACATGTTATTCACCATTTTACAGGCCAGTTGATTGGAATGGTTCGCCTCCGATCCGATGCTCGTACCCGCCGCCGACGTGAACTTTTTGGCAATTGCTTCGACCATGTTGTATGACGGACGAAAGGTTGCATAAATACAATCCAGATATTTTCTGTCAGTGCTGGAAAGTTTTTTTCCTCGGATCTTAGATTCCTCCTGTGGGGCATACAGGCATGGTATACAAGCTAAGCTTGAGGGAATAGGCATCCAAAATGATGACTGGTAAGACACCCGTCGAGATCGAGCACAATTGATGGTACTCGGGATTTCCCGGTACGCGTTCGGTGCGCGTACAAAGATTCAACTTAAGGAAATGGATGTCATTGATAGAGGTGCCTAGTTGTCTGTTGACTGTGTACAGTCTCGCGATGGCCTTGCATTCATCCAACAAAACATTTATATTGCACTGTATGTTGCAGTCGGCACATTTATTGCTGTATCTGAAACTTCTCGAAGTCTTCGGAGGTCCGAACCAAGTCACGACCTTCCGAGCACCTCCCAAAACTCCCAGCCGTGGCGTGGCAAACCGATTGGCTAACTCCACCACTGGACCAGGTCGAACTCCCACGGAAATACCAGTCGCCATCAATCGTGTTGGATATCACCGGTCGGGCAACTCTTCGTTGTGTTGGAGGCCTATTCTCCCGATGTTGGGTCGGGACAGCTTGTATGGGGAGGAATGCGAGACCTGAGCAAGAAAAACTTCTGGAACTGCCTAAAATTATCTGGATTTCATTTTCGCAACATTTCGTCCGTCATAATGTTGAGCTCTATCAGAATATATATACATTGAAGCAAGACGCAAGGCTGCAAAATTTTCCCGTTTACATTCGGTGAAAACACGCTGAGGGTGCCGCTGAGGGCGTCAGCAAGGCGGCACTCAATGCGTGACGTGACAAAATTGACGCCCCCAAAAC
The DNA here is from genome assembly GCA_029449255.1 of Mycena polygramma. Taxonomy (NCBI): domain Eukaryota; kingdom Fungi; phylum Basidiomycota; class Agaricomycetes; order Agaricales; family Mycenaceae; genus Mycena; species Mycena polygramma. Next base: position 18,292 of record JARKID010000121.1, read on the forward strand.
GATGGGGGCGTCAGTGGGGGGCGTCACATGGGGCGTCAGCGGGCGGCACTTGGCGTCAGTGGCGTCACTTTCACCGAGCCCCGACCACTGGCTTCTTGGCAGGAACAACGGTGGCGGGCTATCCAAAATTTAAAACAGGTAGAAAATACTACTTGAGATCTCAGGCGCACCTTCTTGGCAGGAGTGGGGGTAACAGGCTTCTTAGAGCGGCAGTCGTCGGCTATTGAAGTCTCGATATTCGATCCAAATACATTAACGCACCTTCTTCGCGGGTGCTGCTGCCGGCTTCTTGGCAGGACCAGCGGTCGTGGGCTGTCAACGTAGAATTGGCGGAATATTTCGTTCAAGCACAAACCCAGAGTGAGATTCAAACACACCTTCTTGGTATCAGGCTTCTTAGCAGGAGCGGTAGTCGTTGGCTATCGAGATTTCGATTAATCCCAATAATACAAGGAGATGGCGGGATTTAACGCACCTTTTTCACGGGTGCTGCCGCTGGCTTCTTGGCAGGAGTAGCGGTGATGGGCTGGAGTGGAGGAATATCTAGTTCAAGTACAAACACAAGTGACATTTACATAAACACACTTTCTGTCAAAATTGACATTATCTAAAGAAAAAGTCCTCCCTAACGTCAGCACGTTGGCGTTTACAGCGCCTGATCCTGGAACTCCGTCCTGCCCCGCGGCGAATCATCTTCAGCTCGCGTTGTCTCTCCCTTCTCAAGTCCCTCCGTATTCCTTTCGCCCTCACGACCTCACCAGCTAGCGCCTCCGCAACCTCCTCCTCCAGCCGCCGTTGATTGTCCTCCCAGTAACACTGGTGATCCCATTCGAGGTACCAGCCCCATGAATCTAGCTCCTTCGGGGCCTCTACATGTTCGAAATCCTTTCGGCGCGCGTCATATTCGTCGATATAGAAGCCATTCCCGGCGGTGCCGTCCATGAGTGCGGGCGATGGCCCATCATAGAGCCAACAGATTTCTGGGGGCAACTCGACGGGGAGTGCAATACTGCCCAGGGAAGGAATTCCAAACACTCGTAATTGCGATATACGGGCGCCGAGAGAAGCCCGCATTGCGAGGAACGACTCCAGCCAATTCGTCTCGGACACCCCGTTGGACGTTTCAACCGTGAGACTGCGTAGCGCTGGCCAAGCAGTGTCTTCACCATGCTGTTCGAGTAGACAGTGATTCCCAGTGGTGTATACCAGCTGCAGTGCGGTGATCCCGCGGCTGAAGGACTGAATGAACGCAAGACCCTTCGGGCTAAATCCAACGTCCTCCAAGCGCAGTGTGCGCAGGTGTGGGAAAAGCGGGGCTTCCCACTCCTCGGGCACTGTGATGCTGCGCTGTTCAGCAATGGAGCCAGTAAATCCTCCGAGGATTTCGAGGTAATCCAGATTGGGGAAGGAGAACCTGTTAGTGAGACTATCGAGCCCCCCGAGGCTCCTGTTGGAAGACTTTCGGTGATAAAATGGCTCGAAGAAACTGATGGCAAGGGACCGAATTGTGAGACAATCGATGGGAATGCCGACGGGCAGAACTTTGGGGAGAAAATTTCGGAGGATGAGGCTTTCCAGCGGGGACGAGGGACCCAATATCCGGCGAAATCCATCTAGGTGGAAAGAACGGCGGTCAAGGTCGATATCCAAGCTGCGGACGGCGCGGAATGCTGTGAATTCGGCGATTTCCAGCGGGAAATTGGCCCTGAGGGAGTAGAACGACGCTCCGTTTAAAAGCGGCGCCAGGGCCAACGGGAATCGGGTTTCATCCCAGTAGTAACCATTTACCAATGATATGTTAGCAGACTGGAGTCTGCAAGCTGGCTGGGACTGCTCAAGAAAGTCGCAGAATTGTTCCAGCTCGTGTCCCCAGCAGCGAAGGGCCAATGTCTGCCAGCGTCCGATGTGAAGTCCCACAATATCTAGAACCATATCCAGAGATATGGGTTTCCCGCCACGGTAGGAATGGTTGTCATACGACTCGAGATTGATGCTGATGTCGAGAGGATACGACCGAGAGCGCTGGACGAACACCCTTGCCCAGATCCAAGACCACGAGCGGTGGGAGAGCCGTATGGTGGTCCAGAGCTCAGGGGAGTTAATGGTGACTGCACGCCATCGACGACTGACCCGACTAGCTGCGATAGAAAAAGGCAGCGCGCGCAAGTCCCTCGTAGGTACCGGAGAATCGGCGCCCAATTTCAGGATGGCGGCTAGGACTTCATCTGGGAGTTGTTCGATGGGGGATTCGAGGACCCAGTCCATGTCCCAGGCGCAGGGTGCAGTCCGCTATTTGTATGGGTTGTGTTGTGTCCCTGTTTGACTCAACGACTCGGATCCGGGATCAGCTCCGCCTTTCGGTACCGGACACTGCCATGGGCGGGTTTCCCAACGAAGCTTCGAGAGCCTTTATGCCAGATTGGGGGTTGGAAATTAACCCTCAGCTCTGCAGGCCGAGCAATACGATACTGTTGAAGATGGTAAAATTCCATGAGCGTTGATTTCACCAAGAAACCGACACCGGGTACCGTCAAAGCGGGGGCAGTTCGGGGGCAGTTCAAATGTGGGCGGTCCGCGTGAAACCAAACGGGTCAACGCCCATCCAGATAGAAGGAGAATAGAATAGATTCGCCAGCGCTGGGAGAGATCAGAAGATCCAGGGTGTCAAATCGTCCGAGTCGTCCGAGTGTCCGAGCGAGATGATGGTCAAGAGCAAGTGAAGAGCATCACACAAAGATGTGACGGTCACGCACAGCCCCCAAAGTTCCCGCCACCACACTGCTCCCCATACCGAACACGGTACTGTACTATTTCGACCGAGTGTTCAGGTGACGCGTGACGCGACCTTCTGAACTGAACACTTTTGGTGTCGGTGACGGTGACATTCGACTTTTGAGGCCTAAATAGGTCAAAAAATGCCAAAATTTTGCGTCCGGCAGTTGCCGGACTACCATTTATGGCAATTTTCCCGTGATTGCCGAGAAATGAACACTAAGAAAAGTGAACACCTATGGTGACGCGTGACATGCTGTGAACACTCGGTCGAAATAGTACAGTATATACAGAAATCCTGCAGCCCAAATCGAGCCCTTTCAACCTAGTTATCGCCGACATCATGGGTGCTTTCGAGCTCTATTGCTCGTTCTGGTGAGCGTGCCACGCGTCCTGGTTTGACCGAGCTCGAACGAAATTTTCGAAGCGCTGGCCCACTGTGCGATGCGCGGTCAACGTGGCTGAGTTACCTTGGTACACGAGACGCTCCGTGGCCACCAAAAGATGGGGAATGGCGGAATCCGCCGGGCTTTCCGGTTCCTTCGAAATCGAAGGAAGATATCGTGTGCATTACCCCAGAGGATGGAGCCTTCTGGAATGACTGGGTCTGTCTTGGTCCGAAGTGGAAAGACGGTTGGGTCTCTCCTCCTTGGTACGTGAAGTGACCGGGAAATTGTTGCAATTCGTGCTGACAGTTCGTCTCAGCGAACAAGGGGACTACGGTGAAATCTTCATAGACAGAAGCAGCGACTGGCAAGATGGTTCTCAAAAATATCTCCGCATCCATCGGGGATGCTTGTCTTTTCTTTGTCGCCGCGTTGCCATAACTCCGCAAGACCTCTGGGAGTCGTTGTATCAATCTGGAGCCGACTACCTGCGATACGGTGAACATGGTCAAGGTCTTCTCTACTGCCTTAAGTACTACGATATGGACGGACACAACGGGCAGGAGTTTGGGTATGCGATTGCTCGGCAAACCCCTCGGGAGGACGAACCAGACTGTGTGGATCGCTGGGACGACATCAGGAAAAAATTGCATGGCTATGTTGCGCCTGGTAGCCGAAATACCTGTGGTAGCCCGGTAGACAAGTACCCCTTGTGGTAGCCCGTGGTAGCCACGTGCCAACGTCTGGTAGCCGCTGGTAGCCGGTACGGTTGGCTACGGTAGCCGCTGGTAGCGCTCAGTAGCTTTCACTACAAGATACCGTAGCTGCTCGTTACAGACAGTAGCGCGCAATAACCACTGATAGGCACCTGAAATCTCGCGAAAAGTCGGGGAAAAACATGTATATTCAATCTATTTAAGACAGTACAGTGCACTCAGACAGCACAAAGGCTACGCGCTAACACAAGCGGACATGCGCGGCGTGTGGACACATCGCCGTACGGATAACGGGTGGATGCGAGCGGATAAAACAAGTTAGCCAGTGTTTTACGGACACAACGAAGACGACGCACCCATTTACATGCTGATCCCGCATTCTCATCTGGACGTCGCAGGCGGTGGATTGCGTCATTGGGGCTCGAGATTGGACGAAGGATTTGACGAAGCGACACTTGGTGCGAGCTTGAAAAGTGCGGGCATTGGGGGAGACGAGGTTGAGACGACGGAAGAATAGAGGGGCGAAAGGCTTGAGGGCTTCAGTACACTTGAAGGTGACTTGCGCGACACCAGAAGACGAAAGCGGAGAGTGGGGTTTTGAGATCTTTGCGGGCTTGAAGAGGTCGAAGAGCCTATTTGAGGAAAGCTTGAGGTGAACAGACGGTGTACAAGAGGACGAAGGGAGGACAACGGAGGGGGGAGAAGATGGGGGGAAAGGGCAAGAGACACGTCAGCCATGCCGTTGTTTGCTGTCAAACAATCACGCCATTGTGCACGTGCCGTCGGACTTTGAATGACTTGTGTGTTTTCTTTGTGTGGTGTGTGAAGCAACCGAAAGCACAACGGTAAGGATCAGTCCTCTCCACCCACACATCATTCCGCTGGGCATCGGACGTTGTATTCTACCAAAAGGAATCGAAACGACATTATTCTGTGGGTGCCGGCAAGTTGCCGGTTACCGAGCGCTACCAGTCCATACCCGGCGGCTATCAGCAGCTACGGATCCGGGATCTGCGGCTACTCGGCGCAACCAGCGCTACCAGAGCTACTGAGCACCGGCAGGCGGCTACCAGGGCTATCGGCGCTACATAATCTTGTGAGCAGCGACATAGCAAATTCTTTTTTCCTGATGGAACCAGATTCTATGGACGACACAGCATGGATCCTGACACGTCCCACCTATCTTCCTCTCCCTGTCGCTCTCGAAGCTGTCTCGCCGCCTACAGCAGTTCCAGAGCCGAGTTCACCCACCGACTGCATGAAACTCTTCAACGTCCCCGAACTTCTCGACCTTGTGCTCTCGGCCATCGTGGAAGTTTCGCCTTGCGATGCAGCCACCGAGCTAAAGGAAGACGGCGCTAAATTTGATCCTCCTTCTCTCGGCTCAGCCACAAAGGCGCTCCTGGCGCTTTGTCAGGTCAGCCGCTTCTTCCACGGCGCGATTATCCGCGACCGCCAGGGCCTTTTCCTCCTCCTCGCATCGCAATATGGATGGATGCTCCCAAGCACACCCGGCGATTGGAAGGAAGGGCGGGCTCGCTCTGGTCCAGGGCTCGATGTGCGCCTGGAGCAGGCGCTGGACTGGCGCGGATTCCTGCTCACCTTCCTCCGCAAGGAAGATCGCGTCGTCAAAAATCGGTGGCGGATGCACCGGATGAGTGTGCAGTTCGCTCGTGGTCGAGCGCGTCTGGCGACGGAGTCAAGTCCTGCTTGGAGTTGGAATGTTGGGAGCCTGGGACTGCGCAGCGGTATTGTCTCGCCTGACACGTGGGCTTGGGAGTTGCTATAGTAAGTATCTATCCTGATAACTTTTTTTTTTCTCTGCTCACGGAATCACAGGTCGATAAATTTGTTTGCGTGTAACCCAGGCCAGCAAATAAGTGAAATAAACCGTCGTGGCCACGGAGGCCGTCTCCTGAATACATTTCATGGACGTACTCAGCGGGAGGCAGACGGAGGTTCGACCCCTCCCGACGGTACTGCCACGTATTTTTCCCCAATCACCCTCCAATCCTTAGCATAGCTTTGGTCCAGCCCGCCGTCCGCGGTTTTCTTTCACTTCAAACAGCTGATACTTTTGGTCTTCCTCTGAAGAAGAAATAAATCTCAACCGCCCTTTGGCGACCCCAAGGATCCCGAAGCACAACGGGGCAGCCTCGAACTCTTTCAAGCAGCTTGCAGGACGGTCACTAAGGGTTGACAGTCAGTCTTCGGTGCTGGTCTCATGATCATCTCGACTTTCGAAGCCAACACCGGACACGCACATTGGATCGGATACCAAATCATCTTTGGTCTAGGTGCCGGATCCGGTTCACAAGAGCCCGTCATCGCCGCCCAAACGGTCCTCAGCCAGGAGGATATTCCTACTGGCACGTCGATCATGATAATCGCCCAGGTTTTGGGTGAGTAATTTTATCAGCTCGCACGACCGGTACTGATCCACATTACTGATAGGCGGTGCGGTGTTCGCCAGCGTCGGGCAGAACGTGTTCACCATCAAGTTGAAAGACCAGCTGGCGGGTTCGGTGCCAAGCTTGGATCCTGCGATTGTCCTTAAGGTTGGTGCAACGAGTCTCCGCGACGCGATCGACTCCGCCGCCCTGGTCTCTGCGTTTTACGTGGCCGTCGCGACTGCGTGTCTGTCTCTGGGCTGGGCGCTTGGGATGGAGTGGAAGAGTGTGAAGGGGAAGAATACGAAGCTAGCAGCAGGATAAATAGTGTATCCTGCGCACGTCGATGTTCGAGGTACCTAGGTTTTCGGCGGGGATTTAGAGGATATATCGTGACGTCCAAAAATAGTGTTGAGACGCTGGTGAGTGAAACAATCGCTGGGTTCAAACGGTGTATCGAATGAACGGGGCGCCTGTTGATATACTTGAGTTGAACATTGAACAAATTGAACATGTGTATAGGTTCCCTTCCCGAGTACAGCATTAATCAGTGCTTCCGAACGTTCGCTGTTTGCTTTACAAGACAACTACGTTTTGCCCTTCTGGGCCGAGCAAGCCGCGCTGATCCGAATAGATGCCGATGTGATGAGGCTTACGCGTTCTCCGCTCCTGTTCCAAACCTTCACCACAATATTTGCAGCAAGCCTTCCTCCCGTTTTTTTATATAATCACTGTAGGCCCGCTAGCGCGGCAAAGCCCACTATCCAAGAGGGCGGGGTTGTTTTCTGATGTACAAATGTCGGCTGAAACCTTCGAATGACCGCAAACCTCGGGGCCGACGGTGTGAATGGTCACGTCCACTAACGGCCTCGCGTCCTGCGAAGTAGGCAAAACCCAAGGATGCTCAAAGATGTGTTTAAAATATCCACACACAACTTAACACACAGAATAGCAAGAGATCTAGAGAGAGAAAGTAAAAAAGTGGTGCTCAAGGATTCGCTCGGTCGACATGCAAGCGCGTCAACCAGCTCACATTGAGCACCTCTCGGTCGACGCTGCCGCGTCGACCTCAGAAATGCAATCCCCGTACAAAGTGAATGTTTCTTTCTCACAACCATCCCGGGGTGGATTTTGATGGATGACGCAATAAACTTTATAGAGATCAAGTTGACAGTTGTTCTCGGAACTTCTCGCAAGGTAACCGGAAAGACGGAACAGAGCAGCCGAGTCAGCATGCGAAAGGAGAGGAAAAACGACCAAAATTTGAGGGAGAAAAAAGACATTTTGATGAGGGGGTAAATCCGAGAGGGAGGTCGAGGTGAAAAAAGTTCATGAGAGAGTTGGTGGCGATGCTAAATCGCACGTGAGGGCGAGAACAATGGGCCATGCAAAAGCGCGCAAAGGGACACAGCATCGGCCCGCAAAAGGATCAGTCGGCTTTCGGCCGGCTTCGGCCGGCATTTGTCGGGGACCGCGAGGATCAAGGAAATATGCCGTATTTTCATCATTAAGATCATGATTCATTTCTGAGCTGATAGGGCCACCCGATACCCTACTACTAAAGATAGTGGGAATATGGACACTGCCTACAATGAACCCGCCGGCGTCGAACCTCGACTTCCGCCAGAGTTAGAATGCACTATTTTCGAGATAGCTGCGCTCAGCTCGCCGAGAAGCATCCCGGAACTCATGCGCATGGCCCAGAGAGTCAAAGCATGGTGAGTTTTTTAAGAAAAATATCTCAGAATTCGGACTTATCGACTGTACTCAGGGTGGAGCCCATCTTGTATCACGTGGTCTTCCTATGTGCACCCGCCTCTCTCAGCAAGCAGCTCATCCCGCGTCAGGTCGAGGGCTTCCCATTGATTCCGAGGGACCTCCTGCTTCAGGCAATCCGAGAGAAACCCCCCTCCTCCAGCTTCTTTTCGTCCGTGGTGAAACACATTTACCTCGATGACCCGCCAGGCGCGGCGCCACTTCAACTATCAGATGTGGAGACCATTCTCGCCGCTTGCTGTCGTTGCTCAGACTTATTCGTGGCCTGGTCGCAGGCTTCCCTCCGGTTTGTGCCGGTCTTGAACAGACTGGAGTGTCTACGCCGTCTAACCGTCGACCTGCGGTCGCTGTTCGAGTTCACCCCAATCGACTCCGCGCAGCCATTCCTTCGCAATCTCACACATCTTGAACTGCTGGACAGCTATGAGCTCTCTGGCCATCCTGCCGGTCTTGTTCTCCTACCGCATCTCACGCACGTTGCGTTCAATGATGCGATACCCTCCGCCGCTGCGCTGCACGCCGGCCTTCAAACAAACACGCGTCTTCAGTGCATCATATTTTTCTCTGAGGAACCTGTGGAACCCGAGGCTGAAGATGACCGGTTCGTAGCCATCGAACAGACCGATTTTCAATTAGACTGGATACGCGGCGCGACTGGAGGCCGTGACCACTGGGCACTTGCGGACAACTTCATTGCCACCAAGCGTGCCGGTCGGCTCGACAGTATGTGCTAGCCCTGTTATACTTTAGTCACTCACTGCTGACGCGGATTGTCAGAGTCCCTCTATTGGATTTCGGATGAAGACAATAGCGACTGGACAACTTCGTGTACCCCGTAAGATTTACTTGCTCCAACGCACAACTACCGTAGTATTTCGTTCAAATCGAACTGGGGTGTGACGCGTGACTTCTTCAACCTATTCGATATTTCGATAATCGTGCGTAAGGTGCGTGACAGGGTAGAAAATTTCGATAATCAGCGGAAAGGCAGTGCCTTCATGAGTGATCAGTGCCAGCAGAGTCCCTTGACATGCAGCTGGCAATTACAACACATTCAAAGCTTTCTTCCCAAAGTCTTATTCAACCAACTCGAACCCAAATTGAACCAGAAAATCGGTCGCAGCACTTTGTAAACGTTGAAAATGAAGGAAGAGCTCCTCCTGATCCCTGGATAGACTCAAAAATACACTGATGATTTTATTGGCATTTTACGGTCATTTTTTGAACCGTGGGACCAATTCGATATTTGCCCGGGTGACGCGTGACATGCACCGAATTTCGATATCGATAGGGGGTCGCGTGACGCGTGACTATCGATTTGAACGAAATACTACGGTACAACTGCGATTGGTCCCCCATTCCCGGTACATAAGTACTGACTTCTTGGTCCACGGTTTGCGCGCAATTCACGCTACTTCACCCAGATTTTATCCTGGTACTGCTCAACTCGTTATGATCACCGTTATAATCCAACAAATTTGATTGTGTGATACAAGACTCTTCTCCCCTTTTCTCAATTCAACAACATCTATTCGGAGGCGAGCTGAAAATTCTTGTCAGTCTCTCATAAGCTCATCCTGCGTTTGTTGTTAGCCGCAGTTCTACTGTATTGGCACCTGGCGATGCTCATCTGCAAGCAGGGTTCAATTCCGGCCCCAGGCCCATGTATCCTGCCAGCTGGTCTTAGCAATTTCCAATGAATTCACAATCAGCGTTCGAGCCATTGTGGGCAGGAAATGCCTCTGCAGCATCTGCTCGAAAAAATCACCGGACATGACAATGAACTTGGGAACATGCAAGGACCACCTGACTCGTGCCGACGGCTGGCGGAATGCGGTGCTGAAAAACGCAACATCAACAAATCAATCTCTCCTTCTTCCTTCCTCCCACCACATCCACTCACAGCCGCAGCACTCCATGGAGCTCCATCCCTGCGTGCGCAGGCATGCCATATATATCCTCGCAATCCTCCTACTACCCCTCGCCCCCGCTGCCCTCGAATCGTACCCCCTGCGCGCCACCTCCTGGGCATGCGCGAAGGTCACGCAGGGTCTGGCGTCGGGCGCCTTCATCCTCACGATGTGGATGGTGTGCTGGCTTGCGCGCGATGCGTTTCTTTGGCTTATCCGTGCACGGGGTGTGCCAGGGAAGACTATCCTTGGACCCCGAACTCCCGCGGAGATCGAGGACGGCGGCGTGCGCGATCTCACAATCCGGAAGACCGATAGCACTGCTGCAAATTGCACCACACCCACGCCCACACGCAAACCCAAACCGCTCACGACCCTCGACAAACTCATCACCATCCTCGTCACAACGACTTTCTTCTTTTATGCGTTCCTCACGCGCGTGCCCTCACCGCGTTCACCACCGCACGAGAACGATCATTCCAACAGTGCTGAGGAGATTTTCAGCACGGCGCTGAAGTATATTCTGAGCGGATGGGTGGTGCTCGCCGTTGGCTTTGTGCTGCTTGTGTTGTGGAAGCTGCCGGAGGCGATAAGGCAGCAGCGATGTCTCGACGAACAGTCGTGCACTACGGACGTACCGGCTGATGTACTATCGCCGAAGGATGCTGTTGGGGAGGTTGAGGAGATGACGACGGAGAAGATCCTAGCTTGTGAGACGCACTGATCATGTTTCTCGGTGCGCTGCTGGGTTTGTCCTTTTTAAACAAGAATACGGGGTTAACACATTGCCTTCCTCGGCAGCTGGGATACGGGCCTTCGGATGTTCGGCTGATTTTGAAATTGAACACGTTCATTACTGTACATTCAGTTGGACAAGCGCGCCGTGTCTTTGTCTCCCGTCTTTTCTATCCTCGTTTTGAAATTCGAAGCCGATGCGAAAAGATCTGCGACATCTCACGCACCGTTTGCGGCAACCAGCGAGGAGAGAGATCTCGAGAGCTCTAACGGCGTACTAACTTTCATGGCTCTTCGCTGCACGGATGTCGTTCCGAAAAAAAAAAATTATCGGGTCTTACGCGATGCCCCTTGTTGTCTTGGAAATTCGAGGCAGCAGCGGATCCCTGTCGACACAAGTATTCAACCAATTGATACTAATGCACTCCAGACATGAAATAAGCCGTCGTGGCCAGACCGCCTCCCAAACATCCTACATCATCCCATGGCATTGCAATGGAGCAGGCGGGGGTTCGATTCCCCTGATGGCATAAGAAGGAGAAGGTTTGCCAGTTTTTTTTTGCTCTCCTCTCTGAATAGTCAGTGCGGACAACTTGAAGCATATTATCTTATTGGGGTGGGATTTCAAAGTTGCAAGCCATCCTGCCCATGCCGACCAGTTGCTTGGCACGTGCATGTGTTGGAATGCAAACTAACGTACTTCCAGACGCCCTGAAAAATCAGCCATCGTGGGCCGGTCGCCTCCGGGATATTCAGTGGCCGCTGCAACTTTGATATGGAGGCCTATGGAGGCGGACGTGGGTTCGATTCCCCGGATGGCACTGGGTTGCACTGAGTGCTCGCGATTTGTTTTTTCTTCTGAGCAGGTTCTGCGAAAAGGCGCGTCGTTTGCCTGGAATGACCACAGATCCGTTTTGAAATGAAATAAGCCGTCGTGGCCACGACACCTCCCTCGGATGTATGGAATGGGGGCAAACGGAAGTTCGATTCCTCCAGACGGCATCATAATTCCTTATGACACCTTTTTTCATAATACTGTACTATTTCGTTCAATTCGTCACGACCCCCCGACTTTTTTCGCCAAAAGATTTCCCATAAATCGAAAGAAAATTATTGGCGCAATAAAAAAGTTCGGGTGTGACGCGTAACTGACGAATTGAACGAAATACTACAGTACCCCTTGCTACTCCCCAAATGCGGAGAATTCTTGCCGATTTGCAGATTTAATCAAGGCCAGTCGACTGAGTCACACGGTTCGCAATAGAATCCCTTTCTGAATTTTATTGTTTAGTGCAACTCCCGCCATGGATGTAATTCCAACAGTCGTGGTTGGGAAAATGGCCAGGACTCGACATCTTTTTGTCGCGGTGCCAGTCTCCGGACAGCAGCGGATGTACGTCGAACCGCTGTCAAAAGACGTATCTTTCCACTTAACGCTAATGCCCTTCCGGACATCCTGAAATAAGCCATCGTGGACAGACCGCCTCCCAAACATACCTTTGTTATCTTCTGGAATGGAGGCGGGAGGGGTTCGACTCCCCGACTGGCCCTAGATGTAGGTTGCAGACATCTTTTCTTTTGATTCGGTTCGGTTTCTTCTTTGAGCAGACAGGGCGTGTTGGCTGGAATGTCTACGAATTCGTTTTGAAATTGAATATAAACCGTCGTGGCCATGCAGATATTTCCCTTGTGTGTATGTTCCGGAATGGAGGTAAGCGGAGGTTCGATTCCTCCTAACGGCATAGGATGGTCGATGTTTTCTTTTTATCTGTTTAATCTTTCACTTTTTTGCCCATCAAATCCAACAAGGCCGGAGCAGGCTCACGAGACCAGTAGTGATTTATTTACACAGTGGAGAACATTGATCATGGCCGGTTCAAAGAAGAATGGAGGATGAGAAGATTCTGACAGCAACTATTTTAGTAAAATATTCCGCATTACGCCTGATCAGAGGTCAGTGTCCTTCTGTTCGTGTCTTATAACGGTGTTTGAAGGTTCCGATTTCCGTTACGGTGTCCTCTCCATGTATCTCTCCAACGCCTTCTTGTCCGGGGAATCAAAGGCAGTGGCGGCCCCCGTCAACGGAAATCTTCCAGCATACGTACTTCCAAACACCGTTAAATAAGCCGTCGTAAGCAGGCCGTCTCCCGAATATTCAGATGCCGATGAAACGTTGGAATGGAGGCGGGCGGGGGTTCGATTCCCTTGGATGGCCTAGGTGAGGATTCCCGTTTTTTGTTTTCTTCTCCTCTCTGCATAGTCAGTGTATTTTACTATAACGAGAAGGGTTTCAGCTTCCTTGCGCGTCCATGAATACGAACGGAGCCAGAGGTTCGATCATTTCCTCCTAACAGCATGGAAAATATGGAACCGTCAATACGATACCACTGATCTACTGGCCGTAAGACTCGCAAGGAAAACATCCCATATAACCTTTGTATGACGCTTACGAGAGGGTCATTTTTCTGACTGTACGTGGCAACCTTCCTAATACGGCCGCTGGCGTTGTTTGGTATAGCGGGGAATGCCACACAAATGGCGACAAACCATCTTTTGTCCGCGCTCCCACTACCATGAATCCTCGTGAATCCAGTCGTTCCTGTAGCCACCTCAAGCGCCTTAACCTAGTTTTCCTTCAAATGGTCCGCCGGATTGCAACGAATCTTGCCAAGATCTTGCTGTGAGTCTGTGAAAAACCCAGGCACTGTTTGCGCAAATCCATTGTGACACCTCGTTCTTGCGGCTCTGGCTCCCGTTCCAGTCATTCTTCTGTTCTCTGCTCGACCACGGCATGCCCAGTGAGACTCAGAGAGACTGTTTGTGGGACTTTCTTTGCACAGGTGTCTGACAGTCTATAGGTGCGCTTTTGAGATGCTTTCCATTACATTACGCGTCTCTAACTGACTTTCCGCAGGCGCTATACTGGCGAATCCACGGCGAGCATTCTCGAAGAGACAGGCTAAGATCTGTGGCTGTCCCGTTACAGACGCGTCGGCGCTCTGGATAACACATCCATCTGGGATGCAGGCTCTTCGGTGACAGATGTACGGCGCGCAGGCCTAAAAACGCTGCTGCTCAGCTATATCCTGCCGCGGAGGTGCGCGCGGTGCCGCGCGGTGGCCCATGCGTCACGGGCGCCGTCTGCCCCGTTCCCGATCATCCATGATCGTGCGTCCCTTCTGCATTTTACAGTCGTTTTTCTCCTTACGGTGCTTGTCATTGCAGTCGGACCCTGACACGCATGGTCATCCCTCGTATTGCGCCCATCTTCATCGCTGACAAGTCGCGCACCGCGAGTCCTGACCCTTGACGACTATTCCTTCGGAGACTGTCCTTTCCGTCGAGCAGAAGGGGACAGGCGACGAGGGAGAGGAGGGGCGTGCGTCGCGTGCCAGGCGCTTGCACACCACGTCGATGCGCCACTGGTCCTCTACCCGCAAGAGCGCGACTCGGGAGTTGTCGACCGCAACACGAAGCGCTCATGGGGAGGGATGCGAGGATGCGAGGAGCAATGGGAGTCGTCGTGATGCGTCAAGAGTCGGTGCGCCCCACGTCGCCCTAGATCCGCCGATGGCTTGTAATCGGCCCCGGTACCTCTGCCTACCAGATCAACGCGTCACTCTCGACCCTGCTTCAGGTGAGTCTCTCCTCGTTTTGACAACGGCCTCGGATTCATAATATTCGTGCAGATCTCGGGTGTTTACTACTGCGTCGCTCATGCGCAGCTCGTTCTCTACCAAGACAGACTCGAGCATTCATTGACGTGACGGGTGGCCCCGCGTTCAATTGCCTCATACGAGACCCCACTTCGACCTCTGCCGCACTTGAGGCCCTACGGAACGATGGGCCGCGCTAAACGATGGTCGCAGCGATCAGGAGGCCGGTATCGCAGCCGATATTGGATCGAGTCCATCCTACCCTCCCCACGAATCGGCTGACGCGCATGAGCGGCGATAACGGAGCGTGCTGGAAGGAGTGGATGCGGATGCGGCTGGGAGATACGCGGATGTGTGCCGGAGCACGACGCCGGTACTGAGGAGCGAGGCCTGGTTATCCCTGAAGCACGCCTTCCCTGGCCTCGTCCGCCCTGTTCCCTTCCCCGCCGCTCATCCTGTTCTCTGTCGTATGCTGCTTCGCCCGTCTTCATCGCGGACCTGCGTGGTACTCACGGAGGGCCGGCCGACGCTAGTACGATCTTGGATATCGGCAATGCGTCCTCCCGGCGCCCAGCTGTCCGATGCTATCCTTCTGTCTTTATTGCGGACCTGCGTGCTGCCCGCGTCCCCGGCTGACGAACGTGAGTCCGGGGTACGCTTTTGTGCGTGGTCGCAGTGCAGTGCGAAAGGGTGCGGGAAGGAGTGCGGTGCGTTGCCGGTGGGGTGCGTTGCGCAAATGCTGCTGAGATCGAGCGAGCGGGACTCAAGGCGCTTCTCCCTTCCCCCGCTGTCGAATGCGATCCGCTCATTCTCGTTGCGCACCTGCGCGCTACCCACGGACCTGGCCGGCGCGCGGCCGCCGTGGCGGGGACTGCGCTGGGGCAACCTTTCGTGTATGGCGGCGGCGTGAATGCGCACAGCACGGATGCGGTGCGATACGGTGCGATGCGATGCGGGAGAGAGAGACTCAGAGAGACGTTGCTGCGATGCCGGAGCACGACGCAGGTGTTGACTGCCGCTACTGAGCGAGAGCTGAATATCCATCTGAGTCATGCAGCACCGGTCCTCCGGCCTCGTTCACCCCGTCCTCCTCTTCCCTACCGCCGGACCGGTGTGCGCCTGCGCGTCTATGCTGTCAAGCTACGTGCCGAGGTGTGTCTTGCGAAGGATGCGTTACGACGCAGGTGCTAACTTCGCTGCTCAGACTGAGGCTGAGACGAAGCGAGACTTGAAGAACGACCAAGCGCGCCTCGCTCCCTCGTCCTCCCGTCGCCCGGCTGTCGGACGCTGCCCTCCCACCGTCCGGCGCGTTTGCGATCGCAGTGCCCATGCGTCCGCAAATTTACGTCGGGACGGGTGTACCTCGTCCCCATTGTGCTGCCTCTTGGGGGAGCGTACCGCCACGACATTTCGGGGCACGTCATTGCCACTCGCGCGCGACGTACGCACGCTGAAATACGCTGGACGAGAGAGGCGAGCATTTTCTCAGGCTTTCTCCTCGATCTGGAAGGACGTAGTATCAGTGGGAGATGCTTGGGACGTGCTGGCGCGCATCGGCGATGGGGAGGATGAGTGGGTATCTCAAAACGACGAAGCGCGATCTCCTTCCTCCGCCCGTCGTTCTCCTTGCCGCCCATCGTGCTCGGTGTCGAATGGTATCCTCCTGCCGTCTGGTGCGATTCTGCGATCGAGCTGCGCGCGTACCCAGACGTGTCCTCCTTGGTGGGGACACCGCCGGGGCGAGCTTTTGTGCATGGACGCTGTAAACGGGAGTGGTATCCTCTCCAATGACCAAGCACGCCTGCCCCAGGCTCGGCAACGTCTCCATCTCTGCCGCCATCCATGCTCAATGTCGAAGCCTGTCCTCCCCGCCTCGCTTTCCCTCCTGCGCCTTTCTACTTCAAAATTCCCATGTCTTCCGTGGTGGGAACTGCGCCGGAGCACGCTTTCGTGTATGACCTTGGTGCGCTGGGGTGCAGGAAGTGGTGCGCTGGAGTGCGGGAAGGAGCCGGGACGCGTGGCTGATGGGGAGGATGGGTGCGAGATATCTCTTGAATCGACGAAGCGCGCGCGCCTTCCCCGGCCTTATCCTCCTCCTTCCCGCCTGCTGTCGAATATCATGCTGCCCTCCTGCCCTGTGCTTAAAAGCTCCTCATGCGCCCCACCCGCAACTTCCGTCGCGTCGGGGCGGGTGTACCTCATCCCCGCGCGTACCGCTTTCGAGTACCTTTGCGCCACGAGATTCTCCGAGGCGGCGCGCGACAGTCGCGGGGAGCCCGCCCGGGATCCGTACTACATTCACCATCCTGCTGCCCATTCCCCACCGAACGTAATCATCGGCCAGGTCGACCCCGAGGTCTTCCCTGGAAGGCACTCGGTGTACTTACTTGCCCGGCATGGAGACGACGGCGATGTATGGGCCGAGGAGCGTGTATGGAAACGCGGCGTCTCGCATCATGGGTGGGGGTCGACGTGACGATACTGTCGCGAATGTGTTGTGATCTGGACAGGAAGCGCCGGCGTCCTGGAGCTGCATCGCAAGGCGATCGGCCTTATGGCGAGTCTTGCTCTCGAGTGAGAGCAGGGAAAAGACTTGACAAAGAGCGTTGTCTCCAACATGTTTCCTCTTCCGCGCTCGAGCGGGCCTCCGTTACGCCGTCCCTCGCAGTGCTGCTCCCTCGCACGCTGCGTCGTCTCCCGTACCTCCTCTCACACACTACGCTTCACTTGTGTCGTGAGCACGGTCGGCATGGTGGACATGCACTGTTACCTCGGACGAAGGGCTATGGACTCTGCCATTGACGTGCTTTGCGCTCCTTCCGGTCTCGTCCATTCTCAAGCTCCCTCCCTGACGTATCTCGCGTCCTATGCAGTAACGGCTCTGCATAGAGGGTCTTTCTGACTTTGTACTTCCCCTTCCCATTCGCCCGCCGTCCTCCCTCCCCCCCTCCTCGGCGCCGCTCCAAGCTATGGTCCGGATTATGCGCTCAAGACTACTCGACCGGCGCCACGTATGCTCGCTCCTCGCTGCCACCCTTTGACTGTCTTCTTCCTTCGTCTTCAAGTACATACACCCCAAGCTGAAGGTCTGGCGCACAACGCGCCGTCGCCGGGCTCGGAGATAGCCGCTCTTCACGCAGCGGGTCACGCAGCTACTCTCCGCGTTCGTACCACCCTTTGAAACGTCTCTATCGTCGTCAACGACAGCAGCCTATATCTGCCAGGCGCCCTCGCCGGGCTGGCGCCTCTCATTTACCTTCGATCTACCGAGGCCGTGGTTCATTCGAATTTCATCGCTTCCCGGGGACTGGTGCCATTGTGGTCCTGGGTCCATCTTGGACAGATTCTCCAAATAAATCTCAGCTCATTATGCGTCGCACGTAGTTCCATCTCTCCTGTCCCGGTTCTTGTGTCGCTCTGGTAACTGTAGTCTGTACACCCTATTTCGACGTTCCCATCCTGATATGTAAGTACTTAGTCCACAGCCCAGGAAATATTACGGGAGGGTGTAGCCTAACACATCGAAGCTGCAGCCAAATAAGCCCCGGCCGTCTCCGTTCTCAGAACCATCATGTCGATTTCTTGTCGATTCTTCGTGGCGAGACTCGTGGTGATTGTTTCTCCGTCTGATGAACCATTCTCTGGTACCTCTCCCTCGCAAAAGCACCGTGTACTGATCGTGTCGCTCGAGATGCGCTGCTCACTGGCTGCTCTCACCTGAGCCAGCAATCTTGTCTGGAAACGCCTTTTTTTTTTGTGCGTGTGATGCTTTTGACGCTTGGCATCTGGGTGGCAAACTTATGGCCGGAGACTAGTACTGCTCACTCTCATGCGTCTTGCTCCTCGCCTGGTTCGGTTTTCTCCAAGACACTTGCTACTGTACCCGGAATTTCCGACAGCTCCCGATCTTACACAGAATTTAAGTCGGGATTCGTCTGTGTGTTTGGATAAGGCGGGATACGATCTTGTGTGATATCCTCTCGTCTCTTTGTTGGCCCCTCGCTCTCACTGTCTTGTTGGGCTCAACGAATTTTGTCGTATCCTGGTCCTTTTAGCAAGTCCCCCCTCCGAGGACTCCGTAATTTTCACCGCACCGCAAGCCGCAAAACCTTCTCTCACGTGCACAAAGTTGCGTGAACTCTCCCCAAGCCCGGCTGAAAGAAGCAATGCATCGCGGGATCTCAGGCTATGTTTTTTTTCGGTTCCACGGTGCCGTTGACAAAGTGTCCTCCTCTGCAAAATCGCCGTCTGCATTAATACTCGGGATATTTGAATTGAGAACGGCTGGGCCAGCTACATCGGAACGACTTGGACACACGAGTCTTCCTTAATTAGTAAGTCAGACACCACCCACCGGTAACCCACGTTGCGACGGCTTGCCGAATGTTGGCAGCTGTTGGCGGCGGATTACGATACCGGCTTCTTGCAATTTTACTTCCTGCGCCCACAATCACCCACCCTTCCCGCCCAGCGAGCGCAAAGATGGGATTTCAATCATCCCGATCGCCTCAAGACCTCGAGAAAAACACAGTTATAACTAATCGTGTGTATTCCCAGTGCACGAATTACCAGGATCTCACGCGCGCTCAGATAAATCCATCCTCACACGCATCCTGGCTTGGATTCTCCCGACTCTAGGAAGTCCAGCTCCCGACCAACAACCGCCGGCTGAATCGAACCCGTCGGAGGAGAGCCTGCCATGGTGGGAGCAATTGCCAAAGAAAGAGCCCGAACTGCCATATTCGGAGGCTGAAAGCCGTCAAGCCTCGACAAAGCTTTGGTCAATCTATATTGGAGAGGCAGAGAGGTATGACAAGGCATTGGTGGAAAGTTGGAAGGGAGATATGGAGGGAATGCTGATTTTCGTGGGTACCATCCAACTTACATTTGTTTACATGCCGAAAACACCTAACAAAATCGAGCCTACAGTCCGGTCTCTTTTCAGCTAGCCTTACCGCATTTCTCATCGAGAGCTACCAGACCCTCCAACCAGACTCGGGCGACGTCATGATCCAGCTCTTATCTCAAATTTCTCAGCAGCTGGGATCGAACTCGAGCACTGCATCTCCTGTGTCTCCAGCTGACCCATTCCAGCCAACGGCCTCTTCGCTTGTGTGTAACACATTCTGGTTCATCAGTCTGACCCTATCAATAACGTGCGCCCTCCTCGCTACCCTTGTGGAGCAGTGGGCCCGCGAGTTCCTGCACCGCACGGATAAACACCCATCCCCCATTCGACGCGCACGAATTTTTTCCTTCTTGTACTTTGGACTTCGGCGGTTCGGTATGCACACCGCTGTGGAATTGATACCGCTCCTGCTCCATATATCTCTCATACTCTTCCTCGCCGGCCTCGTCGCATTCCTCCTCCCCGTCAATCACATCATGGTGGGACTCATTGCCAGTATTCTCGGCGGGTTTCTAGTGATTTATGCAATCCTCACGGTCCTCCCTGTTATCCGGCTCGACTCTCCCTTCAAGACACCTTTCTCCGGGGTCTTGTGGAATCTCCTCCACAAGCTGCCAAAAACCATGTGGCTTCCCCACCACTCGACCTCTTCATCCTCGAACACCATGAGCGACGCTATGGTGGAGATGGCCCTGCGCCCTTCGGAGCACAGAGACCAACGTGCCATCAAGTGGACGTTAGAGTCTCTCACCGACGACTCGGAGTTAAAACCCTTCTTAGAGGCTATCCCGGATGCGATATGCGGGCCTGGAGGATTCCATCGACGGAATGATGGCTTGTTTGTACATCTCCTCGACATTGCCACAAATCCTTACGTACTCTTTGAGGAGGAAGACATCCACCGAAGTCCACTTTCTCTCAGCGAACGGATCACCGATTTTCTCACGAGCTGTCAAAACCTAGCGTTGAACGACCCTGCTCGTCAACACGGCCTGATTGTTGGCGTGAAGTGCTTGTGGGCCCTTGGAATGATATCGGATACCGCATACCACTGTGAATACAGTGGGGGAGGCTTCTGGTTCTCTCAGAAAACCCAGAATGCTGTCTCCGCATTGGCGAAGGACACAGAAAATTGGCCAGAGTCTTATGCGGCTCTTGCACAGACGGCGATCCAGTATAGTCGGATGAACAACTTTCGAACCGTTGTCGTCGGCGTTTCCCGCTTGACCGATCCTATTCGATTGGTCGATGGTGTACAACGTGTCGTCGATATGGCGGGGCGCAGTAAATCCACCTCCCTCGTCCATCATACCAGCTTGTTGTCTGACTGGTCCCTTGATCCCCAAAGAATGGAGAAGCCAGCCGAGGCTCAAAGCATCTTGCAGTCCTTGGTCGAAGATATGCCATGGGTTGAGGCATCCGTGTGGATTGTTGCGAGCTTCCTCCTCAAAGCAATCAGGCAAGTTCGCCGCGGATGTCCCATCCTGCCCGCAGCATATTCGCAAACATGTCTGCGTATGGCCCCCGTAATAGATTACATCCCTGTGGATCAACGCGAGGATCGTTCATTTTATTTCAAGGTGTTCAATGCCTCTCCAACTCCCGTTCCAGCCGGGCAGCTTTCTGACCTGGACCATATTATGAAGATGTTCCTCAGACTCCTTCCACAGCTTCGGCCTGAGGATGCAATCCCGGGTTTTGCGTCGTACTTGGGGAAACGCAACGACCTCGAGGCAATAAAATTTGCAACCACGGATTGTCGTCCGCTGGTGTATTTGACAGAATCTTTGATTGTGATGCTGCAGCCACAGCGCCGGGAGGACGATATTCTCCATTCCCTCTGCGGGATTTTTTTGCTCGATCGTTACTACTCACGTTTCGTTGCATGGGATGAGCTCGATGAACAATTGTGGAATTACATGACTGCAACCTCGATCTTTTCCAACCCCATTTTCTCCACGTTGGCTACCATTATGAAGTTACGAAATTGCAACCGTATCTGGGTTTCGGCGACGAATCTGGTGAACGCAGAAGTCAATAGTGCTCCCCCGAGTGAGGCCGAAATCCTACAACTGCAGAAATTATCCAAACATTTCGTCCTCCCAGAGAAATTGGCCCCCACATCCGACAACTGTACCCCAGAGGAAATTGTTGCCGATATAAGGAATCGTGCAACGCATGCAGAGATCGCTGCTCTAACCGACTTTCTTGCTGCCGGGCTGCAAAATATCAGGCCAATGTACATGGGCGATGCAGCCAGAATCCTATTTGAACACTTCCTAAACACTGATTTGGAAGGTGTGGATATTCAGGTACTAGCTCGTTTCAGCCAAGCGTGGCTAGCAATTGTCGAGCATTTGTTGGAAACACCCACAGATACCGAGATGGTCATTGTTGCGCGGTGGATATTGTACTGGGCTCAATTTCACAGAAGCTACTTTCGACACTCTGCCTCAGCTCCGCTCTTCAAAGACACCTTAGTCCTCCACTTGAAATTTCTAGAAACTCGTGCCAGCGAAGAGCAATCTGATATGCAGCAGTTGAAACAAATGGTGGACGAACTAACAGCCTGATAACCCGTTGGCAGTAAACAATACTCATACACAGTACGAATACAACGGAGAATATTACGATGTTCCGACATTATCTGAGGATCCTCAGGACTCAGAAACCTGTGTAGGAACTTAGTCCCGTCGGGAACGGGCCCGCACATTCGTTCATCACGATGAAGACCACCCCGATTTCAAACAAATGGTTTGCCCCTGTCGGTAGGACGTGCCATTTGCCATTCTTGAATGTGGCGAGAGATATTGCCGGCTCCAGGTTGTGGAGTGGTCCGCCAGTCTCAACATATCCGTCAAGAAGAAACAGCTAGTATGCGCGGACATGAGCCGACTATGGACTCGGGAAGTTGAGACATCATCGTACCGTCGGGGTGTCCTTGTACCCTCGAGAAAAATGGTACCACTTGTTCTTTACTCTTATACACGGACTGTCATGACCAATTGGGTGACGCATTCATTGAGCCCCGAGCATGACACTTACTACCTGCGTCCCACATTCCTCCCATCGGTTCGAAAATCAATCCCGAGGTCCTCGTTACCGTCGTTGCAATCATCGCGGAATATCCCATTGACTTTAGCCCAATACTGGCGGTCGTTGTCGACGAGGACGGTTGGGCCACGAGGGCCCCGTGGCGTGAAGTTAACAGTGGTCCCACCCATATTGACTTGGACGCCTTCCGATGTGGGCTCGATTGTGATACTAATAGCTGGTGAAATTCTTGAGGTTTCGACGAGATCCTTGGACAGGTGAAGTGACGGGGGAAGGAGAGCAGAAGTAGATGGCCGCTACACCTAAGTCCCTAATAGACCCAAAGAATTGCATGAAGCAGTGGCTATGTCGAAAAGTCTTGGAACTTGAAGCGACCATGCTGGCGAGATGCTGCCTGCCATCGACAAAATAGCGTGTGGCGAAGCGAGTGGTACATGTTCGGCAAGCGCTGCGCCCTGCTGCAGGCGTCAAGGGCCAACCATAAAGAGAGCAGGAGAGGATTTGGTCGACGTGCAAGTGTGGGTCTGCAGGCGCTGTATGCGATGCATCAGGGCCACAGTCCGCCGGAACATTCGCAGCCGGTGATCAATTCTCTATTGTTTAAATACAAGCCTGGGTGTCATAAATTGGACGCAGAATTTCTCCAGGGCCATCGTTATTAGCAGCAGCGCCTTTGGGGCTCATAACTCTTCGTAATGAGCTTGAACCCTTTGGTAAGTCAGCTCAGTAACTCCGGCCGAGCATGAACTCGAAGGAGTTATAAATATTAAGGTTTGGCTTGTGTGGCCGCATGTGAATCTAGGGATATGCTCGCTCATAGGACAGAAGACGTACTATATCGGCATCACTGGCATCCCGAATCACAAAAAATCACCCAGCCTGGTCAGCCGAAAAAAAAGGTTGGTGAACTTGTCGCAACATCCTAACAAAAAATCGACAATATGAATAAGGATTGATATAAAGACGAACCTAAAACCCGCTGACCGAGGCACACAATTTAGCCTCAGGTCTCGAGAATCAGCCGACGCGGTGGTGGTTGAAATTCCAAATCGGGTGCAATCACATGACTCAACGACGCGTTTTAGTCGGGCCAAATAGTGTCAAATAGAGAAAATTTGGACAACCCCGAAATGGTCCGGACGAAGTTTGGCTTTGGCAGTCTAAACGGCTCGGTAAAATGTGTGCGGGAAATTGATAGGGAGTCATTCGAACTTGTGTTCAAAGACTGGGCACTGTGCGCCTGAGTGACTGGGTCTGTTTCTTTCGGAGCCCATGCTATGCACCGCGCTTGAAGAGAAAATATTTTGGAGCTGTGAACACGCAGTTATCCTCCGGACGAGGTCGACTGCGAAAACTTCCTCATATGGCCAGATAACCATGTGATGTCCCGCTGTAATAACACGCACCGCCTTTCCAACAAATTCAGTGCAGCTAGTGTTGTTCGGGTCGGGTCGGGCCTGAAAGCCCGGGCTTGGGTCGGGTTGTGGTAGGGTCGGGCCTGAAAAATATCCTGAGCCCGACCCTAGGCCCCAGGTAGGGTCGGGTCGGGTCGGGCTTGGGCCTGAGCCCGGGCTTGAGTACATTTTTCAAAGCCTTAATTGAGTGAGTTTTTTCAATCACGAACATGTTCTAGGATGAATCTCTTACCTTATGTCGACCCTATGTATCCTGTCCTTTGCAGTAGTAGTCTGAAATCGGCTTGCAACGAAAATTTGAACCACCATCAAAATCACTGAGAAGTTTTGCTTCCACTATTTGACCTCAAATAGGCTGAGATATGCTGAGCCCCACAGCAATAGCCACACTGCACATTCAAAAAACAATGCTCAAACATTTTTTTCTCGCCCAAAGTCGGGTGGATAGGGCACACGAACCGACCCGGGCTCAAGCCCGGGTCGCGGGTCTTGAAAAATCCCAGGCCCGACCCTAGGCCTGACTCAAATTAGGGTCGGGTCGGGCCTGGGTCGGGCAGGGTCGGGTCGGGCTTGGGTCGGGCTTGGGCCTAAGCCCTGGCCCGGGACATCACTAAGTGCAGCCCGCTGGAGCTCCACATACAGCCTGCCGGACTGCAGTCTGTTCTGACCGCCTCCTAGCTGGCCGTATGCCCCGCAACCCATTGCCGTCGGATTCGACCGCAGCCTTCCAGGTGGTGGTGTGCGCGTTGGATGCGTACGCGTTACTGCGCTACTCGTCCTCTCCCTCCAACCAGTCACTGCAAGGATATTGTCTGGCCTAGTAGCCAGTGATTATTGAATCCACTTGCACAGTTGCACTGGTAGTAAATCACTGCTCGCGGTTTTGTCGTAGTGCCGTCTCTCCGGTGCGGCAGTCGGATCTGCCCGCCCTTGCGGAATTGGTGTGTCGCGGTTATATCTGACCGCCTGCACTGGCAGCGCAGACAGATACAACCGCGTCAGTGCCCGTTTAGCTTCGGGCGGTTCATTCTTACCGCCATCTCGCCGGGCAGTCAGATGTGCCCGCCGTCACTCGATATGCCTGTTGCAGTTGGATTCAACCGCCAGCCGAGACAGCGCGGTATGATTCGCCTGCGCTACCTCATTTTATTTCTCGCAGTTCATTCTCACCGCCATCACTAGACAGGCAGTTGAATCTGCCCGCCGTCACTTGATGTGCCGCTTGCGGCTGGATACGACCGCCTTCTCCAGATCTGGCAGCACAGTCGAATCGAACTGCCCGACAAAGACCAGAGGAAATGTTGCACTGGGTGAGTTTCACCAGCGTCTGCCCGGTCCAAACCTCGTACTCCACCACCACAATTTAACACACCGGGGTGGGCTGGTGTCAGGTTCGCCCTGGATTCGGTACGAGGTACAGATGGTGGCGAGGAGAGGAAGAGGGAGCTGGGCAGAAGGAGAATAATGTGCAGGGCAGGCCATCGTACTTCGTGTCTTGGCTGTCTAGGTAGCCTAGACTGCATCTGGAAAGTACTACTACTAGCCAGTGTTCCAACGAGACAAGGAAGACACTTGAATGGAGAACGAATGGGAGAACGGGAGAAAACATATTTTACCTCATTCAAGTCTCAATGCAAGCTCGACTCGGTTCTGAACTACGGCCTTTCTGCCCGTCTTGCGTGATAACAAAGATGGGGCAGACTACAGCAGTCCTACTAAGTGAGAGTGATGTTACGAGTCCTAAAATTTTAATTTTAGACTCGTTGATTATATGATTTTCGTCCGCCACTGACCTCGACCACCAACCCCCCTTGATGATGGACTGTGTCTTTCACATCTCAACATCTCGACATCTTAGCGGTTTCACCTATTGTTTTCCTTGTGTTGGGTACGTGTCTTTTTTCTTTTGTTGTTGGACGTGGCAAATTATGATGTTTGTTGGATGTTTGTCGCGTCTTGGTATTGCCAAACGTCCTCAAAGGAAAGGAAATTTCCTGCCCTTCTGTTTCAGTCATGTTTTGTTTTTTCCTTATGCTCCATTAATGCCCTCTCTCTTCTTTATCCTTATTAAATTTTTGTCCAGAGACTACTCACGCTCGTTGCCGATTCACATCATGATTTGATGTCGGATGTATCGGCACGCTCGGCTCGCGAAGATAATTGTCGCCCTTGCACTTGGATCTTGAGCTTTGCTGTCTGATAGGGGCTCCTCGGGCTGGGTCGTGCGTGTGATCTGAACCTGGTTGCCTTCGGTTGACGTTTTTGAGGTAAGGAATGCTTTGACTTTGGTTCCTTACTAGAGCAAGGGGGAACCGGCATTCTAAAAAAAAACCTTAGGCCGATTTTCTTTTTTCCGGCCTGGCGGCGGGACTACCTACCTAACGTAAGCATTCCCACGCTCCATATATAGTAATTTCCCACATGTTTGAGTGGCCGGGCGGTTCAGTCACCTGCGAGCTGCCACAGATACCTTCGCAGGCACATTACATTTGACTCTCAGCACCGGAAAGGTATGCAGAAGTGCAATTTGCCGCGAAATTCCATTTGACCGATGTTGGAACCGATGGCAAACAAGACCACATGTCAACCGCTTTGGGAACCAAATTGATGTCCTCAGTCTGCTCACCCTGGAGAATGAATTTAGACGGTTGCTGAGGGCTCAGAAACGCCTCAGTTGCTCCCCAGGACCATCCTTTGGTCAAATATTTGGGGGTCAAAAACAATTTTTTCCGGCCTGACGGCCGGACTACCTACCCGGCCCTTAGTCACCGGTTTGAATGCCGGTGCCCCCTTGTACTAGAGAGCGCGCAGCGCACCTCATTCAGCACGCGTGGGAGGGACGGCAGCGAACAGCTCGGGTACGTTGTTTCTTAAATCATCAAGTACATATTTTACTATAGACTGACAAGGAGGCGCTCCACACGAGCCTGAGCCGGAATCCACCGGATTGTTTTGACCCTCGCCTTCACACTCCTCCAAATAATTTCAGCCCCCGGTGTGAGACGACGTGAAGGCCGACATCCATCGATCATTTTATGATCGCCGTGATTGGACCGCAACCACGGGTGGAACGGCTTCGGGGACGTCAGCATCCGAACATCGACGTCTCCGCAGTTTAATCTCTGCTATTGTTTCCCTCGCGGTGGGTGTACTACGTGTCTTTTTCTTTCTTAGGCTAGGGTGGTGTCGATCTATTGTTTTACCTTCTCAACCTCGGGAGTCATACGCAAGTCCTATGTGTTCACTTTGTGCAGTTTTTTTTGTGACGTGGCTTTTGTTGTAATCGATCCCGGCAAACGTGTCACTTTATTGTGTTCAGTGAAGCAGTCAATATGTCACATGGTGGGCCATACGTGGCTGCCTGAAAGATCGGGGGGACCGGTATGCCCTCAGGTGAAGGTATTGCGCTTCCTCAGTTCTGAGTGTCGCCCAAGGGAAAAAAAAAGGACTCGTACTTGCCATGCGGAGCAGTGGCCTTCAAAAACTAGTATTTTAGCGGCTTCATAGATGGATAATGGATGTACTTTCAACGTTGTCAAAGAAATAACTGCGTGTTCTCTGCTATTTTCTGCCACACCCCTCCGCAATACCAGATAGCGACTCTGTGAGCAAGCTTGAAGTCTGATCCAACGATAATTTCCGGACGAAAGGTGTAACGGTCGAGAAGTTCGGGGACAAGGAGACAGAACCCAATCCATATTTGGGAACCTGTTGAAACCGTGCTCTAAAACAGGGAGTTCGCGATAATACCGCATTATTTATATCATAGCTCTATGACGGTGGCAACAGTAATTCTGCATTTTCACTACGGGGTTCCCGGGTATCCAAAGCAGGCCCTCGAATATTTTCAAACGTTTGTGTCGACTACTTCGAAGGGAAAACTCGAAATACGAATTGTCCAGAAAAAGATTACATGTCTTCAGATGCTTCGAATAGAGTGTCTTATCGTTGGGAAATGGTCGTGTCAAGGTTTCAGGGGATTCCAATCGGTTGGAGGCGAGTTATTACGAGGTCAAGGTCGCAGATCAAAAAATGCTCGTAGCTCGGCAGGACATGAAAAGTGGGTCAAATAAGATACTATTGGGCTGTAATACACACTACAACACTGACGGTCTCCAACTGCAAGTTGTACGTCTATGGCAGACGGCGAGAATTGAGAATAGCGCGAGTTTTCTCACCTAGTGCTCTTTGCAGTCCAAGATCGTTCGTGCCCATACTACGAGAGTTAAAGTGCATACACTGACCAACAAGCTGTCCGTACTGGACCTCGACATGCCCGACTTCTTTATCCCCGTTGCCGATGGCGCAACATTGAGTTTGGGTCGAGAGAAGCAGGTCGAGCTGGTGTACGACAAGGAGGCCACGAGGGGAGCCCGGCGCTGTGTCAAATGTTGGCAACGAGTGTCGGAACCTGAATCAATGGTGGTCCCGCAGGAACACGACAAGCCAGTTGTGTGTATTCCCAAGTATCAGGCAGCAGGCTAGCACAAAGAATTCCATTCTCATTCATAAATTGGCTGGCAAGTCGATATTTCCAAGCGACGCCACCATCACACCCAGCGGAATACAGCCCGTAAACGTTCGTTCATATAGCAAGGCTTGAGTTTTAGCTGTTAGATACCCTGGGACCAAGGCATATGTAGCGAAAACAAACAGTAGTCTGCAGAGAACAATGCCACCAGAACAGATTGCCAGAGATACCCCAGAGAGATAGGCTGCAGAGGAAAGAGGGCACCGAGATTCACAACTTGAACATAATTCACCGCGGAGGAATCCTATTATCCGTCGGTATCGTGGTCAAGAACGACCGCGGACTCAAAGACTGGTGGCTCGCAGTGGGATCTGCCCGCCAATGAGCCGAACAGTTACGCAGTCGGATCCCGCCGCGAACCGCGAGTAGCGCCGTGACGGTAGGATCCGCCTGCACCATGAATCAAATACCGCCGCGGTGGGATCCGGCCGCGCAGTATGCGCAGCGTACCGCAGTAGGATCGGACCGCAAACGACGAAGGACGCAGTCGGATGCGACTGCCAGTTGTGTTGCAGTAGTTTCGCAGTAGAATCGGACCGCCAACGAGAGATATACATTGTCGCAGTAGGATCCGGCCGCAAAAGCAGAGAGGTGTTGTTGGCAGTCGGATTTGACCGCGAGTGGGAGCCAATGCTGTTGCAGTCGGATAGAGCCAGCTGGCGCAGTAGGATTTGTCTGCGGACGAGTGCTGTGGCGGTAGGATCAGACCACCGTGAAGAAATGACGGAAGGATGTGCAGGCAGAACTCACCGCAGCACAGCCTCCATTCAGCCCGCTGCACCCACTTACAAGGGAAACCCGTACGCGTTACTACAGCGGGACATATACGACTTAGGCCCATATGGCACAGCGTTGTTTGATGTGGTGGTGATCGACAAATAAAGCGCCTTTGAAGGACTCGGGAGTCGAAAGAAATACATGCTGGGAATCATAACGTTGGGGAAGCGGTATCGCGGACCTTTGGGTTCATTGAATTAATATCTCCTCCTCCGCTTCTGGTTTACTTACCGCATAAATGTCTCCCCTCCCCTCAAGCACCTTCCCGTCTCCATTCAACTCTTCCCCACCATCAAACAGCGTACTCCCTCGCGCCCCCTCACCTTCCGCCTCCACCTCAACCGTCTGAGCTGCGCCCGCCCATCGGCTACGACTCCCCGCCCCGGGACGGGACTTCCATCCCATAAAAGCAAGCAGCAGCATCACTGCCACGACCAACACCTCCGCCCCCGCGAGCAGGTGCATCAGCACCGCGCGCACGGTCTCCAACAGCGACACCCCGGCCGAAACGATCCCGCGCAGCCACAGGTCCGCGGCGACGAAGGCACCGCATGCGAGCAGCGCGGCAAGTTTGCCGATGGGGCGGATTGTCAGTGAGGGTGGAAGGATGTCGATGTCGGCAGATGGTGTGTGGACGGCTGGATCTGAGTTTAGAGTGGGCTCCAAATCGTGTTGTATCTCTGCCAGTTTTAACCCCGCCTCGAGCACCTGCGGCGCTGTGTCTTCCACACTCGTTCCAGGCGGACACAGCGCCCGCCCTGCATCACGTATGAGAAGGAATAGCAGCGCGCCCGCTGCGAGAAACGCCCCCGCTGACAGCCCAAGCAGGGTCTCGTCCACGATCCAGTTGATTACTGCGCCGGTCTGTGGGAGCGCATCTTCGATTTCGGCCCGGAGGAAGATGGCGAGGAGGAAGACGGCAAAGAGGAGGGTGGGGACGTTGGGGAGGAGAGAGCGCCTGCGGAAGCGCGCCATGGGGCTCTGAGCACTGAGTCTTTGGTGGTGGTGGTGGTGGTGGTCGTGAATGGAAGTGACCATCTTCACCTGCTTGAACAACAGAAGGGGTCATTCAGCGACGCATAAATGCAATTAGAATCCACACCGAGCAAAAACGTGTTCAATTTTTTTTTTGCTCCACTTTTGGACGCGATGCGACGCGTGAAAAAGCCTTGCATAAATCTAGTAACTTCTGGTTGAGTAGCCATGAAACCTGGGAAGCGGGAGCAGGGATGAATCTTACTGGCGATCCACGATTGAAAGTGGACCGCCGGAAAAAACAAATAAGTAGAGCTTAGGCAACCAGGGGTTCGGAGCTTATTCTGTGCCACAGTCGATGAAGGGCTTTGCTACTGGTTCGGGAATTTTCTCCTCGCAGTTAATTGAAAAGACCGGCACAATTCGCTTGATGAAAGGGATGTCCGAAACTGGGGGAGAAACTGGGTTTTCATCGGGCTTAAACGTTGTCAATTGCCGCCGAAAATGGAAACAAACTGATTGCGATGAAACCGGCTTCTCATCGCAGTTGGAAGATGCCACTCAAGGGTGAAGCGGGGTGCTGGTCTGTAAAACCACGAAATTAAATATGGATCTAACATCCAGCAAATATACAAAAGCAATCGCGTCTGCAATTTTCGTCAGCACGAATTTCGGTCCGTCTAATGGCACCGTACCTCTCACACCTTCTCGGTCCCCGTAACATCTTCTTTCGCCCTAGGCATCTCCTCCTCCTCTGGCAGCGTCCCCTCAAACAATACCTCCGCAGGTGCCGCGGCGTCAGCCGCAGCAGCGGACCGTGAGCGCGACTTCGTGATGTAGGCGCCAAGCATAAGCAGCAAGAACCCAACGAAGATGACCTCCCAGCCGCGGAGGATGTACAGCAGTGTGGCGCTGACATTCTCGAGCAACGGCGTCTCGGGCGAGACGATGCCTTGCTGGAAGAACTGGTAGCCGAATACGACGCTGCTCGTCAGAAGCGTCCAAATTTTGCGGCCCGTGGTGAGTTTGATTTTCTCTATGCCGGGTGCGGTGAATGTGGAGGCCACGGGTAGCTCGGTGCCGGCGACCTCCGCCTCGAGGACTTCCAACTCGTGCAAATCGCGCGATGCGGTGCCAGCCTCGAGCTGCGCGGGCGTGGGAGTGGATTCCTCCGTAGGTGCACCAGTTAGCCATCGGTAGGCATCGCTGGTGAGTGAGCACGCCATGCAGACGGCAACGAGGAAAGCGCCGGATGCAAGTCCCTCGAGGAACTTGTCGCCTGCCCAGGAGAACACGTCGGCCAACGCGACTGTCTGTGGGTACGATCGCATAACTTCGGGGGCGAGGAAGAGGACAAAGACGACAGTAAAGATCATAAGGTTGCATCTGCGGGTGAGGGAGTGTCGTGCCATCGTAGTGGTTCAGGTGGGTGAAAGGACAATGGGAGTTCAGGAAGAAAGAGGTATGAGTCAGGTGACTGGTGTTTGGCCATATTGACTCGTTGCACAGCATTTCAACCTTGTTCCCGACCATCCACGGCAAGGGTGATTAGCGTCGCAAGGGCCCACTGCATCGTCGCGCAGGGTGCTCGAATAAAGCTATCCTCTGACTCAACAATGCAGTTGGTTGTTGCCCGTCGAGCCGCCGCCAAGGGTTACGTTCTCGACCTTCTCCTCCTCAGCTTCGCCCTCTTTACGCCCATTCTTTTGACGTGGTACACCGAGATGGGTCTTCTGGCTGCCTCCCTCTACTGGACAGCGGAAATATGCACACTCGGATTCACAGCAATCATGTTCATCCTGGCCCTCATCACATTCTGTGCGCTCATCCTCGACATACACAAATTCCTCGTCAGCTTATGTAGCGCCGAGCCCATCACCCTTGATGACCAGCACATTACCTGGGCTGCAGAGACTTCGCCAGCCACTTCTTCCACCATGGTCAACCTGCTCGAGCCGCCGACGTTCCTCGGGAAGATCTTCATCTTTCTCTGCCTCCCGTACTTCGTCCAAGTGCAGTGGAAACACAAGCACATCGGTTCAATGCAGCGGCCGCTCCTTGAAAACCTCAGCGCTGCGGCCCTATACCTCCTGCAAGGGGCCGGGGCCGTCTGCGTAGTGACAGCCTTGCTCTTCATTATCTGGTGGATACGGAAGCCGAGGGCGCGTTCGACAGGCGCCGCCATCTCGGCGTCGAATGCAAGTGGGTTGGCCAATGGGAGCCCGAGATTTGGGGCCGATGAAAAAGAGAAGGAATGCATTGAGTAGTATGGGTGGGGGTTTCTGACTCTCTGACATTCTGCGGATGGTGCAGTACATACATGTACGTATTCTACGTTTCAACGCTTCCTGCCACGATATTTAGCCCCGATGCGATGCGATTCGGGGCTATCTATCGAGGGTTCCCGCATTTTCACTGATACATTCAGCCGGAACCGTACTGCGCTGATTACACTACTCCGTTCCCGCTGTCGATTCGGATTAAACGGTGCGAGATTGAAGGCAGAGCAGTGCGAATGATAATCAAAAGCTGAAAGAACGCCACCGTATTGGGCAAGATAATTGAAGGCACACAAGTCCGAATAAAAATCAAACGTCTGACAACCGCAGGAATACCTGTTCAATGTGTCCGTTCATTGAGACATTCGGTGGAATTAAATGCGAGGAAGTTTCGACGCATCATGATGGCACCTCTGCGCTCAAGGATGGTGATTGTGCGATCCCGGGGCGTGCCCCACAAGCAATCTGATTAAAATGGCACGTAAAGTGGTGCCTATGCTCACAGGAATTTATTGATTTCTGACCAGACTGGGAATACGATGCAGAAAATATCTTTGACAATGGACGGGAAATTCAACCGCGATCACGTGTGTTGTGTTCCACCATGTACTTGCCATCCTTCCTCACCATGTTTTTAAGCACGACGTGAGTCCTCCGGCGCTGGACACGAGAAAATCCAACAGAGGGAAAAGTCTCATCTCCTGAATCACCCGCGGAAGTAAATGTCTCACTGGCCCCTAACTCTCGGGGTATAAAATCCGATCCGTCCGCTGGTGTCCCTCACTTACCAACCACCACCATCTACCCACTACCATTCACACAAGATGTCTCCGATTAACTACCTCCTCGCTGCCCGTGCCCTTACCACCCCGAGCCCGAGCGCAGCGACAAGCGCCGTCCCTGCTGCGACCTCGGCTACACCATCCAGCGATGACTTGCGCAACCTCCCGCAATGGGTCGGGCCTGTCGCATGGGTCTTCTTCGCCCTTGCTCTTCTACTTCTCCTCTACACGGGGGCGAAGTCGCTCCGCAAGTCGTTGACCGCCGAGCGGATACTCGAGGAGAAAATCATAAACCCCTCGCCCAAGCGGACGTCGACCTCGAGCGAGACGAGGCTCGTCGGCGCCCAGCCAAAGCCCAGGATCAGTCGGCTCGCCCCTCCCCCTCCTGCGTACATCGTTCGGGCATCTCAGTCCATGTCCAAGGACGAAGGGGCGTTGTTCCGCCTCACGGGCGAGAACACATGGCATAATAAGCTCGCCTCGCAGCGGGCTATGGCAGAGGCCGAAGCATCGTTGCCTCCCATCCTGCGCCCCGAGGGTGCGCGCTGGTGATTCAGCGCACATTAGGCTTGTGCTTCGGGACGTTCAGGTGAGCTTTATATGTTTTAACCATGTTGAACATGGATCTGACTTGCATGACGCACAGAGCTCGAACACTAGACCTTGAACAAGCCACGCTGAGGATGCATTACCAGCGCGAGGGATCCGACGTCTTGCTCTCCCAGCGCGTATATCTAAATTCACGGCGAGGACTTTGTGTTGAACAGAAACAAACCTGTCTTCGCGAGGTTGATCTCCAGAATCCCCAAACGCACTGCATCTGGAAAGATCCTTAGCCATCCCGTCGTATACACATGGGAATGCCCTGCGCTTGGGCGAATAATCCGAATAACATTTTGAGCCCATATTATACTCCGTTCAAACTGTAAGTTAGTGATCGCAACGAAGAAAACAAAAACATGTCAAATAAGATTAGCCACCCATTTCACGGCGACTGTCTGGTGTAAAGAGGGATGGTGGAAATTATGTGGTTGAATTGATTCATCAGAGGCAAACGACTCGGACTTATTACAGCAGCGCAAACAAACTCCCGTTGGAGCACACTTCGGCAACTGGTTTCATTTCATGAACCCAATCACTCTACCGGCCCCTCGACCTCTTTACCCGTGGAATCCAGTACTGTCCATGAGAATCGGTTACCTTGATTCCATGCTTGAGCCACGCTTCAGCTAAGGGTACCCATGTGCTCTTGGATATTTCGCGTCTGCGGGGGATGTGAGAATGCGGCAGACGAGATATCAGGTTATCGCGTACTCTGTCGTTGGCCACTTCAACACGTGGGTTTGAATTTCCCGAAGCATCGGAAACATGGCGGGGTCGAAGTCGTCCGGCACGCTGCATCGATAATATTAGGAAGAAGGCGAGGCGTGGATGATCAACATACGCAAGAACATGGCTGCTCATGATAATCTTGGTTAGGGATAGGTGCGGCGTCGTGCAAGTCAAGACAGTCGGAGGAACCGTTCCCTGGATAAGGCCACGTCAAACACGCAGCGGGGAGGTTGATTCGGAGTTTCGCACCATGAATTCAACATCTAGAAGTTCTTTGCAGACGTCGAACAGCTTGAAATTCTCGATGTTCTGAGGATCGTATACAGCTTTCAGATGCAGGAGGGTCTTTCGGTGTGCGGTTAGGAATTCAGAAAGGGCTTCCCAAACTGCTGAACCGTCGGAAGGGGGAGGATTTATGAATTGGAGCGTGTGGAGCGAGTCCAGGCTGTGCTAGAGTGAATACAAATATCGACCGAAGTAGAACGGAGACTGGCCTCATCGGTGAAAAAGCTTGCAGGAAAGAGAGATCTCGAACCAGGTACTTGATGCGAATCGTATGCAACTTGTTCAGGCCATTTTGCGCTGTCGGGTCACAGGTAAAGATCGCGCCGGAGCAGGACAACTCCAGCACTCGAAGCTCTTGAAGACGGGCGAATAACGAAGCCGGGATCTGGTTATTTTGGGTATGAATTGTAAGCTCTCGAAGGGAGGAGCCCGCGCATGTCGCCAACAACTCCAGATGTTCTGGAGAGGTAGGCGCATTGGAGGAAAATATTTCCAGACTCTTTGCGCATGATAAGACAGTGAGCATGGTATCCGGCGGGCCAACATAATGAAGCCAGTGAATGGATCGAATGCACGCGCCAAGCTCAGGTCGGGCTTCGAGTTGGCTTCCTAATGAGGCCACCTTGTGCGTGATATGGAGATTGAGACGGTCAAACATGTAAGGCAGAGCCAGACGCTGGTGCAAGATGTCAGTTCAGGCATCTAAAGTGTGAGAAAATACGGACGCTGATGTATTTAGATACCAATAATATAGGCAGGCGAGAAGGGAGCGTCTCAGCACCGTAAAGGGGCAGCGTACGGTGTTCCTCGACGGACATCGCGAAGAAGAGCACGCGCTTCCATACAAACTCTCGAACGCCATCCAGGGCAGACTCCATAGGAACGAACGAGGGGTTCAAAGATGGCGAGATATCAGGCGTTGGGTCAGCGCGACCCTGATCTTCGGCCGGCTTCTCACTAAAATGGGAGGTTATCACTATCCCAGCGGCGCGCATAGGATACGGGCTTGCCTGGCGTAACGAACTAATGCCTTCACACGTGCATCAGCCTTATCTATAGCCCACTTCATTGCATATGATTCGGCCTTGAATTGTACCACTTGAACGGAGGTAATGTTGGTGAGGGTAAAGAAGAATGTAGGAAGCTGCCGGAGTGCGGGGATAAGGATGGTCTGAACCTGAGAGCGGGCCAGGGCCTCTGCTAGAAGAGTGGCTCGCAACATCCACGCCGCCTCATTGGAGCGCCGATACTGTTGAGGACACATATACGGGAAGTCAAATATTCTCTGCGAAACGGTCAGAGACTGAAGCAGCAGGGACAGCGCATGCTTACCAGATTGTCCCATTTGCTGATGCAGGAAAGAACCACTTTCGTTAAAGCCGCGAGATTTTGATTCTTGAGTAGCTTGCGAGTGTTGGGATCCACGAGGATGACACGACGTGGGTTGATAAGGGGTAGTCCTTTGCATAACCCTTGCGTGCTATCTGAGGACCAGATGACGAGGGAGAGGAAGATGTCGGTAATGTTCGGAGCCGATTTCAAAATGGTGTGCATGGCGATCCCGTACCCTCCTTCCACGCGTAGCTTCTTGATGAACCGACCGAATTCCGAGTTTTTCACGAGAACCTTCTCAAGCGCGTTGGCCTGGGATTTAGAACGAAGAACGACGACATTGTAGAGCAAGGGAGTGGCGACGCGCAGCCAGTCTCGGCAAACGACGAGGTACGCCGAGGTCGACGGCAAGGGTTTCGCAAAAGGAGACACGTCGGAAGTATCAGAGAATAAGTCGTCCGAGACTTTGAGCGCGGGGGACAGGATCTCTGAGAGGATCTCGTCAGGAAGAATCGACATGATGGTTCTGATCAGAAAGGGTTACTGTTTGGCCCCAGATTTGGCCCATGTTTGGCCAATGCTTGGCTGCACAGCATCCGGCTCTAGTGCAGTGCTAACATGCCTTTTATGGGCAAGACTTTTCCGGCAGCTCGCTCCCACGCTCTGCCACGTCCCTTTCAGATCCTCCCTCCATGGTCCTCGGCTCTGGGCCTCTGACGTACCCTCGACTATGGCATCCTCCGGGGCCTCCCACCTAGTGGAAGTTTTGAAGGACAACGCTGACCCGCAAATCTTCGCGCAATCTCGGTCTTTTCGACTCACTTTGCACCGTCCGCTCATTGTCCGTATCTCTGTGCTGCTCACTGTTGGATGGGCCTCTCCCTCACAGTAAATAGATAGCACGGCTGGCGCGTTTTTTGTTCATCTGGCTTTCTAAGCACATCACCAATTTCCTTCCGTAGAAGTCTGCATTATCTGTCGTCTCCGTGGCATGCTCAAGCAACCCGACATGGTGGCCAGCGCAATCACCCACCACTGTGCGCTTCTGCGCCACCGCATTGATGAATAGCGCGCGCGCGTGTTTGTGTGAGACTTGGGTCCATTTACTTCACGGTGCGTCTGCCTTGCCTGCCCTTTTTTTTCTGCCTTTGATTCGCTTTCATTATGCTGCACCCTCGACGAGCGGTCGTTGCTTACACTGCGGGGCAATGTTTTTGCTTTGGACTTCGACGCGACCAAGACTGGCAGGATGCTGCCCGATGTGTGTGCCGTCTCGCTGTTATCCTGTGTAGCACAGTGCTCGGCATTGGTCTGTGCGGGCTTCGATTTGCGTGTCCGCGCAACGTTAAGGCTCCGTACATTGGCTGCTTACATGCGTGCACTTGCGTCTCATTTCCAGGCACACATCGTCGAGCCCGTTTATTGCTTCTACCGTCCCTGTTCTATTCCTCAACAGTACCACTATCATCATCCGATATCTTTACTGACTCGTTCGCAGGCATGTCGTGCAACTCCTCAAGATCGACCCAAGCCGCCGAGGCTCTGATATGCAGGTACGTACCATGTGTTCGCTCCGTCTCCTCCCTCCCTTCTCCCATTTGCCATCTCCGCAGTCCCTTCCCTCCTCTATGCGCCCCTCCATTGATCCCCTGCCTGCGCAGCGAAAGCGTGGGGTATGCGAAGGCGGTGTCTGTGCACCGGCGCTGCAGCGCGTGTATGCGGGTATCGGGAGCGCTGGTGCGCTGGTGCGAGTGCCGCGATGCGGGGCCCGGGTATGCAAAGGCAGGGCGTGTATCCATCGCGAGGAGATGGCCAAGAGGGATGTTGCGTGTCGCCGGCGGTGCAGAGCGCGTATGCGCGAGCCAACCCGCTGTGTGCCTAACGACTTAGCCCTTCCACTCGAGGTTGGTCGTCGGCGCAACTGCATCGCGGAGAAACAGTGATGCGCGCACGCTCTGTCATTGCCTTGCGCGCGCCGCACGAGACTGCACGGTGTCCCGTTTGGTGACATGAGCTGTGCTCGTGGATTTGCAATCCGAGTCTCGCAACGTGAGCTTCATTGTGAATTCAATGATCTTCTTTGGGGGCTCCCGAAAAAAAGTGTGAAGATCCAGACGGCCGTGCTAGCTAGGGGTGTAGAATTGAATTGTAATCCAGCTGAATAAAAACGAAGGGCTAATTGGCACTAGCGGCGTTGTATATGTACGTACTTATGGAGAAAAAATATAGGAAGACTTGCAAGACTCGAACTAGAGAGTATTTGAATGATGGCAAGGAGACAAAAGCAGAGAGACGTCATAGACAACTGTTCTAGACGACTATTTATCTTTGTCGGCCTTTTACACCCTCAACCCGGCTACCGCCCGAATATTTGAATAGCCTTCTATTCAAATACTCGCCAGGACATAGCACCAGAGCCCGGCATCCGTACCGCGGCCGGCTGCTCGGCAGCTTGAGTGAATCGAAAATCTCGCGAGCTTTCGATGCATAAGTATATTTCCCGACGGAGACTGAGAGGGAGGAGAAGCTTCAAGTGTATGTGTTGGATATTGTATCAATGCGACAAGGAAGCAGGCGAAGTAACACCATCCTATCTCAGAAAAAAAGCTCCGCATTTAATGGGACGACAGCTGATTGGGCAGCCTTGGGCTCCTCGACGATAAGTATCACAAAAAACACGGGAGATCAGACGTAGATTGGAAAATTACATGCGTCGCGGAGACAAATATTCCAACTCAGAGTGCCTCTGCCTCTGCCTCGACGAGGAGCTCCTTTGCATCCTTTCCCACCACCCCCTCAGCTGCCTCCGGTGGTATCGGCGCCTCCACCTCATCCCCTGACACAGCCTTGCTCTGCTTTACCCCCAACACGATAACGCAAATCGCAAAGACGCCCTGAAGCCCATTCACCACGTACAGCACTACCGCACGCACGTTTTCCCCGACAGTGCTTTCGGGGGAGACGCTGAGCATGAGATGGCGTGCAAGGAGGTAGGTGAAGAAAATGAGAGAGAGGAGTTTGCCGGGAATGCCTTGGTGTGTGAAGGGAAAGAGCTTGCCGAGGACGGTGGCCTCTGATTCGGCAGCGGGGGTGGTGGAATTAGGAATGAGTTCGGCCTCAGACTCGGCGGTGCCGTCCTCCAGCGTGAGGGGCCCAACGGCGGCCTGAGGGCCAGTGCGGCGGGAACAGAGGCGCACGAGGCCCTTCCGCGCGTCATTCCCGAGCGATACAAGCAGGCTGACTACTGTGAGGAGGTAAATTGCAGCGAGCGTGCGCCTGGCGACTTCGCCAGTCCAGTAGAGGACTTGGGCGGGGAAGAGGAAGAAGAGCAGGCCGAGAAAGCCGACAGTCGCGCAGGCTGTGACTAGTGTTGTTCGGGTCGGGTCGGGCCTGAAAGCCCGGGCTTGGGTCGGGTCGGGGTAGGGTCGGGCCTGGAAAATATCCTGAGCCCGACCCTAGGCCCCAGGTAGGGTCGGGTCGGGTCGGGCTTGGGCCTGAGCCCGGGCCTGAGTACCTTTTTTCAGAGGCTTGAGTCAGTGAGTTTTTTTCAATCATGAGCATGTTGTATAAGCATATTCCTCACTCTGGATACCCTCCTCTTTAGCTCTGCAGTCCGACAGAAGCTTGCAATAAGGATTCAATGCCCATAAAAATTGTTCGCAACTTTTGTCTTACGATCTGGCTTCAGATATGCTGGAAAAATAGAAGTCGGTTGAGTACCACAGTAAAGCCCACATTGGATGTCATGAAAATCACTTTTGAAACATTTTTTTGTCGGTGAAAGTCCGGTGGATTGGGTACACGAACCGACCCGGGCTCAAGCCCGGGTCGCGGGCCTTGAAAAATCTCAGGCCCGACCCTAGGCCCGACTCAAACTAGGGTCGGGTCGGGCCTGGGTCGAGCAGGGTCGGGTCGGGCTTGGGTCGGGCTTGGGCCTAAGCCCTGGCCCGGGACATCACTAGCTGTGACGTAGGCTTTGGTGAAATACACCATGTTGGGTAGAGAGCTGGGTGATCGTTGTGGGGTAGGGCCAGCAGGAGAGGATGGGTGTTGTGTGAGAGAGCAGGAGAGATATAAATCGCCGTGGGGCTCGCTATCATGATTTACACAGCCTCAATGTCACCGACCGTTCTAACTTCTCCCGCTCCCGCGGGAGCGTCTGTTTTACTCCAAGAGGAAAAAGTCGGCGGGGATGCGACTGATTGCAAGCATGCGGATTAAGGATTAAATATTCGGCGAGCCGATCCAACTTGTTTGAACATCGTGGAACTTGAAGTTGAACATTTTTAGGGGCATTCAGAGTTTTCCCAGAGTAGCCATCTTTCGGCCCTTTTTACCTCCCCGTTCTCCAGTTTCCAGCAAAAAGTGAGCGAAAGGTGAGCAAAAAATGGAGAATAAATGGGAAGTGGGATTACGATCGTAAACGCGATCATCATGTGCGTGAGATAAACCACACAACGGCAGCGCTCGCCGAGCGCCGCTCGGCATCCAGGAACTGAGTTTGTGACTGCTTGGCTACGCCCACCGCGCTCCTTTCTTCTGACCGTCATCTCATGCGCATGCACATGGATTCCCCTGTCTTCCCAAGAGAGCTGGAGCGAGAAATATTCGAGACCATGGCACTGATGCACCCGGGCAAGATCCCGACCCTTCTGCGCGTTGCGCGGCGTGTTCTGTTCTGGTGAAGCAGTGATTTTCATCCTATCAACAGCACGCCGTCTGACTCGAACACAGGATCGAGCCTCTGCTATTCAGGGTTATCAGTGTGACCCCCGAAAATTCAGAAATCGTCCCCGCTCTCTTGAAAGCGATGGACTGCAAGCCGCCGGGCTTCTTTCACGGTGTCCGCCACATAATACTGCCAATGGAGTATTCGGACGAGATTTTCCCACATGAGGATGCACAGCGACTTCTGAAGTTATGCAACAGACTCATAAGCTTTGCTTACGACTTCTATGACACCTCCCGGGGCCCGAATCTTCTGCCCCTGCTTGCGGCACTCCACCCGCAGCGACTGCTCCGCCGCGCACGACACCTCTTCGGCACAGCGGCTCTTGATTTGAAGCACCCTCTGTTCCACTCCGTTACACATCTCGACCTCATCGGCCTAACGGGTGTTGGGGATGTGCTCGAACAGGTGACGACACTGACTACGCTCACCCACTTGTCTGTGAG
Organism: Mycena polygramma; assembly: GCA_029449255.1. Lineage (NCBI taxonomy): Eukaryota > Fungi > Basidiomycota > Agaricomycetes > Agaricales > Mycenaceae > Mycena > Mycena polygramma. The sequence continues at coordinate 59,479 of JARKID010000121.1, forward strand.
CCGCTCATCCCCTCGGCGGCGCGTGCTGGCGGTTCTGGGAAAATGTCCCCACCTGATGCTCCTACTGGTCAAGGCGATCTCAATTGTACAGTGGGCGGCCTACAGCGAAGAACACATTCCACACGTCTACGATGTGCGCTTTGTCGAAGGGACGTACCCCTCCCGCTGGACAGACTGGCAAGCCGGTGCGAAGGGGCTTTCAGACTCGTGGGCTCAAGCGGACGATTTTGTCGCGCGTAAACGCAAAGGGGAGATCGAAGGTAAGTGGGATTCAAGCCTGCTGTCCTTCGCATTCTCATGTGTTCAATGCAGCTACGCGTTATTGGATGAATTGAGGTGCATAGATGTGGCATCCAAATCGCCAACCATCAGACTATCACATAGTCACTGACTTACAGTTACATTTCAAAATAAGGGGCGCTAACACCGCTACTGTTCCTGGTGCCGCGTGCATTACCGACCTCACAAGTGACTTCCTTCAACACGATTTTATGTTGAGCTGCGTCGAATTGGGGAGGCAGGGCCTCAGGCGGGTTCAAGCGCTTCTCGAAGATGTTTTTGAGCTCGTCTGCAGCCACAGTGATTGGGGCAGCTTTGGGGTCAGCAAGGTGTTTGATTTCCTTCCAGAGAATAGCCCGGGTCGGTGCCTCCATTACTGGATGAGCGCAAAGTAACGGCTGAGCTCGCAAACAATATTACCTCCACAGAAGAACCTATCCGACAACCCGTGCTGCCTTCACGTCCCGGAGAGCCAAACTCACTGCAATGAAGGAGGCGAACCGTAAGAAAACAGCACGCTCTGAAGGGACAGCAGAGGCTTCCGTGTCAATGGGCACATGAGATCGTGGCAGTTTGCATCCGTTACGAGCCATGGCTCTGTCCCAATTCTGTCGCGGTGCAAATTACGGAAGGTATTGGCGCCGTTTCGAGCTTTTGTTAATGCAAGACTCTTTTTTAGCATGCGTATGGAGCGAACGAAATATCCGAAATTTCCGGGTACTTCCCAGAAGTGGACATCCAAGTCAAGTGGGTGTGGTGCGTTTCTTTTCCTTATCTTTGAGTCGCGAACCCTTCCCTGCAGCAGCGGTTTTGCGATATTGTTGATAGACTTGTCGAAAATAGAGGGCCCATGTTTGCAATTGATTCTTGCTCGCGTAAACGCGCTAAAAGACTCCGCCGTTGGACAGGCGATCGGCGCTTTGAAGTGTAACATTGATGTGTCCGTTTGGGAGTTGGAAAGTCCGGGATCAAAAGTCCGCCGATCAGGTCTGGCCGCACCGGCCAGACCTTTGATGTGATCGGAATACGTCGAAGTTTCAATATCGATCGGACCACAACAGCACATGTAAGTAAACGCGTCGCGTCCTATCGCGTCCTTACCACGCGTCTTCACGGGCTATTTTTCTATGGCATAGGTCTTGAAGTCAAGATATCTCTAATTCATAACGCCCTCCGGGCACCCCTGGTACCTCCTGACCGACCAATGCCTCGTTGCTAGTCCCCAGTATCCAGTCGTATTTGACTCGTTTACAAAATCAATTGATTACAATTCCACCCAGTTGTACGCCGCTCAACCACTCTGGCATAACAATATCAAGGAAACATTATTCCGGTGAGTTTGACCCTGATGCGACAACAGGTTTGATATGTACAAGCTGGGGGAATTGAGCCTTCGCCTGGAGGGGCAGGACGACTGAAGGACGACTCTCTGCATTGCTTTCAGGACAATTGAGTTGTCATCGAGGCATTATCAAGGCAACATTCTAAACAGTTGTTGAGTTTACGCTGCACAGATATAATGTGCAGGACGCCGTCATGATCGAGGGGAATTGGTTTTGACGTTTTGGAGGCCCGGATGTGTGGCTGTGGACGGTAACCAGAGAAGACGCCGTCATGATCGAGGCAAATTGTATTTTTCAGGTTTTGGACAGCGGGATGTGTGGCTATGCTCGGACATCACCTCTCGGATCTGATCAAATGGGATTTTTTTTCGGTAGACCTGGTCCCTAGGTCGGTACCAGGAACATTTCTTTTGCACACATGAAGGACAGGTGAGCACTGTTAACGTTGGAGTGCGAGTCTGTTACTGTACACATTTGGTGCTTGTATTGATGGTCCCTGTTCCACTGCTCCCGTAAATTGCTTGATTTCTGTGCAAGTAAGTCAGAATATATCTAAGGGTGCCTACGGCCTCGTCCGTTACATTCCAGGAGGCCGACAATTGTCGCACACCATTGCATGTAAATTTATCGTGTCGCCGCCTCGGCAGTGATTCAGTGCTGTGATGCTCCGATGCCCCGGCTGGGTGCACTGGGAGCAACGCAGGTGTCTGTCGCTTATAGATGTCCTACAAAAGTGACTTCCAGCTTGCTTCAAGCACCCCACCGTGTTTGATTTGAACGGTCTGCCGATCAGCCGTGGCGATCGTTCCCGGACTTTCCAACTCCCAAACTTTATGACATTGATCGGCGATCCAGTCCAGATCGAGTCTGGGTCTCGGTCACGGTGCTCCTCTCCTCCGTCCATTGGGTTCCTCTCCCTCACCGTTAGCTCTGACATGCCTCCACTCCCAACGGAACTCATGCATGAAATCCTCTCCTATCTGACACCTGTTCACCAGGCAAAAATGTGTACGGTGTCCAGACGATTCGACGAGATAACTCTCCCGGTGCTGTATCGTCGGATGAATCTGAACAGCATTTCACGGGCAATCGAGTGTTGTCAGACTTTGCTCGTCGTATCTATGGTCAGCCGCGCCTCCTGGGTTCGCAGCTTCGTCATTTGCCCCCAGGACAAGAGGTGAGTCCGTTAAATTTCCCGAATACGAAGGAGAGTACTCATACGTACCGTGGTTCAGTGAAGCAGATACACAGTATCTTCTCCGACTGCTGGAGCAAGCCCTCCCTCTGCTGTGCAATCTCAAGCATCTGCATCTCTGGATCCCAAACTGTGACGACGCACTTTTCGATGCATTGCCCGGGCTAGTGCTTCCCCACCTGCAGCGCTTCTGTTGTCACCAGCCGGGCTCATTCCAAAGCCGTCTTCTCACTGCCTTCCTCGCCCTGCACCCCGCGATCACACACCTCGAATTCATCCCCCGCTTCAAATACACTGACGCCGACTCAATTTTTCGGCCAGAACGTGTTCATCTCCCCGCACTGCGTGAGTACCACGGCTCGGCGATGTATTTCCCCTGCCTCTCTCTCACTAAAAGGTCCCTTGCAAGTGTGGCCTTCTGGGACGTTCCGAAGTGGCGATCCGTGCTGCCTCCAATAATCGAGACACTCGCGCACTGCACAACTCGAGCGGTACCTTTTTCATTCAGCCTTCTGTACGATGGGCTTGTGGGGGAAGATGTCCAGCTCCTCCAATTGCTCTACCTCGTTTGCATAAACCTGAGCTCGGTCGTTTCTGCCAAGGGGGAATCAACTTTCGAAATTCGGATATCCGGTCGAAAAGTTTTTTAAGCCTTGATCCTAGACCCCCCCTGCCCCCTATATGAGGAAATGATTTCCCACGGCTAACCCGGCAATCAAATATTTGGCTCAGTTATTTTGGCAAGAATTCTTGCCGTTTGGCCAAACTCACCCAAGACCAGTTCAATTGCCATGTATACAGTGAGTGATAGCTATGAGAGATTACTAAATCCATTCCTACATGCACTCTATACACGAACAACTGAAAGTGAACATGTTTCGGATTTCAATCCAAATCGGGTAGTTACGATCAAGGTTTTCCTGGTACCGACCTAGGGACCAGGTCTACCCAAAAAAATTCCCATTTGATCAGATCCGAGACATGCCGTCGGTGATGTCCGAGCATAGCCACACATCTCGCTGTCAAAACCATGAAAAATGCAATTCGCCTCGATCATGACGGCGTCTTCTCTGGTTACCGTCCACAGCCACACATCCGGACCTCAAAACCTGCAAAAGCGATTCGCCTCGATCATGACGGCCTCCTGCATGGTTCCCGGGCATAGCCACATTATAAGCCTGACTGTGAACTCAACAAGTTAACACCTCTCATCCTGGGTCTTGATGTTCAACTCGGTGGTCCCACAGGCAGTACAGAGACTCCGGAGTCATCCTGCCTCCCTAAATTCCCCAGCTCGTGTTGAACCTGGAGCCGGTTTAAATGTGGTAGGAGTCAAACTCAAAGGGCCGAGCTCTCAATGAATTTTCAATGAAAGTCATGCCTGGGTATTCGATGTACGACCAGGCTGGAATTGTAATCGGTTGAATTAGTATATGAATGGGTTCTGGGTAGCAACGAGCTATTGGTCGGTCGGGAGGTACCAGGGGTGCCCGGAGGGCGTTATGAATTGAAAATCCTCCCTTATATTTCTGAAAAAAATGTTTGAGGTGTTTTTACAGTGTTTCAGCGGGATTGGAAACTTTTTTGAAATGAGGGTCAAAAAGTTTTTTAAGGCCTCCGGGGGGACCCTACCCGGTGTCAGAAATTTGACCATTGATTCCCCCTTGCGTTTCTGCACAAGTTGGGCACATAACTGAGCATGAAAGGTTACAACTCAATAGGATGTACCGCGAGTGGTGCAGACACAGGAACAGTCCTGGAACGCAGCCCGGGCGGCACCTCGGCTTGCAGTGAGCTTGCGTGCAAACAGCCCAAAACATGAATGCACGTTGTCCTCTGCCACCACCATTCACAATGGAATGTCCGCCCAGCACCGGTGGAACCCTCTTCTCCTCATCACTCCTCCCCACGCCGGTGGATAAAGAGCAGCTCTTCTCTCTTCTGCGCTCGAACAGTGTGCCAGTGGACCGATCTCGCTTCGACGCCGTCATCGCGTCGTCTCGCTCAGAAGTTGCGCGGTATGATACAGAAATTCGGCGGCTCCAACGGCTTCTCGATCGGATGATCTCAGAACGTGCTGAGCTACTATACTACACCGTTGGTGTCGCAGTCTGTTCTCCCCGATCCGACGTCTTCCCACAGAAATTATCACGGACATCTTTGCACTGTGTTCTCCTGGGCGGGTCCCCTTCTATGACCCTCTGGAGGAAGTACCTGACGATATGTTTGAACGGAGCTCCCAGTCGCATCTGCTACAGCTTTCACAGGTGTCCTCTCGCTGGCATGATATCATCATGCAAACCCCGTGGCTGTGGGCCACCATTGTCTGTCCTCAACTGGACAGCAGGGCGAAGCGCGCGACAGCGCTTCTATCACGGTCGTTGGATAGATCAGGCTCCTGTCGGTTGGCAGTCGGCTGCGTTGGCAGCAGGATGGACGGAGGCGCACTGGAGCTGTTAGCCCAGCACTGTGCCCGTTGGCAAACGGCGGATATTTACCTGAATAAAGCAGCTGAAGATTCGTTCTCGAGTGCCAGGGGCAACTTTCCGAACCTCGAGCGCCTCCAAATCGGAGGTTTCGGTCCTCGCCCCAATGATCTGTTCAGCACGGCCTCCAAGCTAACGCACGTCACACTTGCGATAAGCGGAGGCATGGTCCCTGACCTGCCTTGGGCTCAGCTGCGCCAGGTCGACTTTTACTTTTATCGAAACACATCGGAGATCCAGTCCATCCTAGCAATCATGTGTTCCTGTTCTAGTGGATGCGTTTTTAACGTGCACCACCTAGATCTTGAATTTCTCGCCCATCAGCCTCCTCTCACAGCTGTCGTTTCTAACATTCAAGCTCTATGCCTCTCACTGTACGACAGCGGGGCCAGACTAGGCGACATTCTAGAAGCACTCACCCTCCCCTGCTTGCAGAAGCTGACTATTCAGTCCTCCTATCACTGGCCTCGGGATCACTTCCCCGCATTCGCTTCCCGATCATCTTTTCCCAGTGGGCTTACGAGCCTTTCCCTCCATGACACGGTCATCTCTGAGGATGATCTCGCTGCATGTCTCTCCGAAATGGACGCGCTCTCGGAGCTGTTCATCCAAGACTTTGGCGACAATGATTACCGCGAGAACGTGCTCGTCACAGCCAGCCTTCTCCAGCGGCTGACCTGGACGGCCGATCCGTCTTGCCTCGTACCGCATCTATCATCTATGCGTTTCGCGTCGTTTTTCTCTTTCCGCAGCCAGGCCCTATTGGATTTCATTACCTCGCGATTGCATTCCGGAAGAAAGGGCAATGTTCCATTTGGAATGGATTTATTGTGGCAGACAGCGGAGGAGCCGCAGATCGAGGACACCGTACTGGCGCACATTATGCAGCTGCGCGATGACCGGAAATTATACTGGCATCTTGAACGCTACGAGATGGACTAGTTTGTGGTTCGTCCTTTCCCTCCTTTTTGACCTGCATTCACTTATCCCATTGAAACAGGGTATAATATTTTCTTTGCACGGAGTTTCGGCACTGTGGGGTGCGACTGCGAAAGAGGCCGGCATGGAGAGAATCGGAAATGGTGTCGGCGGCCTACTTATCCTCGAGCGGAACACGAAGCATAGCAGCACTGTGTTGTCAAGCTGTTCACAGCTTGAATCCATAAATCTGGATGTTGATGAGATGCGCTATTTGAAGGAATAGGTGGAACATATCTTAGGCCATAGTCAGATGTCCTCTGTCTTTCCGCGCCGGACACCCACTTTACTTCAATGTCGAGAAGAAACAGGCCAGACAAAGGTTAGAGAGAGCGACGGATCGATACCAACTACATGTTTGTCAAAAGTTCGTCTGTGCATCTGAGACTCCGGGTAGAAAGGTGCAGTAAACTTACTGACTTGTAGACTATCATCCAACTTAGGAGAAGAACACGGTGGCTCGCACGCCAGCATTTTGGAATCATTTCGGGTTCCAATCTACCTGTGGTGATGGTACAGAGAGATCGGGTTTTTTTTTGGGAAGAAGCAGCATGCGACTGCAAAGCATTCGGTCGTGGGTTCATGTCAAGGATAGCTTGGAACACAATTCCATGTCAGGTTCATCGAGGAACGTATCTGGCGGCTGCTGGAGGGGCAAAATTCATAATTATGCCGAACACATGGTATTCCCCGTCCTTTGAAGGGATCCTCCTCGAGCATTGACTGCCGATAATGATTCTCGTTTAGTAACGGTCAATGTGGGATCTTGAAAGAAAAATGGGCATGCTACAAGGTAATACCGTCGGGAGGATTCGAACCTCCACCTGCCTTCATTATTACTCCAGAATGGAAGGCCTATTTTTCGTAGGCAGCCCGCGACGGTCGCTTTTACCAATGTTGATCCTGCACTATGTGCTCTCGCTCGAATTTCGCGATGATCCACGTTGACATGACATCTTGGAGGCGAGCATGATACGCTTGATACCCAAAGTGGATGAACGTAGACCAGTTTCTTCTTTTACACCTCTCTCCTCAAGAAAGAAAAAACGCTAGTTTATTGATCTGACTAGTGAGACTAGGATAAACACATCTGAAAGGAACGAGCACTGACCTGGAGTCAGGGAGACACAAAAAAAAAGCTCTGTCAGCTTGTGTCTATGCCATCGGAAGGATCCGAACCCTCTGCCTGCCCACTGGGCCAGCGATTTTCGTGAGGCGGCCTGCCTACATGGCTGACAACGGTTTCTTTCACTGGCTGAGAGCCTTGATTACTTATACCCGCAGGTATAAATTATGGACAGAATTCCGTTCTATGGATACTGAGAACAAGATTTGCTCACCTTTTGCTACAAGTACCGGTGAAGCGAAACGTGACGAGGAAGCGAAATGGCGGCCAGTTCGGCCACTTAGAAGTTGATTTTTTGCTCAAGCTTTTCGTGGGTGAGGGAGCCCGATATGTTGTCCTCGTATGCAAAAGGAATTGTGTAAAAAGCTGCTGTAGCGCCGGCGCGACACGGTTTTGTTTGAGCCATCATTTCACCCGTTTAGCCGATTTGTTGCAAGCCAGATTGAATATAATGTGCTGGGACATATGTGGACCGGAGGATGTCTGCCCGGGGGTTTTCAAGGTCAAGGATTCCGAATATGACGACTTTGAGCTCCCAAAGGGCATACATCGCGCGCCTCGGATTGTTTTGTAGTGTTTCGCTTCCAATTCGCTTCCTCGTTTGGATCAGACCCAAAATGTGTTCGTTTGGAATGAAGACAAAGCCCAATCTCGCAGTTCTTTGCACGACGAGGAAGGTTGAGAGCCAAAGTAGCGGTGTACAAAGAAAAATGATGTCATTGGAGCATTTTTCAGCCTGCAATTCGAGGCGGAAATCCAGCGTTTCGCTTCACCGTTGAAGACTGTACTCACCCATCAAAGGGGACTCTAAGCAAGTGTCTCCGTGCTCACCTCTTGACACGGGGGCTAGATCAGAAAGAAAATGGCGCCGTAGGCTCGATGTATGCCATCGGGAGGAATCGAACCTCCGTTTCCCACCCTTCGTCCGGCGACAATCCGGGAGACGACCACCGGCCACATCGGCATATTTCACCCAGAGTGAACCTGTGGGAATCGGTGGCACCTATGGGGTGGATTGCGTTGCTCAGGCGACTTGAGGGTGTGGATAAAACAAAGTAGCGGAATACTCTGCCATGGATCGTAAGCTGAAGTTGTTGTCACTTTGGTGGCGGCCGTCATTGCTACAACAGATTATGTCCATGGATTTCGTCTTGCATACAGCTGGGCTATGATGGATGAGTTACTTCCTTTGTGGGCGACTGTGCACTTGCCTGTCCACCGCGTTGGAAACGAGGCTGATTTTGGGTCAAAAATTTGGAAGACGTCTTCGAAGTTCGGATAATGCCGCAGGGGGATTCGAACCTTTCTACCTCCGCTCGTATTGCCGAGGGCCTATGCTCCGGGGCAGGCCACCCACGGCCACGACAGGTTATTTCTGTGATACATATGCGAGCCTTAGATTGATGTGGAACCCTCAGGTTGAAGTCTGGAAAATTGTAACGTTAATTTTAAACGCGGTAGTGTAGAAGGATGTTGACGGAATTCCGATCCTGTTTGAGTGTTACCTGCACATACACACTGCTCCGAGCGAGGCTGGAGCACTATGCACCCACATTCATGGGCGCGGTGGAGGTTGAAGAGAAAGATCCGTCGGCAGGGTGATCCGAGGTGATCGCCGGGATGGCAGCACAGACGGCAAGCGTCGGCATGCAATGTTCAACCGAAGTTGAACCAAGTCGGACTGATGCTCTATCAGATTTACTTGCATCTTCGCTCCCCCAATTCTATTCACTGTTGTATCCTTTCCGCTTCAAAATCAAATAAGGGCTCACACAACTGTTCGTACTCAACCGAGACAACGGTAACCGGTCGGTGAAGCTGTGTGCATCATATCATGATGCCGAGACGCACGGTCTCCTAGTCTCTTTCTCTCACAACACTCATCCTTCTCCCCACTCACTACACCTACCAGTGCACTATTCATCATGGCGTGCACCCCCAAGGTCTACGTCAAAGCCTATCTAGCTGGCTGCCTCATCGCAGTCTTCCTCATCCTCACCCCAGTCCTCATCGAGGCGTACTACCCGCAGGCCGCCCCCGTCGCGGAGGCCCTCGTCTGGGTCACCGACACCATCTCGCGCGGCTTTGGCGCGCTGTGCTTCGTCATGGCCGTCGGCCTGTTTGGTTCCCTGACCAACAGCGCTCGCAAGGGCGTCGTGCACCTGTTCACCCGCCGCTCTAGCCCCGCCACTGGGCCCATCTCGCTCGAGGACGGCACCGCCGAGGCTGACACCGAGGTCGCCCCCGCCACCCCTACTGCGGCCCCCACCCCCGCCGCTGACAAAGCCAAGCCCACCATCGTCAGCAAAGTCCTCTCCCTCCTCTCCTTCACCTACTTCTTCACCCGCCAAGTCATGCTCAACGAGCTCGTCTCTTTCGACCGCCCCGCGCTCGACAACATCCTCGCCGTGGCGCTCTACGTCCTGCGTGGCCTTGAGGTCGTGTTTGCCGCGTTCTTGGCGCTGCTGTTCGTCGCGTGGATCAGGTACAAGAAGCCTGCGGCGCCCGAGGCTGAGGAGGCGTCTGTGTTGCCCGTCGTGGTCGAGGCGCCTATGGAGGTGAAAGAGAAGGACGAGAAGGCGCTTCTTATGGAGTCGGAGGCTTAGAGACGGTACATTCCTCTCACAAATTATGCTCACGGTTCGGTAGCGTACCCCTTTCCCCCAGTATCTTCCCCCATCAAATTATCCCTCCCTTTGTACTTGATACTCGCAGTCCATGATTTTATGGATCTCCCCCTCCTTACAGTTTTGTTGCGCCTTAGTAGTACTTATCAGCCGAAACCAGCCTGATTCTCAATTGACAAACTCTTTGCCAATCCCCTCTCGCGAGTTCTCACCGTCAGCATAAAATGAGTCCGGCGTCCCTCATATTCGCGCTCTCCCGTGGCTATTCTCGATCCTCCCGCGTATCTGGTTCTCCCGCACCTTTGATCGTCCTGCCGTTCGCTTCCAAAAAGTAATTGTACTTCCCGCATCTCCTGCCCACCCGCATCTATCATCGAGCGCTCATCAAGCTGTATTTTCAACAGCATCTGAGCCGGGAACACGAAGCCGTCGAGGGCCAGGGCGGCCGGCCGCCTTCCATGGATTTTGTGTATTCAATCACGTACCTTGTAAGGAGGAAAGCGGAGGTTCGAATCCTCCCGATGGCATGGGCAAGGGAAACGCGTTTTTCTTCTTTTGAGGCTCTTCAGTTCAGCTTCTGGTAATCACGTTCCGGTGTCCGACTCGATATCCCCCGCTGTTCAAGTCGGAAAGGTTATCCAACCTTGGTGACCAGCAACGATCTTTTTCGTCTACCATTGCGCTCGTCAGGTCATAAGCTCAGCCTCATTCAAGCTGGGTCAAACAAGCCGCCGTGGGCCATGGCGGCCGCCTCCCAAAGATTCGAAGTATCGGACCCAATCACTTTATTCAGAGGAAAGCGGAGGTTCGATTCCTCCCGACGGCATCCGCCTTTGAGTTATGACATCTTTTTCTTGTAGCGCTCCCCAGCTGAACTTCAGGGACCCCATCACGTCGAGGGTGCGCCGTTCGCTGTCGGAACTTTGGCGACAACAATAATTTCTCCCATCCTTCGTCATTGAACGCTCATTCGGCCCTATGTATCTCCAACAGGTATTCAAAATTTTCAAGCTGGGTCAAACAAGCCATCGCGGGCCATGGCGGCCACCTCCCAAAGACGATCGGGATCGAACTCATTACAAGGAGAAGAGCGGAGGTTCGATTTCCCCCGATGGCATAGAAGATCCTCGAGTATCACTTTTTTGTCAGTCCCAGTTCAACTGTCACTTGCTTACTCACCATTCCCCTCTTCCATGAACCCTCGATATTCACCTCATATAATGTGCTGGCACGCCACATACAACACTTCAATTTCAATGCACCTTGGAGGACCGGCGCGAATTCACGAGTCATGTCTTTCAGGACCAAGGTAGGTGCAATAAGCCGTCGTTGGCCTGGAGGCAGAGCTACCACTGCGATTATTTGCGGCAAGTCTCTGTAAGGAGGAAGGTGGAGGTTCGAATCCTCCCGACGGCATGTGGAGTTTTGCAAGGACATTTTTTTTCCTCTGTGACGCGAATGCTCTCCGATATAACTTCTTCCACCCCGCCGATCCCAGAAAAGTAATAGCTGTACCTTTCGCTAAACCAATTTGAACATCAGCAGATCGCAAGTACTCGATCGATCCAGGACAAAATCTAACATGTGCCGTGGTACCGCCCCAAGTTCAAAGCTGTATTAATCGAGAGCAAGGTAAGCGAAATAAGCCGTTGTGGGCCTGGCGGCCCGCCTCCCACCAATAGATGGGATAGTACCAGTATCGAACGGAGGATGGAGGTTCGATTCCTCCTGACGGCATCCCCACCATCTGAAGTTCTTTTTCCCAGTTCAACATCTCTTTGCTGGCTAACAACCTTACCAGAGACTATTCTTCCTCGCCTCTGGTGATCCGTCATTCAACCAGGACGCAAAGCGTATTGCATGTTATTCAAGAGATGGTGGCCCTTATCCTGCGAGACCAATACTTACAATCAAAGCCCAGGGTAAGTGATCTAAGCCGGCGTAAACTCAGCCTACGGAAAGCCGCCTTCCAAAATTTCTGATTGAATGCAGGCAGATGGGGTTCGAGTCCCCTCTCGGCCCCCCTCCCCTCATAGTCATTTACCATTCAGATCGATATTCCAACACACATTGCTATTCCTCTTTCATGAGCTCCCGAAACGATCACAGTAAGTCGTCGTAGGCTATCGAGGCCGCCTCATAGCGATTATGCACCAACAATTGGCGACCTTGTATGGGAATGGATTGAGGTTCAAATCCTCCCGACGACATGGGTCGGACTGACATCGTTGCTTTCCCACGCTCCAAGCTTAGATTCCGAATCTTATTCCGCAATTTGCGTACGTGCGAGCGTGGCCTTGACTTCCTGAACACCAACAGCACAGTGAGCAAGTGAATTGTTCGGTCGCCACCTGCCTGGCGCGACACGGCTCTACCGAATCTTGATTTCGGAATCCCTGTTTGTGATCTGGAAAATCAGGAATAACTGCGTAATTAGCAGAGAAGGTGCATCTCCCCCACCAGCCGAAATCCACAACAAGTGGCTCTTTGCCATAAACGACCGCCTTACGCTCGACCGCACCTTGTCAAATCAGCGTCGGTACGGGACCCAGATCTCGACAAAACCTCTCCTAGTACTCCAAACTTGGAGCTCGATACTGAAGGATGAGGATAATCTGCCAGACAACTGGCTGCGTCTGCCCAGGGTTTTAGTGGGTACTGAGCCGAAAAGAACCCAACCTGAGCCTCCGCCTATAAATCGGCGAGGGCGTAACAGGTAGGCCCAGAGCCCCACACTGTTGCTTACAGCTTCGTGCAGAGATGCATTTAGACTCGTTACCAGGCTGCCTACGCCGTTCTACAAGCTTGCCTTGTTAGAACGGCGTAGGCAGCTGGTTACGAGTCTAAGATGCATTTCCCTGGACGGTGTGTGTTTTACTTTATCACCCGGAGGTAACCCCTCCGACCCTTACGCAGTTTCAGTACGGGAGTCTAGCCAATTGTTAGATGTTCCTGCTGGCGGTCCTTACGGACCCGTACTATGGCGGTCAGAGTGCACTTTTATTATTTCTACAAAAAATGTGTGTTTCTTCAAAAAATGTGGCTGATTTCCTCAAAAAAACCGAACCTTCAAACTTCGAAAAATTTCACTCTCAAACTTTTGTTTAGAAAAAGTCAAGTCTGCAACTTTACAAAGTCTGCGCTGGTACTTTTCACAAGAAACGCCGGGGATGTGTGGCTGTGCCAACCCTAATGATGGCATCACCCGTCGAATGCAGTCCATCTCCCTTTGGCTGTTGGGTTGTATTTATTCACAGGGGCTCATATTGAACTGCTCTTGAGTGCCAAATTCACTTGACCTCTTCATGATGTTCCCAAATGACCTATATTACTGTTTCGTCCACCCTTGACTCGCAGGGCTCATTCAGGAGATAGTGCATTCGACGGGTGATGCCATCATTAGGGTTGGCACAGCCACACATCCCCGGTGTTTCTTGTGAAAAGTACCAGCGCAGACTTTGTAAAGTTGCAGACTTGACTTTTTCTAAACAAAAGTTCGAGAGTGAAATTTTTCGAAGTTTGAAGGTTCGGTTTTTTTGAGGAAATCAGCCACATTTTTTGAAGAAACACGCGTTTTTTGTAGAAATAATAAAAGTGCACTCTGACCGCCATACCGTACCACAAAAAAAAAAAAAAAAGAGCAAGTGAATTGTTTACCCCAAACAGCGAGTATTTTCTTTTCAACCAACCAATCAGGCCGGCGCGAAGCGCAAAATCCGGGAAGATTATAAACACGGGTGAAATTGCAACGCAGAAATTGGGCCATGATCTCCAGTGGAACCAGGTATTTTACACGACTGAGAGCAAACTGAGAGTTCCTCCGCACTCGCTTTCCCCGCCTCGTACGCATTCGGCACTTCGAACCGCACCCATCGACCCACCACGACCCTCTCTCGGCCACGCGAGAATGATGAGGAGTAGAAACAGGGCGGTGAATATCTCGGTCCCACGCAGAATGCTGAGGACTGCGGCGTCGATGCGCACGAAGAGTACAGTGTCCGTCACTAGCCACTGATGTGCAACGAAAAAGGCTAGGCAGGGGAGGCAGAAGAGCTTCCCCAGAAAGGTAGGCGGTGTGAGCGTGTCGAGAGGGGTTTCTGGGGTAGCGGGATGAGGATGGATGGGCCGTGCAGACTCGGACGTAGGCCTGGTGAGCCATTGGTCAACTGAGGCTGAAGATGACCGGTTCGTGGCCATCGAACAGGCCGATTATCAATTGGACTGGATACGCGGCGCGACTGGAGGCCGTGACCACTGGGCACTTGCGGACAACTTCATTGCCGCCACGCGCCAGGCGGCTCGACAGTATGTGCCAGTCCTGTTGTACTGATTAGCCGCTCACTGCTGACGCGAATTGTTAGGATCCTTCTATTGGATTTCGGATGACGACAATTTCAATTTTTCAACTGGACAGCTTCAGGTATCCTGTAATATCCACTTGTTCCAATACAACTGGCCCCATTCCCGGTACGTACCGTCTTCGCGGTCCACGGTTTGCGCGCGATTCACAGTACTTTACGCAGATTTTATCCCGGTGCTCCTCCTCGTTATGATCCCCGTTATGATCCAAAAATTTCGATTGTGTGATACAAGACTCTTCTCCCCTTTTCTCAACTCAACAACATCTATTCGGTATTCGGAGGCGAGCTGAAGTGTCTTGTCAGTCTCTCATAAGCTCATTCTGCGTGTGTTGTTAGCCGCAGTTCCTACCAGCTGGTCTTAGCAATTTCCAATCGATTCACAATCCACGTCGAACCATAAGATGCGTCGGTTAAAAACAACCCCAGACATTACGACGAACTTGGGAACATGAAATATGTTAAGGAATACGGTATACCACGCGAGTCTGCGAGGCGCTCGCCCCAGCCGGACGTGAACGTCCTGAGGGCTGCGCCTGCTGCCAGAATGCGGTGCTGAATAGCCGCCACACATCAACGCAACATCAACAGATCAATCTCTCCTTCTTCCTTCCTCCCACCACATCCACTCACAGCCGCAGCACTCCATGGAGCTCCATCCCTGCGTGCGCAGGCATGCCATATATATCCTCGCAATCGTCCTGCTTCCCCTCGCCCCCGCTGCCCTCGAGCCTCACCTGGGCCACAACACCCTGCGCGCCATCTCCTGGGCATGCACTAAGGTCACCCAGGGTCTAGCATCGGGCGCGTTCGCTCTCACGATGTGGATGGTCTGCTGGCTTGCGCGCGATGCTTTCGTTTGGCTTATTTGTGCGCGGGGTGTGGCAGCGAAAACTATCGTAGAACTCCGAACTCCCGCGGAGCTCGAGGACGGTGGCGTGCGCGATCTTGCGCTCCTCAAGATCGATAGCACTGTACCCACGCCCACACGCAAACCCAAACCGCTCACGACCCTCGACAAACTTATCACCATCCTCGTCACCACAACTTTCTTCTTTTATGCGTTCCTCACGCGCGTGCCCTCGCCCGCACCAACGCACGAAAACGACCGTTCCACCAGTGCTGAGGAGATTCTGAGCACGGCGCTGAAGTATATTCTGAGCGGATGGGTGGTCCTCGCCGTTGGTTTCGTGCTTCTTGTGTTGTGGAAGTTGCCGGAAGAGATGCGGCGGCAACGATGCCTCGACCAACAGGGCATTCCAACTGCCGAGGCGAAGTCGGATGCCATGTCGTTGCGAGAGGGAGCTGGAGGGGAGGTCAAAGAGGCGACGATGGAGAAGGTCCCAGGTTGTGCGACGCACTGATCATGGGCGAACCCAAGGCGAACCTCGTTGCCTGGGATTCTTCTCGGTGCGTTGCTGGTTTCATCCTTTTTGAACCAGAATATGGGGCTAATTCATTGCCTTCCTCAGCAGCTTGGACACACTTTATTGGATGTTGAAATTGAACACGTTCATTACTGTATTTTTGGTTGGACAAGCGAATGACTCAGCGATGCCATGTCTTTGTTCCTCGCCCTTTCTATCCTCGTTTTGGGATTCGAAACCGATGCGAAAGCATTTGCGACATCTCATCTGGCAGCTTACGCACCGTTTGCGGCGAGCAGCGAGGAGAGACTTCTCGAGGGCTTCGGTCCACCGTGACATACTGACTTCAGGGAGCCTCGATACTTTATGGGGTTTCGGTCTACAGTACGGATCTACCTCACGGTTTCGTCTCTCGACACAAGTGTCTAAGCAGATCCATCTCAATGTACTTACTTCCAGGCACCCTGAAATAAGCCATCGTGGGCAGACCGTCTCCCAGATATAAAACTGCTCTGTAACGTTGGAATGGAGGCGGACCGGAGTTCGATTCCCCGGATGGCACTGGGTTGCAGTGAGTGTTTTTCCTTCTGAGCAGGTTCTGCGAAAAGGGGCGTCGTTTGGCTGAGAGGAGTACAGATCCGTTATGGGACGGAATAAGCCGTCGTGGCCATGCAGATACCTCCATTGTGTGGATGTTCCGGAATGGAGGCAAGCGGAGGTTCGATTCCTCCCAACGGCACTGTTATGCTTTCGTGCAACGGTTTTTTCTCTTTTTCAGATTAGATATAACACGGTTTTGTTAGCCCCATCGACTCGATTGCACAATCTACAACGGAATTCGCATCTTATTGGTCCAACACTCTAAGGCACATCTCCCGCTAGTGCTGCCTTCCCCTGCGCGCAAGTAAGCATCTACATCACGATCCCACCTCTAAGCTCTTAGGTCTTCGTGCCGCGTCTTCTTGTATCCGAGTCGCGAAGGCATCGGCAAAACCTGTGCAGGCAAATTCATGCCAATGTGTGATACGAACGTGCTGCTAGACACCCTGAAATAAGCCATCGTGGACAGGCCGTCTCCCAGATTCAAAATTGCTGTCTAGAACGTGGAATGGAGGCGAGCGGGGGTTCGACTCCCCCGGATGGCCTTGAATAGGTGTTGCTGATATGTTTTCTTTGGTTTCGTTTTCCTCTTTGAGCAGAGGATGAGTACAGGTCCGCTTTGTAATTGAATATTCAATAAGCCGCCGTGGCCAACCGCTTCCCTGTTCCCTGGTGTTTATGTACGGAATGGAGGCAAGCGGAGGTTCGATTCCTCCTGACGGCATAGTCAGACGGTCGATGTTTTCTTTTTGTCTTTTTTTTTTTTTCTTTTTGCGCATAAAATCCAACAAGGCCGGAGCAGGCTCACGAGACCAGTAGTGATTTATTTACACAGTGGAGAACATTGATCATGGCCGGTTCAAAGAGGAATGGAGGATGAGAAGATTCCGACAGAGCAGTTATTTTAGTAAAATATTACGCCTGATCAGAGGTCAGTGTCCTTCTGTTCGTGTCTTATAACGGTGTTTGAAGGTTCCGATTTCCGTTACGGTGTCCTCTCCATGTATCTCTCCAACGCCTTCTTGTCCGGGGAATCAAAGGCAGTGGCGGCCCCCGTCAACGGAAATCTTCCAGCATACGTACTTCCAAACACCGTTAAATAAGCCGTCGTAAGCAGGCCGTCTCCCGAATATTCAGATGCCGATGAAACGTTGGAATGGAGGGGGGCGGGGGTTCGATTCCCTTGGATGGCATAGGTGAGGATTCCCGTTTTTTGTTTTCTTCTCCTCTCTGCATAGTCAGTGTATTTTACTATAACGAGAAGGGTTTCAGCTTCCTTGCGCGTCCATGAATACGAACGGAGCCAGAGGTTCGATCATTTCCTCCTAACAGCATGGAAAATATGGAACCGTCAATACGATACCACTGATCTACTGGCCGTAAGACTCGCAAGGAAAACATCCCATATAACCTTTGTACGACGCTTACGAGAGGGTCATTTTTCTGACTGTACGTGGCAACCTTCCTAATACGGCCGCTGGCGTTGTTTGGTATAGCGGGGAATGCCACACAAACGGCGACAAACCACCTTTTGTCCGCGCCCATGAATCCTCGTGAATCCAGTCGTTCCTGTAGCCACCTCAAGCGCCTTAACCTAGTTTTCCTTCAAATGGTCCGCCGGATTGCAACGAATCTTGCCAAGATCTTGCTGTGAGTCTGTGAAAAACCCAGGCACTGTTTGCGCAAATCCATTGTGACACCTCGTTCTTGCGGCTCTGGCTCCCGTTCCAGTCATTCTTCTGTTCTCTGCTCGACCACGGCATGCCCAGTGAGACTCAGAGAGACTGTTTGTGGGACTTTCTTTGCACAGGTGTCTGACAGTCTATAGGTGCGCTTTTGAGATGCTTTCCATTACATTACGCGTCTCTAACTGACTTTCCGCAGGCGCTATACTGGCGAATCCACGGCGAGCATTCTCGAAGAGACAGGCTAAGATCTGTGGCTGTCCCGTTACAGACGCGTCGGCGCTCTGGATAACACATCCATCTGGGATGCAGGCTCTTCGGTGACAGATGTACGGCGCGCAGGCCTAAAAACGCTGCTGCTCAGCTATATCCTGCCGCGGAGGTGCGCGTGGTGCGCGCGGTGGCCCATGAGTCACGGGCGCCGTCTGCCCCGTTCCCGATCATCCATGATCGTGCGTCCCTTCTGCATTTTACAGTCGTTTTTCTCCTTACGGTGCTTGTCATTGCAGTCGGACCCTGACACGCATGGTCATCCCTCGTATTGCGCCCATCTTCATCGCTGACAAGTCGCGCACCGCGAGTCCTGACCCTTGACGACTATTCCTTCGGAGACTGTCCTTTCCGTCGAGCAGAAGGGGACAGGCGACGAGGGAGAGGAGGGGCGTGCGTCACGTGCCAGGCGCTTGCACACCACGTCGATGCGCCACTGGTCCTCTACCCGCAAGAGCGCGACTCGGGAGTTGTCGACCGCAACAGGAAGCGCTCATGGGGAGGGATGCGAGGATGCGAGGAGGAATGGGAGTCGTCGTGATGCGTCAAGAGTCGGTGCGCCCCACGTCGCCCTAGATCCGCCGATGGCTTGTAATCGGCCCCGGTACCTCTGCCTACCAGATCAACGCGTCACTCGACCCTGCTTCAGGTGAGTCTCTCCTCGTTTTGACAACGGCCTCGGATTCATATTATTCGTGCAGATCTCGGGTGTTTACTACTGCGTCGCTCATGCGCAGCTCGTTCTCTACCAAGACAGACTCGAGCATTCATTGACGTGACTGGTGGACCCGCGTTCAATTGCCTCATACGAGACCCCACTTCGACCTCTGCCGCACTTGAGGCCCTACGGAACGATGGGCCGCGCTAAACGATGGTCGCAGCGATCAAGAGGCCGTGAACGCGCGCGTTGTCGAGCGCGCGCCAGCGGTATCCCAGCCGATCTGGGCCGACCCATGCTACATACTTGTGGCCCTCCCCACGAATCGGCTCATGCGCATGAGCCGTGATACCGGAACGTGCAGCGCCGGTGCACACTTTCGGGGCAGGGGCGCAACGCCAAAGGGTGCGGGAAGGAGTGGATGCGGGTGTGGCTGGGCGGATGTGTGCTGGAGCACGGCGCCGGTACTAAGGAACGAGGCTTAGATGTCCACGAAGCACGCCTTCCCTGGCCTCGTCCGCCCTGTTCCCTTCCCTACCGCTTCCGCTTTCCTCTGTCGAATATAACCTCCCCCGTCTTCATCACGGACCTGCGTGGTACCCACGGAGCTCCTCTCAAACGGGTCGGCCAGCGCTGGTACGATCTTGGATATCAGCAATGCGCCCCTCGTCCACCTCGTCCAGTCCGTCCTCGTCCTCCCGTCGCCCCGCTATCGACTGCTACCGTCCTGTCTTTATTGCGGACCCGGGTTCTACCCGCGGACCTGGCTGACGTGCATGACCACGGTGCGGGAAGGAGTGGGGAGTGCGTCGTTGCGTGCTAGAGCGCGGCGCTGCGGAGGATGCAAAGGGGAAGCTGAGCGAGACTCGCAGACATGTCGACAAAGCGCGTCCTCCTTCCCTTCTCCCTCGTAGCCTTTCGTCCTCGTGTCGTCGGGCCGTCGGATACTCCTTCTGTCATCCTCATCGCGGACCTGCGCGCTACCCACGGACCTGGCCGGCGCGCGGCCGCCGTGGCGGGGACCGCGCCGGGGCAACCTTTCGTGTATGGCGGCAGCGTGAATGCGCACAGCACGGATGCGGTGCGATGCGATGCGGGAGAGAGAGACGTTGCTGCGATCCCGGAGCACGACGCAGGTGCTGACTGCCGATACTGAGCGAGAGCTGAATATCCACCTGAGTCATGCAGCACCGATCCTCCGGCATCGTCCACCCCGTCCTCCTCTTCTCTGCCGCCGGACCGGCGTGCGCCTGCGCGTCTATGCTTTCAAGCTCCCTACGTGCCGAGGTGCGTCTTGCGAAGGATGCGTTACGACGCAGGTGCTAGCTTTGCTGCTCAGACTGAGGCTGAGACTTGAAGAACGACAAAGCGCGCTTCGCTCCCTCGTCCTCCCGTCGCCCGGCTGTCGGACGCCGCCCGCCCACCGTCCGTCGGGTTTGCGATCGCGGTGCGCGTGCATCCGCAAATTTCCGTCGGGACGGATGTATGCTGCCTCTTGGGAGGAGCGTACCGCCACGACATTTCAGGGCACGTCATTGCCACTCGCGCGCGACGTACGCACTGCAATACGACTGGACGAGAGAGGCGGGCATCTTCGCAGGGTACCTGGCGCGATAGCGATGGAGAAATGCGGGGGAGAAGTATTCTCTCAAAGGAAGGGCGACCCCCTCCTCCACCCGTCGTTCGCCTTGCCGCCCATCGTGCTCAGGGTCGAATGGTGTCCTCCCGCCGCTGTGCGCCAGGGTGCGGGAAGGAGTGGGGATGCATCGTGTACTGAAGTGCGACACCGGTGGGGTAGATGAATGCGAAGATATATTTCAAAAACGACGAAGTGTGCTGTGCGCCTTCCCCAGCCTCATCCACCGTTCCTCAACCTGCCGCTCAACCCGCTCTGTGGCCTGCTGTCCTCCCCGCCATCGTTACCATCCGGCGCGGTTCTGCGATCGAGCTGCCTATGCGCCTACGCGCGACTAATTCCGTGTACGTCGACCCCCGCGCGGTTGCTTGAGATTCTCCGAGGCGCCTCCTTGCGCGCGTCGCTTGCGTGCGCCCTGCATAGACCGAGGCGCAACTCGAAGCCAAAGGCGAAACTTCGAAGGCTGAGGTAGCCCTTTCGCGGAGCGGCCCGTTGTGAGCTTCGCCCAGGATCTCCAGTGCTATCGTCTTTCTATTCGGCTTGATGGACACAGGACGAAGCGCTACGGACTCTACCGTTGACGCGTTTTACCCTTCTTCCGTCAGTCTCGTCTATTCTCAAGATTCCCTCCTCAACATCGTGCTTCGCAGCACACGAGGATCTCTCCGCATTCGTACTCCCCTCCCACTCGTTCTCCCTTCCTCCCATGCTACCCTTCAAGCTGATGGTCCGGATTATGGGCTCAAGACTACTCGACCGGCGCCACGTATACTCGCTCCTCGCTGCCACCCTTCGATTGTCTTCTCCCTTCGTCTTCAGCTACATACACCCCGAGCTGAAGGTCTGGCGCACAACGCGCTGTCGCCGTCGCCGGGCTCGGAGCTCGAGACTACTCGACCCCACGCGACGAATGGCCGCTTTTCGCGCCACCATCATCGCAGCGGGTCGTGCGGCTACTCTCCGCCTTCGTACCGCCCTTGGAAAGGTGTCCCTGTATCGTTGCCGTGAACCGCAGGGAGCTTATATCTGCCAGGCGCCCTCGCCGGGTTGGCCATGGTCGCCTCTCATTTGCCTTCGATCTACCGAGGCCGTGGCTCATCGCTTCTCATCGCACTGGTGCCCGTTGCGTTCCTGTCCTCGACAGATTTTCGAATTCCTATTCAGCGCACTAAATCGCCGACGCACCGTCCAGTTCCACGTCTCCTTTCCCGATTTTGGTATAGCTCTAGTAACTATAACATGTACGCGCTATTTCGACGTTCCTATCATGTCCCCATACTTAGTCCGCAGCCCTCCTAACAGAGGGAAAATCACAGGATGGTGTAGCCTAACACATCGAAGCTGCAGCCAAATATTCCCCGGGCCGTCTTCGTTCTGGCTTTTGGTCAGAACCATCATGTCGATTTCTCGTCGATTCTTCATGCTCGTGGTGATTCTTTTGCCTCTAGTACCTCTCCCTCGCGAAAATATCGTGTACTGATCGCGTCGCCCGAGATCCGCTGCTCGGCGCTCATCTGGATTCTGGGCCCGGACCGATGCGAAAGGACCGATGCTTGTGATACTTGGCATCTGGCTGGAAAACTTACGGTCGGGGACTAGTGTTGCGCACTCTCATAGGTCTTCCCTAGTCTGGTTTTCTCGAAGGCACTCAGTGGTCCGACTGTACCCGGAATTTCCGGAGCTCCCGACTTTAACTCGGGGTCCGTCTGTATGTTTGGATAAGGCGGGATACAATCTTGTGTCTTCTTGTATGTCATGTCCTCTCCTCTCTTTGTTGGCTCCTCGCTCTCACTGGCTTATTGGGCTCGGTGAAAATTGCCGAATCCTGGTCCGTTTGTCAAGTCCCTCCTCCGAGGGCTCCGTGATTTCCACCGCAACGCAAGCCGCAAAACCTTCTCCCACTTTCATCAAGTTGCCTGAACTCTCCTTAAGCCCGGCTGAAAGAAGCAATGCATCGCGGGATCTCAGGCTATGTTTCTTCCGGTTTCGCGGCGCTGTTGACAAAGACGGTCCCTCCTCTTCAAAATTGCCGTCTGGGTTACTCAGTATATTCACATTGCGAACGACTGGCCAGCTGGGTCGGAATGACTTGAATATACGAGCCTTCCTTAATCAGTAAGTCAGACACCAGCCACCGGTAACCCACGTTGCGACGGCTTGCCGAATGTTGGCAGCTGTTGGCGGCTGATTACGATACCTCTCGGCGTCTTGCAATGTTACTTCCTGCGCCCACAAACACCCATCCTTCCCGCCCAGCGAGCGCAAAGATGGGATTTCGATCATCCCGATCGCCTCAAGATCCCGAGAAAAACGCAGATATAACCAGTCGTATGTATTCTCTGCGTATGAATCGCCAGGATCTCATCGGCGCCCAGATAAATCCATCCTCACACGCATCCTGGCGTGGATTCTCCCGACTCTACGAAGACCAGCTCCCGACCAACAACCGCCGGCTGAACCGACCCCGTCGGAGAGCCTGCCATGGTGGGAGCAATTGCCAAAGAAAGAGCCCGAACTACCTTATTCGGAGGCTGAGAGCCGTCAAGCCTCGACAAAGCTTTGGTCAATCTATATTGGAGAGGCAGAGAGATATGACAAGGCATTGGTGGAAAGTTGGAAGGGCGATATGGAGGGAATGCTGATTTTCGTGGGTACCATCCAACTTGCATTTGTTTACATGTCGAAAACACCTAACGAAATCGACCCAACAGTCCGGTCTCTTTTCAGCTAGCCTTACCGCATTTCTCATCGAGAGCTATCAGACTCTCCGACCAGACTCGGGCGATGTCATGGTCCAGCTCTTATCTCAAATTACCCAGCAGCTGGGATCTAACTCGAGCACTGCATCTCCTGGGTCTCCAGCTGACCCATTCCAGCCAACGGCCTCTTCGCTTGTGTGCAACACATTCTGGTTCATCAGTCTGACCCTATCGATAACGTGCGCTCTGCTTGCTACCCTCGTGGAGCAGTGGGCCCGCGAATTCCTCCACCGCACGGATAAACACCCATCTCCGATTCGTCGCGCACGAATTTTTTCCTTCTTGTACTTCGGACTGCGGCGGTTCGGTATGCATACAGCTGTGGAATTGATACCACTCCTACTCCACATATCTCTGATGCTCTTCCTCGCTGGCCTCGTCGCATTTCTCCTCCCCGTCAATCACATCATGGTGGGACTCATCGCCAGTATTCTCGGCGGGTTCCTAGTGATTTATGCAATCCTCACGGTCCTCCCTGTTATCCGGCTCGACTCTCCTTTTAAGACGCCTTTCTCTGGGGTCTTGTGGAATCTCTTCCACAAGCTGCCCACAAACATATTGCTTCCTCAGCACTGGACCTCTCCATCCTCAACCACCATGAGCGACGCTATGGTGGAGATGGCCCTGCGCCCTTCGGAGCACAGAGACCGACGTGCCATCAAGTGGACATTGGAATCTCTTACTGACGACTCCGAATTGTTGCCGTTCTTAGAGGCTATTCCGGATGTGATATGCGGGCCGGGAGGATTCCACCGACGGAATGATGGCCTGTTCATACATCTCCTCGACATTGCCACAAATCCTTACACCCTCTTTGAACATGAGGACATCCACCGGAATCCACTTTCCCTCAGCGAACGCA
Organism: Mycena polygramma; assembly: GCA_029449255.1. Lineage (NCBI taxonomy): Eukaryota > Fungi > Basidiomycota > Agaricomycetes > Agaricales > Mycenaceae > Mycena > Mycena polygramma. The sequence goes on from JARKID010000121.1 coordinate 83,708, forward strand.
TCACCGATTTTCTCACGAGCTGTGGAAACCTGGACGTGAACGACCCTGCTCGTCGACACGGCTTGACTGTTGGAATAAAGTGTTTGTGGGCCCTTGGAATGATATCAGATACCACATACCACTGTGAATACAGTGGGGGAGGTTTCTGGTTCTCTCAGAAAACCCAGAAGGCTGTCTACGCAGTGAATGATGAACTAGAAAACCTGTCGGACTCGTATGGCCTTCTTGCATCGGCAGCGATTCGGTATAGTGGGCTGAACAACTTTCGAAAGCTTGTTATCAGTGCCTCCCGCCTCACTGATCCTATTCAATTGGTTGAGGATGTACGGAATGTCGTCGAAATGGCCTCCATGGAGTACAGTGGCTCCACAGCCCTCTCTCTTCGCACCAACTTGCTATCTGCGTGGTCCGATGATTCGAGGAAATTAGAGAAGACAGTCGAAGTTCAAAGCATTTTGCAGTCATTAGTCGAGGATATGCCATGGGTTGAAGCGTCGGTGTCGATTGTTGCGGACCTCCTCATCAGCGCCGTCGACGAAGCTCGTAGCGGATGTCCCATTCTGCTCGCAGCATATTCGCAAACATGTCTGCGAATGGTCCCCGTGATACATTACATACCTATCGATCAACGCAACGCTCGTTCATTGTCATTTACGGCGCCGGCCTTCGACGCCTCTCCGACCCCAGCCGCGCCCGGCGAGCTTTCTGACTTGGACCATATTATGAAAATGTTCTTCCGACTCCTTCCACAGCTTCGGCCTGAGGATGCAATCCCTGGTTTTGCGTCGTACTTGGGAAAACGCAATGACCTTCATGCAATACAATTTGCCACCACGGATTGTGGTCCTCTGAGGTGTCTGACAGAATCTTTGATAGTCATGTTGCAACCGCATCACCGGGAAGACAACATTCTGCAGGCACTTTCCGCAATCTGTCTGCTCCCCCGCTATGACTGTTACCTATATGCATGGGATGAGCAAGATGACCAACTCTGGGATTATATGACCACAACCGACATCTTTTCCATTCCACTGTTCTCCACTTTATCTGCGGTGACCACATTGCGGAAGTGCAGCAGTATTTCGATCTTGGCTAGGAAGTTGGTGGCCGATGGCCCCCCGAGCGAGGCAAAAATCTTGCAGCTGCGAGATTTATCCAATCACTGCTTTCTACCCGAGCGACCGGCTCCTATGTCAGTCGAGTGCACCCCGGAAAACATACTCGCCGACATTCGAAACCGTGCAACTCAGGCAAAGGTTGTTGCTCTGACCGCCTTCCTTGCTGCTTGTCTGCAACCTCTCAGACCAATATACATGGGTGATGCAGCCAGAATCCTATTGGACCACTTGGGCAGCGCTAGTTTGGAAGCTGTGGATTTCCAGGTATTGGCTGAGTTCTGCCAAGCATGGGTTGAGATCATTCATCATCTGTTGAAAACACCCACGGACATCGATTTGGACGCCGTTGCTGGGTGGATATTACGATGGGCTCATATTCAAGCAAAGTTTCGCTATCCTGCCTCCGCCCCTTTATTCAAGGATGTTTTGTCCCTCCATTTGAGGCTCCTTCAAACCCATGCGAGCAAATCTCAGTTGGATATCGACAAAACAACACAAATAACCGACGAGCTAGCATCTATGGGCGCAGCAACTAGTTACATAACAGTCGACGACAATTGACAGTGCGTAATATTCCAAACTCTCGATAGTATAGGCTGAAACGCTTAGATTTCTCATCCTCTGTAGAGCATCGGTTCCGATGGAGATGATCCTGCACATTCCATCATGACGATGAATACTACCCCGATTTCAAATAAATGGCTTTCCCCTGCCATCGAGACGTGCCAGCCGTCGTCAAGTGTGGCGAGGGGGGTCATGTCGAGTGAGCCATCAAGACAAAATAACTGGACAGCTCGAATATGTACAAACACGCGATGACTTGAGAAGGAAAGCATTCGCACCGTCAAGGTATCAGTGTCCTTCCCTCCGGAAAATCGATACCATTTGTTCTCGACCCTTAGACATGGGCTGTTACTTATCGCCACAATTAGGTGGCGCATTCATTGAGCCCAGAGTGCAGTGTTACTCACCTGCATCCCACATTCCTCCCCTCGCTTCTAACATCAAGCGCCAGCCTGACCTGACGGTTGTCCTTCTTGCGATGATTTGTAAATACCCCCTGGACTTCGGCGTGGTATTGACGGTCATTATAAACGAGGACGGTTGGACGCCGGGGACCCAGTGGCGTGGAGCTTATGGGGGTCCCACCTATATCGACTTGGACACCCCCCGAGGTGGGCTTGATTGTGATACTAATAGCTGGTGAAATCTTTGAGGTTTCGACGATATCCTTGGACAGGTGCAGTGACGGGGGAAAGAGAGTAGAAATAGATGGCCGCCACACCTAAGTCATTAACAGACCCAAAGAATTGCATGAAGCAGTGGCTATGTCGAAAAATCCTGGAATTTTAGGCGGCCATGCTGGCTAGATGTTGCGCGCCATCGACAAAATAGCGTGTGGCGAGGTAAGTAGTATATGTCCGGCAGGCGCTGAGCCCTGCTACGGGCCTCAGGAGGCAGCCATAGAGAGAGAGGGTTTGGTCGACCTCCAAGTGTGGACCTGTAGGCGCCGGATGCGGTGCATCAGGGCCACAGTCCCCGGGTAACAAATTCTCTATTGTTTAAATACAAGCCTGGGTGTCATAAATTGGACGCAGAATTTGTCCAGGGCCATCGTTACTATAGCACTTTGAAATGAGCTCTCGAACTCTTCGCCGTTGAACGGTAAATCAGCTCAGTAACTCGGGCCGAGCATGAACTCGAAGGAGTTACTATAAATATTAAGGTTCGGATTGTGTGGCCGCATGTGAATCTAGGAATATGCTCCGTCGTACGGCTCGACACGCTGGAAATGAGAAGACGTACTATACCGGGATCACTGGCATCCCGAATCACAAAAAATCACCCAGCCTGGTCAGCTTAAAAAAAGGTTGGACAACTTGTCGCAACATCCGGATTCCGCACAAACATTTCGCAGTAGGAATACTAGGGATCAGAACAAAGACGAGCCTAAACCTCGCTCACCGAGCCGCGCAATTTAGCCTCAAGTCTCGAGAATCAGCCGACCCTTTAGTGGTTGAAACTGGTGGTTCAAATTCCAAATCGGGGCAATCACGTGACTCAACGACGCGTTTTATTACTACTATTAGTCGAGCCAAACAGCGTCAGATAGAGCAGATTTGGACAACCCCGGAAATGGTCCGGAGCAAGTTTGGCTCCGGCAGTCTAAACGACTGGTTAAAATATGTGCGGGATTAACTCGAACCTGGGCACTGGACTTGCGCCTGGCTGGGTCTGTTTCTCTCGGAGCCCATGTCGTGCACCGCGCTTGAAGAGAACATAATTTGGAGCAAAGCTACGTAGCGGTGAACACACAATTCCCCTACGGACGAGGTCGACTGCGAAGACTTCCTCATATGGCGGAAAGCGTTGTTTGGTGTGGTGGTGATTGACAGATAAAGAGTCTTTGAGAACCGGGAGTCGAAACAAATACACACTGGGAAAATCATAACGTTTGAGAAACGGTATCGCGGACCTTTGGGTTCATTGCGCCACTATCGCCTCCTCCGCTTCTGGTTCAGTTCCCGCATAAATGTCTTCCCTCCCCTCCGGCACCTTCTCCTCTCCATCTAACTCCCCGCCATCGAAAAGAGTACTCCCGTCCGCCCCCTCACCTTCCGCCTCCGCCCCAACCGTCGGAGCAACACCTGCCCACCGGCGACGACTCCCCGCCCCGGGACGGGACTTCCATCCCATAAAAGCAAGCAGCAGCATCACTGCCACGACCAACACCTCCGCCCCCGCAAGTAGATGCATCAGCACCGCGCGTATGGTCTCCGGCAACGGAGCCTCGGGCGACACGATCCCGCGCAGCCACAGGTCCGCGGCGACGATGGCGCTGCATGTGAGCAGCCCGGCAAGCTTGCCGACGGGGCGGATGCTGAGTGAGGGTGGAGGGATGTCGATGTCGGCAGACGGTATATGGGCGGCTGAGGCTGAATTTGAAGCGGGCTCGGAATCGTGTTGTATCTCCGCCAGTTTTAAGCCCGCCTCGAGCACCTGCGGCGCTGTGTCTTCCGCACGCGCCCCAGACGGACACAGCGCCCGCCCTGCATCGCGTACGAGAAGGAATAGCAGCGCGCCCGCCCCGAGAAATGCCCCCGCCGACACACTAAGCAGGGTCTCGTCCACGACCCAGTTGATCACGGCGCCGGTCTGTGGGAGCGCATTTTCGATTTCAGCCCGGAAGAAGATGGCGAGGAGGAAGACGGCAAAGAGGAGGGTGGGGATGTTGGGGAGGAGGGAGCGCCTGCGGGAGCGCGCCATGGGGCATGAGCGCTGAGTCCTTGGTCGTGGTCGTGGTCGTGGATGGAAGCAGACAAGTGATGTGTGTTTGATGGCTTACGGAGGATTAATTAACCGTTCTTTAACGAGATGGTGCGTAAGCTGTGCTTTTGCCCCATACAGGTATATCTCCATTCTATTCCCTCTGCTCTCGCTGTTGAGAAACGACCTCATTTACTCCTTCTGTAGTGGTGCGCGGGGGCTTGATGGGGTCCTTCCCCGTTGCTTCTCTGCTACTGCGGCCATGCCGAAGGGCCACGCAATATGCCAATAATTTGAACCACAGCAATATCCCGCACTCCTCCCGTTTCGGCTAACCATGTGCCCATCCGCAGTGTTAAATTTTGATCCAGCTGACCTTTTCACAGCTCAACGCAGCAGATCCGGCCTACGCCGCAGTCCCCTTTCTCCGAGAATCTCCCACTATAAAGGGACGACTGCCGTGTTCCTCACGGCCACCACTTTCTCTCCTCGATTACCCCTTCCTTGCGTCGTCACCGTGGATCGTCACCTCGAAGCTTTAGCTTGCTTGCTCAATCCGACGCGCAGTCTTCACTAGCCCGAGCTCGATTTCCGGGGAATTGTTGTCAAGCTCAATCCTAATTCCTCAAGATTCAAACCCAGAACAGCGAGCACTCGTCAATCGACTATTAGCATCCAGTACCTGTCACTTGCAATGGACATATCCGGATCGACAATCTTTGCCCACCTTGCCTTCCCCCTCAGCGTCCTCGTCGCTCACGGAAAGCTTCAAGTAATCACGCAACATCCTGAAATTTCTGTCACTATACGTCCACTGCGCCTCAAATCGTGTTTCTTGCTGGCTCACAAAAAATGTGCTGTCCAATAGTCCATTGCAATATTTTGATCTCTGGTCCCAAGTCTGCGGACAAGTCGATTGACGATGATTGTGGGTGACGCAAATGTCTTCGATCTGATTATCCTGGGCACTGAGGGCTCCGTGTATATAAAGTTTTCCTCGTCTTTGTTTACTTCTTGCCGAGTCTCGGTTGTTGAAGCATCTTCCCGTATTCCTTTTGATGTAACATGTTCACGGTTGAAAAATCCTTCGTTGATATCTTGGCCCGTTGCGTCCAGTTCCAACTTTGTGTGGTTGTAATTATCTGTCAATATTACGTCCATGACATACCTGCCGGAGCGAAGCGGAGGCACGTCTTGTCCGCCGTCGCGTTTTGACGTGTGATGCATCGACCATTTTGAGTCGATAACCATCTTCACCTTCACCCTGGTTGAACAACAGAAGGGGTCATTCAGCGACGCATAAATGCAATTAGAATCCACACCGAACAAAAACGTGTTCAATTTTTTTTGGTCCACTTTTGCGAAGACGCGATGCGACGCGTCATGTACTGTTCAAACAGCCTTGCATAAATCTAGTGACTTCTGGTTGAGTAGCCATAGAACCCTGAGAAGCGGGCCCAAGGATGAATCTTACTGCCGGTCCACGATTAAAAGTGGACAGCCGAAAGAAACAAATAGAACTTCCACAGCGAAAGGCAACCTGCGATTCGGAGTGCCCAAGTAAGTCAACAGTCGATGCAGGGCTTTGCTACCGGTTTTCTCCTCGCAGTTAACGGAAAAGAGCGAAGCAAATCGCTTGATGAAAAGGACGTCCAGAAACGGGGGAGAAACTGGGTTCTCATCGGGCTTAATCGTTGTCAATCGCCGCCGAAGATGGAGACTGATTGCGATGAAAGCAACTTCTCATCGCAATTGGAAACTGCCACACAAGGGTGAAAGCGGGGTGCTGGTCTGTAAACCCACGGAATCAAATATGGATCGGCAATAACATTCAGCAGATATACAAAAGCAATCGCGTCTACAAATTTCGTCAGCACGAATTTCAGTCCGTCTAATGGCACCTTACCCCTCACACCTTCTGGGTCCCTGTAACATCTTCTTTCACCACAGGCGTCTCCTCCTCCTCTGGCAGCGTCCCCTCGAACAACACCTCTGCAGGTGCTACTGCCTCAGCCGCGGCAGCGGACCGTGAGCGTGACTTTGCGACGTAGGCGCCAAGCATCAGCAGTAGGAACGCAACAAAGATGACCTCCCAGCCGCGGAGGATGTACAGCAGTGTGGCGCTGACGTTGTCAAGCAGCGGCGTCTCGGGCGAGACGATGCCTTGCTGGAAGAACTGGTAGCCGAATACCACGCTGCTCGTCAGCAGCGTCCAAATTTTGCGGCCGGTGGTGAGTTTGATTTTCTCTATGCCGGGTGCGGTGGGTGTGGAGGCCACGGGTGGCTCGGTGCCTGCAACCTCCGCCTCGAGGACTTCCAACTCGTGCAGATCGCGCGATGCGGTGCCAGCCTCGAGCTGCGCGGGCGTGGGAGTGGATTCCTCCGTATGTGCACCGGTTAGCCATCGGTAGGCATCGCCGGTGAGTGAGCAAGCCATACAGGCGGCAACGAGGAAAGCGCCGGATGCGAGTCCCTCGAGGAACTTGTCGCCTGCCCAGAAGAACGCGTCGGCCAGCGCGACTGTCTGTGGGTACGATCGCATGACTTCGGGTGCGAGGAAAAACACAAAGACGACAGTAAAGATCATAACGTTGCATCTGCGGGTGAGAGAGTGTCGTGCCATCGTAGTGGTTCAGTTGGGTGAAAGGACAATGGGAGTTCAGGAAGAAAGAGGTTCACAAACAGAACTTTAGTTCTGATTGTGCTCAGGGTACCGAAAAACCGTGTCACGGGAAACTTACCTAATTGCTTGTACTTGTATCCAACTTATGTCAGCTCCCGTACCTCCCGATTAGATTAGATTGTCAGCTCAAGAAAATGTCAAAAAATCTTCAACTCGTCCCTGATAAACAGTCAGTGACACGGCCGACAGGGCGGGGGTGTTTCTATCTTTAGAATCCGAGCCCAAAAGGCCCACACGGATCTAATAAAATACGCCGCTCACACAGTACGAGCTCGAGATGTTGTAGTGCTGAGACTACTTAACTGCTTATTGTGACACGCTCAAAGGCTTCTTATGAACACCATGACGGATAACGGGCGCATGCGTGCAACTAACCCGTACGATCTTATCCAGAATCTCACCAGATTGGAACATTTCTTTGAAATTGAAATCATCGAGGACCGAGAAAAACACAAACAACACAATTAATTGAACAGTGGACTTGGCAAAAGAACTGCCCCTTCTTCTAGTCTGTTTGTGCACCGCCGCTTGCCGGCCACCTATTTTCATATGAGTCAGGTGACTGGTGTTGGGCCATGTTGACTCGTTGCACAGCATTTCAACCTTGTTCCCAACCATCCACGACAACGGTCGCAAGGGCCCACTACATCGTCGCGCAGGGAGCTCGACTAAAGCTATCCTCCGACTCAATAATGCAGTTCGTCGTTTCCCGTCGAGCCGCTGCCAAGGGCTACGTTCTCGGTCTTATCCTCCTCAGCTTCGCTCTCTTCACCCCGATTCTTTTGACGTGGTACACCGAGATGGGTCTTCTGGCTGCCTCCCTTTACTGGACAGCAGAAATCTGCACTCTCGGATTCACAACAATCATGTTCATCCTGGCCCTCGTCACATTCTGTGCGCTCATTCTCGAGACGCACAAATTTCTCCTCGGCTTTTGCAGCGCTGAGCTCATCAACCTTGACGCCCAACTCACTACCAGGGCTGCACAGACCTCACCATCCATTCCCTCCAACATGGTCAACTTGCTCGAGCCGCCGACGTTCCTTGGGAAAATCTTCATCTTCCTCTGCCTCACCTACTTCGCCCAAGTGCAGTGGAAATACAAGCACATCGTTTCAATGCAGCGGCCGCTCCTTGACAACCTTGGCGCTGCGGCGCTGTACCTCCTGCAAGGGGTTGGGGTCGTCTGCGTAGGGTTAGCCCTGCTCCTCATTATGTGGTGGATTCAGAAGCCGAGGGCGCGTTTAACAGGCGCGGCTGTCCCGGCGTCGAATGCAAGTAGGTTGGCCGATGGGAGCCCGAGATTTGGGGCCGATGAAAAAGAGAAGGAATGCATTGAGTAGTATGGGTGGGGTTTCTGACTCTCCGACATTCTGCGGATGGTGCAGTACATACATGTACGTATTCTACGTTTCAACCCTTCCTGCCGCGATATTTAGCCCCGATGCGATGCGATTCGGGGCTATCTATCGAGGGTTCCCGCATTTTCACTGATACATTCAGCCGGAACCGTGCTGCGCTGATTACACTACTCCGTTCCCGCTGTCGATTCGGATTAAACGGTGCGATCGGTTGATTGAAGGCAGAGCAGTGCGAATGATAATCAAAAGCTGAAAGAACGCCACCGTATTGGGCAGGATAATTGAAGGCACACAAGTCCGAATAAAAATCAAACGTCTGACAACCGCAGGAATACCTGTTCAATGTGTCCGTTCATTGAGACATTCGGTGGAATTAAATTTCGACGCATCATGATGGCACCTCTGCGCTCAAGGATGGTGATTGTGCGATCCCGGGGCGTGCCCCCCAAGCAATCTGATTAAAATGGCACGTAAATTGGTGCCTATGCTCACAGGAATTTATTGATTTCTGACCAGACTGGGAATACGATGCAGAAAATATCTTTGACAATGGACGGGAAATTCAACCGCGATCACGTGTGTTGTGTTCCACCATGTACTTGCCATCCTTCCTCACCATGTTTTTAAGCACGACGTGAGTCCTCCGGCGCTGGACACGAGAAAATCCAACAGAGGGAAAAGTCTCATCTCCTGAATCACCCGCGGAAGTAAATGTCTCACTGGCCCCTAACTCTCGGGGTATAAAATCCGATCCGTCCGCTGGTGTCCCTCACTTACCAACCACCACCATCTACCCACTACCATTCACACAAGATGTCTCCGATTAACTACCTCCTCGCTGCCCGTGCCCTTACCACCCCGAGCCCGAGCGCAGCGACAAGCGCCGTCCCTGCTGCGACCTCGGCTACACCATCCAGCGATGACTCGCCCAACCTCCCCCCCTGGGTCGGACCCGTCGCATGGGTCTTCTTCGCCCTTGCTCTTATCATCCTTTTCTACACCGGGGCGAAGTCGCTCCGCAAGTCGTTAAACACCGAGAAGACGCTCGAGGAGAAAATCCTAAACCCCTCGCACAAAGAGCGCACGTCCACCTCGAGCGAGACGACGTTCGTCGGCACCCAGTCTAAGCCCAGGATCAGTCGGCTCACCCCTCCCCCTCCCGCGTACATCGCTCGGGCATCCCAGTCCATGTCCAAGGAAGAAGGAGCGCTGTTCCGACTCACGGGCGAGAACACATGGCGTAATAAGCTCGCCTCGCAGCGGGTCATGGCGGATTCCGAAGCATCGTTGCCTCCCATCTTGCGCCCCGAGGGTGCGCACTGGTGATTCAGGTCGCATTTGGCTTGTGGTTCCGGACGTTCAGGTGAGCTTAATTTGCTTTAACCATGTTGAACGTGGATCTGACTTGCATGACGCGCAGAGCCCGAACACTAGACCTTGAACAAGCCACGCTGAGGATGCATTACCAGCGCGAGGGATCCGACGTCTTGCTCTCCCAGCGCGTATATCTAAATTCGCGGCGAGGACTTTGTGTTGAACAGAAACAAACCTATCTTCGCGAGGTTGATCTCCAGAATCCCCAAACGCACTGCATCTGGAAAGATCCTTAGCCATCCCGTCGTATACACATGGGAATGCCCTGCGCTTGGGCGAATAATCCGAATAACATTTTGAGCCCATATTATACTCCGTTCAAACTGTAAGTTAGTGATCGCAACGAAGAAAAAAAAAACATGTCAAATAAGATTAGCCACCCATTTCACGGCGACTGTCTGGTGTAAAGAGGGATGGTGGAAATTATGTGGTTGAATTGATTCATCAGAGGCAAACGACTCGGACTTATTACAGCAGCGCAAACAAACTCCCGTTGGAGCACACTTCGGCAGCTGGTTTCATTTCATGAACCCAATCACTCTACCGGCCCCTCGACCTCTTTACCCGTGGAATCCAGTACTGTCCATGAGAATCGGTTACCTTGATTCCATGCTTGAGCCACGCTTCAGCTAAGGGTACCCATGTGCTCTTGGATATTTCGCGTCTGCGGGGGATGTGAGAATGCGGCAGCCGAGATATCAGGTTATCGCGTACTCTGTCGTTGGCCACTTCAACACGTGGGTTTGAATTTCCCGAAGCATCGGAAACATGGCGGGGTCGAAGTCGTCCGGCACGCTGCATCGATAATATTAGGAAGAAGGCGAGGCGTGGATGATCAACATACGCAAGAACATGGCTGCTCATGATAATCTTGGTTAGGGATAGGTGCGGCGTCGTGCAAGTCAAGACAGTCGGAGGAACCGTTCCCTGGATAAGGCCACGTCAAACACGCAGCGGGGAGGTTGATTCGGAGTTTCGCACCATGAATTCAACATCTAGAAGTTCTTTGCAGACGTCGAACAGCTTGAAATTCTCGATGTTCTGAGGATCGTATACAGCTTTCAGATGCAGGAGGGTCTTTCGGTGTGCGGTTAGGAATTCAGAAAGGGCTTCCCAAACTGCTGAACCGTCGGAAGGGGGAGGATTTATGAATTGGAGCGTGTGGAGCGAGTCCAGGCTGTGCTAGAGTGAATACAAATATCGACCGAAGTAGAACGGAGACTGGCCTCATCGGTGAAAAAGCTTGCAGGAAAGAGAGATCTCGAACCAGGTACTTGATGCGAATCGTATGCAACTTGTTCAGGCCATTTTGCGCTGTCGGGTCACAGGTAAAGATCGCGCCGGAGCAGGACAATTCCAGCACTCGAAGCTCTTGAAGACGGGCGAATAACGAAGCCGGGATCTGGCTATTTTGGGTATGAACTGTAAGCTCTCGAAGGGAGGAGCCCGCGCATGTGGCCAACAACTCCAGATGTTCTAGAGAGGTAGGCGCATTGGAGGAAAATATTTCCAGACTCTTTGCGCACGATAAGACAGTGAGCATGGGATCCGGCGGGCTAACATAATGAGGCCAGTGAATGGAACGAATGCACGCGCCAAGCTCAGGTCGGGCTTCGAGTTGGCTTCCTAGTGAGGCCACCTTGTGGTTGATAGGTAGATTGAGACGGTCAAACATGTAGGGCAGGGCCAGACGCTGAGGCAATATGTCAGGTCAGGCAGCGAAAGTGAAAGAAAATACGGACACTGATATATTTAGATACCAATAATATAGGCAGGCGAGAAGGGGGCGTCTCAGCACTGTAGAGGGGAAGCGTACGGCGTTCTTCGACGGACATCGCGAAGAAAAGCACGCGCTTCCATACAAACTCTCGAATGTCATCCGAGGCAGACTCCATAGGAACGAACGAGGGGTTCAAAGATGGCGAGATATCAGGCACCGCTGGGCCAACGCGATCCTGATCTTCGGCCGGCGTCACACTGAAACGGGAGGTTATCACTATTCCAGCGCGTGCATAGAATACAGGCTTGCCTGGCGAAGCGAACTAATGCCTTCACACGTGCGTCAGCCTTGTCTATAGCCCACTTCAATGCAAATGATTCGGCCTCGAACTGCACCACCTGCACAGAGGTAATGTTGGTGAGGGTAAAGAAGAATTCGGGAAGCTGCCAGAGTGCGGGGAGGAGGATGGTCTGAACCTGAGAGCGGGCAAGGGCCTCTGATAGAATAGTGGCCCGCGACAGCCACGTCGACTCATGGGAGCGCCGGTACTGCCGAGGACACAGATACGGGAAGTCAAATACTGTCTGCGAAACGGTCAGAGACTAAAGCAGAGGGGGCAGCGCATGCATACCATGTTGTCCCATTTGCCGCTGATGCAGGAAAGAACCACTTTCGTCAAAGCCGCGAGATTTTGATTTTTGAGTAGCTTGCGAGTGTTGGGATCTACGAGGATGACGCGGCGCGGGTTGATAAGGGGTAGTCCTTTACATAGCCCTTGCGTGCTATCTGAGGACCAGATGACGAGGGAGAGGAAGATGTCGGTGATGTTCGGTGCGGATTTCAAAATGGTGTGCATGGCGATTCCGTACCCTCCTTCCACGCGTAGCTTCTTGATAAACCGACCGAACTCCGGATTTTTCACGAGAACCTTCTCGAGCGCGTTGGCTTGGGATTTAGAACGGAGAACAACGACGTTGTAAAGCAACGGAGTGGCGACGCGCAGCCAATCTCGGCAAACGACGAGGTACGCCGAGGTCGACGCCAAGGGTTTCGCAAAAGGAGAGACGTCGGAAGTATCAGAGAACAAGTCGTCCGAGACTTTGAGGGCGGGGGACAGAATTTCGGAGAGGATCTCGTCCGGAAGAATCGACATGGTGGTTCTGATCAGAAAGGGGGTTCGTGTGCGGTTGTGTTTGGCTGCCCCTTTCACTATCCGGGCCGATCGGGAAGCGGCTGCCGAGCACCGGAGTTTGGCCCAAATTTTTAGCGGCCAACATATGGTTGATACAGGGTGTTTTGGCCGAATATTAGCGAAATATTGGCGGTAATATTGGTCGGCCATTATTCGAACAATACACCCAATATTCACCGAATATTCGTCAAGTTTCTTCGGCTTTTTTACTCCTGAAAGGCGAATTCTCGAGGGTTAAACCACAACTCAACTAAGTTAAATCTCCAGAAAATCCAAATTTCATCTCCACCACAACATGCTGCAACAAAAAGATCTCAATTAGGACTCCGAGGAGCGCCTGGTTATCATACAAGTATTATTTCCTGCTCCAGACGAACCCATATTCCCAAAATCAAAATTAATTCAACTTGCATGGTATGAAAAGGTTCAGCAATGATACAGCTCATCTATCGTCCACCGTCAGAGAAACAGCCCCTACACCGTTGGCGCTACTCACCTGGGCAAGGATAGGCGACGAGTGTGTCGGAAACGAAGCAGTTCACCGGGCTTCCTCCAATAGTAATGGTAGTCCTGTCCCAAATGCTAGATGGAAGATCACCAAAACGATTGAGCCTTCGGAAGAATCACATGTGTACCTTGAGCCGTCCACAGTAGTGCCTGTGGCGAAGCTGGGGGTCTACAATAATGTATGAGTGGTGACCGAGAACAAGTCGGAGGGATACTTGCCGCTCCAGCAGAGAATTCGCCGATAATATCAGCAGAAGTACTAGCAGTCCTCCTGCAGCGAACCCCATCGGTGAGAATCCTGCAGCTTTCGGCCCTTTTCTCCATGGGCACTGCTGATGCAGCGAGAGTCGAGAGCACTACGGCAATTACCGTAGTATTTCATTCAAATCGAACATGGGTGTGACGCGTGACTTGTTTAACCAATTCGAGTGTTCGATAATCGGCTTCGAGGTGCGTGACATCGAGTAAAATTTCGATAATCGGCAGGAATACTGCAGCTTCGTCAGCACTTACTGCCAGAACTATCCCACAATGTGTTACACGGCCTTGAAGAATTTTTATTTCCAAATCTTTCTGGCAAGATTTGACGGTAAAAAGATGTTGAAAAATGGTCATGAACAACCGTTTACACCCATGAACACTTCCTGGAAGCAAAATAGCAAGAATTCTGATGCTCTGGAGCGCTGTACGGACTCACGAATTTATTTACGAGTTAACTTGCATTTTAAGAGCATTTTTCGAACCGCCGGACCAATTCGACATTGGCCCGGGTGACGCGTGACATCGACCAAAATTCGATATCGATAGACGGGTGCGTGACGCGTGACTATCGATTTGAACGAAATACTACGGTAATGTGACGGAGACGAACTTCATTCTGGAGGCCGAGGCTGTTCAATAGTTCAAGCAGACGAGATAACAGGTGGAGAATTGATACTGAAGTGGCGGAATAGATGGAGTTTATATGTTGTACGGTAAACCTGGAATTGTCCAGACAGCGAATACATATCAGTTAGCGAACTCTCGCAGAACTTGCTAGACGACGACTCCCCAAAGTCCGGATGCAGCCCGGAACTTCTGTGGCGTACCAGCGGCGATTGGTATCGAATCAGAAGCAGCGAGCGAGGGCGGCCCGAAGGGCCGAGCGAGAGAGCGGTGGTGGTTAGATGTACTAGAGAGTCGGAAACTGAGAGTTGGGGTCCACAACGTTTGGGGTGCGCAACGTTTCGTCTAAAAGACTCATCAGGTGGATTTGTTCCCCTTACCACTTCCGGTTGTTTGTCCAACCCATCAGGGTCAAACAACGCGTCGCCATTATTAGAGTCGCGGAATCCCGAGGGACTCGACGTGTTTTCCTCTGAATAAAGCCTCGCCTTCTGTGATAGCCCTTACCAAGATAGGTCTAGTATTTTCCTATTTGATTTTCAACGGGCTAAAACGGTTCGTAGGTAAGTTACTTCCAAACCCAATTAGAATTTCCCGCGTGGAATGACCCGGGATTAACAAAACTCGGACTGCCTGCACATTCTACTCCCGGTACTTTGTGCGGCAGACCCGGTATATTCTGTTCACGCCCGGCACATTCACTCGGCATGTACCGGGCTTGGCGAAACACCCGGTACATTTCTGCGACTGCGATGTACCGCTCGAGTTGCTGCCGAACTCGGCATCACCGCTTACCTCCACAAGAAGACTTGTTGCCGTTGTCGTATCTCGGACCGCTGAGAGGGGATGCAGACATTCTGGTATATAGATATTGAGTAAAAACAAGATTCAAAATATTCGACGAAATTTTTGGACTAGATCTGTTGCGCCGTTGCAAAGCGTTTACGGAGGCCTCGTCTGACATACAGAATCAGTGCCTAACGCGCTTCAACACCATGCCTCTTACCATGCGAATGGTTCGGTGGAATCAAACCCAACGTTGGTGAAACCGAATATCTACAAAGATTGAGTGCCATCAAAAATGCCAAGGACTTGCACACCAGTGAGGTTCGAGGACCGACCTGTGGTCGCTTCATCATCGTCGGAGAAATGATCGGCATCTAAGGGAATCAAATGAATGCTCCTGGTTCAAATAAATTCCGTACCGGTCAGAGGTACTGCACTAAGTGCGCTGAAGTGAAGCAATGACCTCCAGGTCCGAATCAGCGGCGTCGGGCTCCGAATCCGAATCTGAGATGAGCTCGAAAGCCGGGAAAAAATTTGGACCAAGAAGAAAAGTTTAAAGGAGCATTACATACACACCTTCTCGCCCACCCTCATTCAGCGCACTCAGCTTGATTTCACCCACCACCTGGGCGGGGACGCTGCTTCCCACCGGCTCCGATCGTAATCCAGCAAATCTGCAGCCCATTGGATTCCGCTGTCTCCCGGGATAGCCGTGTTCTTGGTCGGCAGGCGCGTGTTTTGATCGTAGTTCGGCATCGGGACTCCGATTCGGGAGGCATTTCGACGCGCTTTTGACGCGCTTTTGACGCGCTTTTGACGCGTCGAGGGCGAAAGGCAGCGAGGGTGGTGGTAGTGGGAGGAGAAAAGATGGGTAAGCGGGAGGTCTGACACGTATCCCATTCCGAATGGGCTTTGCCGATACACGGTACATTCCAAAATGGAAAGTACCGGGTTTGATCTGAAAGGCGGCACATGGACGGAATGTACCGTGTCTAAATGGTATGTACCGTGTTTCGGAATGTGCGTGCAGTAGGTGGATTGTATATACTCGGAATGACCCGGTCAGGGATCAGAAAGAACTTCTGTGGCGTAGCAGCGGCGATTGGTATCAAATCAGAAGCAGTTCCAAATTCCCCTGGGCATGTGGGCCGAGTATAGTGAGCGTGTATCTTAAACAGATGGTTCAGCCCACTGACATAGCGTAACTAATTGAGACGTACGTGGCGATATTACCTGAAAAACCGTCCGATTCAAAGTGCCTCTGACTCGACAACGAGCTCCTGTGCGTCGTTTTCCTTTACCTCCACAACTGCCTCCGGTAATATTGGCGCCTCCACCTCATCCCCTGACACAGCCTTCCTGTGCTGCACTGCGGCCACGCAAATCACGATCAAAAACACGCCATGAAGCCCGTTGACGAGGTACCCCACCACCGCGCTCACATTTTCCCCGACAGTGCGCTCCGGGGAGACACTGAGGCTGAGATGGCATGCAAGGAGGTAGGTGAAGAGAACGAGGGAGAACAGTTTGCCGGGAACGCTTTGGCGGGTGAAGGGCAAGAGCTTGCGGAGGAAGGCGAACTCGGATTCGGCAGCGGTGGTGGCAGCAGGGATGGGGTCGGTCTCAGACTCGGCGGTGCCGCTCTCGAGCGTGAGGGGCCCCGGGCCAATGACGGACTGAGCGCCAGTGCGGCGGGAAACGGAGGCGCACGAGGCCCTTGCACCCGTCAATCCCGAGCAAGAAAAGCAGGCTGACCACGGTGAGGAGGTAAATTGCGGCGAGCGTGCGCCTGGCGACTTCGCCAGTCCAGTAGAGGACTTGTGCGGGAAAGAGGAAGAAGAGCGGGCCGAGAAAGCCGACAGTCGCGCCGGCTGCCATGACGTAGACTTTGGTGCGCCATGTTGGGTAGAGAACTGGGTGTTCGTTGTGGGTAGGGCGAGCAGGAGAGTATGGGTGCTGTGTGAGAGAGAGGGGGAGATATTAATCGCCGTGGGGCTCGCTATCATGATCTACACAGCTTCAATGTCACCCACAATTCTAACTTCTCCCGCTCCCGCGCAAGCGTCTGTTTGCTCCGGGAAAAAGTCAGCGGGGATGCGACTTATTGCAAGTATGCGGATTGAATATTCGGCGAGCCGATCCGAACCTCGTGGAACTTGAAGTTGAACATTTTTAGGGGCATTCAGAGTTTTCCCAGAGTAGCCATCTTCCGGCTCATTTTTACCTCCCCATTCTACAGTTTCCAACAAAGAGTGAGCAAAAATGGAGAATAAATGGGAAGTGGCGGTCGTAAACGGTGCGTGAGACCGTGGGATAAACCACACGACGGCAAACGCTCGGCATCCCGGAACTAATTAATTGTGACTATTTGGCTACGCCCACCGCGCTTCTTTCTTCTGACCGTCATCTCATGCGCATGCACATGGATTCCCCTGTCTTCCCAAGAGAGCTGGAGCGAGAAATATTCGAGACTATGGCACTGATGCACCCGGGCAAAATCCCGACCCTTCTGCGCGTTGCGCGCCGTGTTCTGTTCTGGTGAAGCATTGATTTTCATCCTATCAAGAGCACGTCTGACTCGAACACAGGATCGAGCCTCTGCTATTCAGGGTTATCAGTGTGACCCCCGAAAATTCAGAAATCGTCCCCGCTCTCCTGAAAGCGATGGATTGCAAGCCGCCTGCTGTCTTTCATGGTGTCCGCCACATAATGCTGCCAGTGGAGTCGGACGCGATTTTCCCACATGAGGATGCAAAGCGACTTCTGAAGTTATGCAACAGACTCATAAGCTTTGCTTGCGACTTCTATGACACCTCCACGGGCCCGAATCTTCTGCCCATGCTTGCGGCACTCCACCCGCAGCGACTACTCCTCCGCCCACGACACCTCTTCGGCAAAGCGGCTCTTGATTTGCAGCACCCTCTTTTCCACTCCGTTACACATCTCGACCTCATCGGCCTAACGGGTGTTGGGGATGTGCTCGAACAGGTGACGACACTGACTACACTCACCCACTTGTCTGTGAGCCACGCATCGCCTCGGCGGCGCCTGCTGGCGGTTCTGGGAAAATGTCCCCACCTGATGCTCCTGCTGGTCAAGGTGATCTCATCCGTACAGAGGGCGACCCACAGCGAAGAACACATTCCACACGTCTACGATGTGCGCTTTGTCGAAGAGACGTACCCGTCCCGCTGGACAGACTGGCAAGCCGGTGCGAAGGGGCTTTCCGACTCGTGGGCTCAAGCGGACGATTTTGTCGCGTGTAAACGTAAAGGAGAGATCGAAGGTAAGTGGTATTTACGCCTGCTGTCCTTCGCATTCTCATGTGTTTAATGCAGTTACGCGTTATTGGATGAATTGAGATGCATATATGTGGCCGATCCAGCATTCCAGTAGCCGCCCATCAGAATGTATACGATGAGCTACTATCACTGTCAGCGTACGTAGTTACTGGCTTACCGCCCAGGCGCATTACCGACCTCGATCTATTCATTGTAGCGATGACCAGAACGAGCACGCTCACGCTCACGCTCCGCCGAAAAGCGCAGATACAGGCATGCAATACGAACGGGTCGACGAAATTCCAAGCTCACTGAATATAGACAACGGCACGACTCCCAAGAAGGCTACATATCAAATTCCTCTCCCAATACACACATCACAGGCTCTCGCGGTCAAGCTTCGTGAGCAGATCCATGGTAAAGCGGTGCGAGAGCGCAGATTCGAAGGCTGACTCGGGAAGGTCGGCGGAAAATTGCTTGACGCCACTGTCTGCGAACGCCTGGAATTATTGGGGATGGATTAACACCTGATAGATAACGAGGAAGCAGGAAGTGAGACAGTACCTCGTGGAAGCGCTCTGAGCTCTACGGGTACGATTATCAGTCACAACACCGGTCAAGGAGGGTAGGCGAAGGATAAGCTGCACGTACCATTCGCCAGCTAATGACGGCAATGTGCTGCGAGGCAGGATTTCCTTGCACGGAAACACTGTCAGCCAGGGTCGAGTTTCCCATAAACTAAAAAATAAATAGGAGCCAGGGGCGGATACTCGATTGAAAGCGTACCGTGGTGTGTGTCAACAAATGGCTCTTCATGAAGGGAACCTCCACTAAACGATTTGATTCGTCCTCAATACGCTCGTAGAATTGTGCACCGGATTCGTGTGACGGACACTTGAGGATGACAACGTAGGTGACCACGTTAGGTGACCACGTCTGCCGTTGTCTTATTCTTGCTGTCGTCGTCGATTCGGGTCACAACATCGGTCGAGAACATCGCGGGGCCTGCAACCTGCGAGTCCTGCGCGGCGGCAGAGATCGACTGCGCCACTTTTTTGTCCTTTAGAAACTAGGCCGCCAGCATCAACACAGTTGAATCTATACATGAGGGACGCAAGATTCGAAACGGACCACCTGGAAATCCTCTGCGGTCTGGCGAGTGTGGTAAGTCAAACAGATGAAATAAAATGTGGCGCAGTACCTGACACTTGAATATAGTTGGGGGCTGGGACTCGGAGCGCCGGCGACTTGGATCGGGGTGGCCACGCCAATGTTCGGGATCATCTGCAATTATCGATGACATTGTGAGCGCAACCGCTACCTATGCTCAAGTAGAATTACGACGCACGATCTCGTACTTGAGCAAAGTCTTCTGTGCGACAGGAAGGGCGACGCGAGCGTCTGCGAGCGCCTCGATCCTGGCTGCGAACTCCTTGGTCGACTGGTGAGCAGGCACCGGATGCAGCGCGATCGCGGTGAAGCGGGACTTTGAAGCTGAAGCGGAAGAGGATGTGGAGGCGGGGAAACGGCGCATCGCGGCTACGTGGATTTGGGGCCTACCGCGCAATTTTCAATTTATATACTCCTCCGGGAGGGTGTAGGATCCCACGATGGCTGAGAACATACGAGGTTCCGAGACGGTGTGTCCAATGGGAAACGCGCCGCACTACCCTCCACTACAGGCGCCGTGTTGTACTAAGAACGTAGCACCCTGGTTTTTAGTTTTCACAAATGTGCGAGTCACGGAGTATTCCGAGAGCAAAAGTATATGGTGGCTTCTAGTAGCATTCTACGCCGACTTGGAGTCGACATCGAGGGACCCGTGAACATTCTGTGAATATTTTTGGAATATCCGCCTGTGCGGTGAACCCAAAGGCCACTCCGGATTCGGTTGGTCAGATCCAGAGATGTCCCTCAGCCTGGGCATCCAGAACGCAGAACCTCTAGTTTTGACCTGACTCCAGAGCGTTGTCCACTTCATTCTTGCTCATTCGAGAGTCGGAGCAGGGGCCGAGTGTTCTAGAAACACGTCGGAAACACGTCGGCTTTTGTGCGTGGTAGTTGTGGTCTGCGAAAAGGTCGTCAGTAAGAAGCACAACGGGGGAGGATTGAAAGGAAAAATAGAGTTTGTCAGGTTGGACGCCATCTCGAGGAACCAAGGGTCTGCGAAACGTAATGCAATTATGGTTGAGTCGCTCCCTTTGAGGTTGAGTGGACAATTTGACAGATTAGAAGCAGGTGCATGCCTGCACATATCTGCACATCGCTTAACGCACCGCTCAAACCGGATTTAAACTTGAGGCGCGTGAAAAAAGGAAGAAAGAACTGTCCCTATGCCGTCGGGCTGAGGATTCGAACCCTCGTCTACCTCCGCTCAATTATCACCATAGAGCTATGTATTTGTGTAAGGCGCCCTATAGCCACGACGGTTACTCCGGTGATCGTGAGTCGCAAATTCGGGTCAAATTCTCGGGTTGAAGCCTGGTAATTACATGTATAGCGTTAAACGCGCGGCGGTAGAGGGATTTTGACGGATGCTGATTCTGCTTGAGTGGTACCGGCAATCATCGAGTCTGCACCGAACAAGGGCTCGAACGCTAGTCATTAACCGTTCTTTAACGAGATGGTGCGTAACCATGTAGCTCTAACTCCATTTTATCCTCTCTGCTCTTGCTCTTGAATAACGGGGTTTTTTACTCCATCAGTAGTGGTGCACGGGGTCTTCCTGCGCAGTGTTGAATCTTGACGCATCGCGGAGGCGCAGCCCAATACGCAAGGGGATTAGCCACTGTGCTCAAACGGGTCCATTGCTCGCCTGACCTGTTCGCAGTCCATCCCAGCTACGGCGCAGCGCCTTTTCTCCGAGATTATTCCACTATAAAGGCACGCCGTGTCCCCTACCGATGTCCTCGCAAATCCCCTTTCTCAAACACTTTTTCCTTGACTGCGCTTCCTTGCGTGCAATGCTTTCTTGATTCCATCTTCTGGACTGTTTTATGGTTCTGGATGCCGCCCCAATCATGTTTTCCCTCCCGAACTGGCCCTAGCCTGGATGTCGATTGCTATTTCTTGGCTCAACGACGAATATACACTGCGTCAAAAGACTTTTTTCATGTTCCATGCTGCATATCTGGTGGCTTATTACCTGGTCTCACTTCCCAGAAACCATTGAATGCTCCGAATTTGTGCCGGGATATCAGTGCCCCGCGTTCAAATTCGCCAGCTAACGGCCCACTAAACTCAGCACCTCGAGCGCTCTAGACTCTCGGAGGACAGTTCTTAGGTGGAGCGGTGATCACAGCGCCTTAGGAATTTGAATCAATTCCTTTGAGCTTCAATTCTTGCACGATTCTGGCGCCGTTCGCCTATACTCATGATATCGATCATCATTGCCCACGATCTGAATTAAGCACGGTGTCATTTGAATCGCAACACTTGGGCAATTTTCCTCCTAAAATGTGTTCTTCGTTTCAAATTGGTTAGTTCTGTTCCAAGTTCGGACTGTCGTTGAATTTCAAGCGCAATCTCTCCAGATCTGAATGTGTTGAATTTTGGTTGAATTTACGATGTACCATAATAGCCGGTCGAACCAAATGTTCGGAGCCAATATCTGAGCTGCCGGAGCGGAGCGGAGGCATGTCTTGTGGTTAATTAAAAGATTTGCCGGCAGTGCGTGCCGATCTGATCGCCAGCGCAGCGGCGAAGACGGCAAGCGTCGGCATGCAGTGTTCAACCCAAGTTGAATCAAGTTGCTGTAACTTATCAGATTGACTTACTTCTTTGATACGGTGAAGCGTGGTCAACTCTGTTAGTCGCGAGCTATAGCGGACATCCAACTCAGGTGGGTGTGATTATTGTGCGTTTCCTTCCCGTGTTGCACGGTGAACTCTTCCCAGTACATGTGGCAGCGGTTTTGCGGTATTTTTGATAGACTTGTTCGGGAATAGTGGGCCCGTGTTCTCCCGTGTTTGCAATTGATTCATGTTTACATGTTTACATTTGGATACCGCGCCTATGTTTAATACAAAACTGAGGTAGACTACGTCTACCACGGCGGGTCATAAAGTGGTCTGATTTGGATTTTCTGGTGTTTCTTCGCCTCCTCTGCGTTGCACGCAGCCCCTGACCGTGTCAATCTCTCCGATTCCCTTTCGCGCCTCTTCGCATCAACCCATCCATTTGTCGTTGCCAGTCTCCCCAAATCCGACCGGCAAGGCGGATGGAAGTGAGATGCCAATCTGCTGCCAGGTGGTGCGCCAGGCGCTTGTCCGCCATATTCTCGTCGGGATCCTTGACGCTCGGGATCTTGTGGTCGAATTTAGGTATATGGCCCAGAAAATAAACAGAATACTGGAGTGGCCAAACAGATTCGTTATCTGTGAATAGCGACTTAACTGTAGCGAGGAGATCTCTTCGGCCAATCTTCTCAATCCCCTTTTCAGCAAGCTTGTCGTTGGTGCGCGTAACGAGCTCGTTCGCCGTGGTATTCCGCCAAGATGCATACCGCAGGCATTCGACGAATATGTGGTGCTGGTCTTCAATTGCATCGCAACCCATTCGGCACCGGGGGCTTGGGATCTTACCCCTGGACAGTGGAATGCAAGGTATCAGCGGTGGGTAGTTGACCGGAACGGGCATAAAGTTGGACAACTGCGGAGTACGCAGAATATGCGTGCGTGTAAGAATATTCGGGCGGGGGCTTGTTGTCGTATAGCCGTAGTGCCATTCTCTCGTGGTCGCTGGCGGCGGCGAGGATGACGGCGCGTCGAACCTGGGACTTGGCAACGTAGTCGCGTATATTGGACTCGATCCATCCGTCGTCGTCGGAAAAGAATGTAAAGTCGTCCATGAAGAACGTGGGGATGGGCGCGGGGGGAATCTCGTTTATATGTTTCTGAGCTGAGGATGCGTAATGATCAGCTTCAAAATTCATGCGTGCGGGCTCGGATACTTCGGTGGAATGGCCCGGGGTATAAACGATCTTCAGCGGATTCGCGTCGGCGAGCGCGAGGATCCACCGGTAGTATGCGCGTCCACGGAGTCTCGTTTGTGGGTCAACCGCCGTCTTGCTGCCGTCGAATGTTCCGTAAACGCGCTAAAAGACTCCGCCGTTTAAGGCTCCAACCATTTAGTTTTCGTTTAAGCATCCCCTCAAACTAAACGGAAACGGTTATAAAACAGTTTTAAACAGTTTAAAACTGTTTAAAATGGTAATTTTTGGCGGGGCAATCAAACAGGTCATGGAGTGCCGTGGACTCACCTCTGTTGCCTTCCAATGACTCGTTTTACACTCCTCCAGGCTGGGACCACATTCTGAGCAAGATTCCTACTGCAATTGAGCACAAAGGCAGTCGTGATATAAGCCTGAAGCCAGCTGTGGCCCACTCAAGTCTGTCATCTCAAGGGTACTGATCTTCAACCTCAGCCCGGAGACCTTTTGCTTGCACCCCGTGAGTGGGTTAATGATAAAAGCAACATTAGTGGCACTCACCGAAGGCATATGTTGTCCGGAATTGCCTGCCACGGCGATGCCGCAGCGAGCAACCATTTAAACCGTTTGAAACAGTTTGTAAACAGTTTGCTGCCCAGCTCAAATTAAATGGAAACGGAAACGGTTAAAACCGTTTGAAACTGTTTATACACGGAAATGGTTGGAGCTTTACCGCCGTTGGACAAGTGATCGGCGTTTTGAAGTGTCACATTGATCGGCGATCCAGTCTGGAGGAGGAGGAGGAGGAGGATGTATAACCGCGCGGTCCCTATAAGGAAACATACGGGTACTGTACCGACGTACATGAGCCTCGAACCTGGCAGATTGAGTCTCGGTTTCAGTCACGGTGCTCCTCGCCGCCATCCATTGCCTTCCTCGCCGCTAGCTCTGACATGCCTCCACTCCCAACGGAACTCATGCATGAAATTCTCTCTTATCTGACACCTTTCCACCAGTGACCAGGCAAAAATGCGTACAGTATGCAGACGATTCGACGAGCGAACTCTCCCGGTGCTGTATCGTCGGATGAATCTGAGCAGCATTTCACAGGCAATCGAGTGTTGTCAAACTTTGCTTGTCGTATCTATGGTCAGCCGCGCCTCCTGGGTTCGCAGCTTCATCATTTGCCCTCAGGACAATAGGTGAGTCCGTCGAATTTCCCGAATATGGAGGAGACTCATACGTACCGTGGTTCAGTGACGCAGATACACAGTATCTCCTCCGACTGCTGGAACAAACCCTCCCTCTGCTGTGCAATCTCAAGCATCTGCATCTTTGGATCCCAAACTGTGACGACGCACTGTTCGATGCATTGCCGGGGCTGGTGCTTCCCCACCTGCGGCGCTTTTGTTGCCACCAGCCAGGCTCATTCCAAAGCCGCCTTCTCACTGCCTTCCTGGCCCTGCACCCCGCAATCACCCACCTCGAGATCATCCCTCGCTTCAAATACACCGACACGGACTTGATTCTACGGCCGGAACGTGTTCATCTCCCCGCGCTGCGCGAGTACCGCGGCTCGGCAATGTATTTTCCCTGCCTCTTACTCACCAAAAGGTCCCTTCAACTTGCAATTGTGCCCTTCTGGGACGTTCCGAAGTGGCGATCCGTGCTACCTCCAATAATCGAGACACTCGTGCACTGTACAACTCGAGCAATACCTTTTTCATTCAGCCTTCTCTACGATGGGCTTGTGGGAGAAGATGTTCAGCTCCTCCGTTTTCTCGCTCGCTCTGTACCGCATCTGCATAAGCTCGAGCTCGGTCCTTTCTGCCGCCCGCCGTGCTTGCCCACGTTTGTTCGTATGCGCCCCTCCGCTGTTTTGGATCACCAATGACACAATTTACATATTGTAGGAGCTTGTGGAACGTATCGCATTGGCCCTCGCAGCGTTCAAGACCCTCGCAGAATTTCGGTTCAATAACTCCCTCGGTGGGATGGAGGCAACACACCGAGACCTCGCAGATGCAGACCGTGCGGCAGTCAGCAAATGGAGCGAGCGATGTCCATCCCTTCAGGAAATCCAACTGTGTGCGTGTTCTTTTTCTTTGGGGACACCGACGGTTTATGAATTTTTCTGATTGAGATAATTACAATTGGCTTCGGGCAGCAAACGGAAGGTTTTCATGCACTTCTTGAAGCCCTGATTCAGAACACAGGGCCTCATCTAATGCGGCTTTGGTTCAGAGTGTGTCCGGATTTTTTTTATATTACTCTACAAGTTGTTGTGCACAAGTTGGGCACATAATTATAACTGAGCATGAAAGGTTACAACTCAATAGGATGTACCGCGAGTGGTGCAGACACAGGAACAGTCCTGGAACGCGGCCCGGGCGGCACCTCGGCTTGCAGTGAGCTTGCGTGCAAACAGCCCAAAACATGAATGCACGTTGTCCTCTGCCACTACCATTCACAATGGAATGTCCGCCCAGCACTGGTGGAACCCTCTTCTCCTCATCACTCCTTCCCACGCCGGCGGATAAAGAGCAGCTCATCTCTCTTCTGCGCTCGAACAGCGTGCCAGTGGACCGATCTCGCTTCGACGTCGTCATCGCGTCGTCTCGCTCAGAAGTTGCGCGGTATGATACAGAAATTCGGCGGCTCCAACGGCTTCTCGATCGGATAGTCTCAGAACGTGCTGAGCTACTAGACCACACCGTTGGGTGTCGCAGTCTGTTCTCACCGATCCGACGTCTTCCCACAGAAATTATCACGGAAATCTTTGCACTGTGTTCTCCTGGGCATGTCCCCTTCTTTGACCCTATGGAGGAAGTGCCAGACGATATGTTTGACCGGAGTTCCCAGTCGCATCTGCTACGGCTTTCACAGGTGTCCTCTCACTGGCATGATATCATCATGCAAACCCCGTGGCTGTGGGCCACCATCGCATTGGACTGCCCTGAACCGAACGACCAGGCGAACCGCACGACAGCGCTTCTGTCGCGGTCATTGGAGAGATCAGGCTCCTGTCCGTTGGCTGTCGGCTGCGTTGGCAACAGTATGGACGGAGGCGCACTTGAGCTGTTAGCCCAGCACTGTGCCCGTTGGCAAACGGCGGATATTTACCTGAATAAAGCAGCTGCAGATTCGTTCTCGAGTGCCAGGGGCAACTTTCCAAACCTCAAGCGCCTCCAAATCGGAGGTTTCGGTCCTCGCTCCAATCTGTTCAGCACGGCCTCCAAGCTAACGCACGTCACACTTGCGATAAGCCAAGGCATGGTTCCTGACCTGCCTTGGGCTCAGCTGCGCCAGGTTGACTTTTACTTCTATCAAGACCCATCGGAGATCCATTCCATCCTGGCAATCATGGGTTCCTGTTCTAGTGGATCCGTTTTTAACGTGTACCGCCTAGATCTCAACTCACTCGCCCATCAGCCTCCTCTCGCAGCTGTCGTTTCTGACATTCAGGCTCTTTGCCTCTCACTGGACGGCAGCGGGGCCCGACTAGGCGAAATTCTGGAAGCACTCACCCTCCCCTGCTTGCAAAAGCTGACTATTCGGTCCTGCTATCACTGGCCGCGGGATCACTTCCCCGCGTTCGCTTCCCGATCGTCTTTTCCTAGTGGGCTTACGAGCCTTTCCCTCCATGACACGGTCATCTCTGAGGATGATCTCGCTGCATGTCTCTCCGAGATGGATGCGCTCGGGGAGCTGTTCATCCAAGATATCGGCGACAATGGTATCCGCGAGCACATGCTCGTCACGGACAGCCTCCTCCAGCGGCTGACTTGGACGGCCGATCCGTCCTGCCTCGTACCGCGTCTATCGTCGATGCGTTTCGCGTCATTTTTCTCTTTCCGCAGCCAGGCCCTATTGGATTTCATTACCTCGCGATTGCATTCCGGAAGAAAGGGCAATTGGAAGCTTGCCGGCCAGGCAAGAAACACTGAAAGGAAATCACACCAAGTCAACAAGACCACGGTGTATTCTGCGAGCGAGCCAGAGGCGAGCGCGAGTAGCAACGACAAAGAGGTAAACGACAAGAGGTGACTGGAGTACGTAAGCTATGATCGGTCCGTAATCCGGGGCCAGGATTACACCCTCCCCGTCTCTAAAACAATGAGCAGCTATCAAGAAATCGAAGTACCAAAAAAATTTCCCAAGTCACAGACGAGATAACCGTCGGACGCTTCCAAGGCGAACAGGGACTCGCAGGGAGAAACAGGTGCACCGGTGGGGTCATGACCGAGATCGCGCAGGGGAGATGGGAGAGTGGTGGCCAGAATGAAGAAGGTGATTAAATCGAAGGTAGTGTAACCGTCAATAGTTGCGAGTAGAAATATCACTGTCATCAGTTCCGGATGAAAAATTCCCGTCGTCTTCCCATTC
The DNA here is from genome assembly GCA_029449255.1 of Mycena polygramma. Classification (NCBI taxonomy): domain Eukaryota; kingdom Fungi; phylum Basidiomycota; class Agaricomycetes; order Agaricales; family Mycenaceae; genus Mycena; species Mycena polygramma. The sequence goes on from JARKID010000121.1 coordinate 111,198, forward strand.
GGGAGGACAGCAGCAACGGCCGTGTACCCTTCCTCGTACGCGGATGAGAAACCGGGAGGGCCCACCGCAGCAACGACTGCAGGCGAAGAACGAGGCGGGATTCCAGCCGCGATGTCGCCGGGGCAGTTATCGCTGCGATGTTTCACCCAGCCCGGTGTCTGCGGGGTCTTGCGACAATGGTAGCAGCCATGCGCGGCACGAAGCGCCTCCTTTTCGGCATGGGTTAACGGGGCGAACGTCGAGGATGAGGAACTCGATGCAGAAGCTGGGGGTGTTGGCATAGCAGCAGAAGGGATGGACGAGGGGATAGTTATAGTCGTTGGTACACGTGGGGGTCTGATTAGATTCTCTGCGATGAGGCTATCCCATGTCGACGACATTGTCGCGATAAGCTGATCGACCTTCATGGTCGCAAACGGAAGGCTTTGCTGACCAGAGATGCGGAGACGAAGGATGGGGTGTGAATGAAACAGGAGGTGATTCTTCAGGATGGAGTCGCTGATGGTGTAGCCCGTACCTGCGCCAGCAAGAGAGTTGCGCGCCTTCTGGAGCGAGTCCGCAAATTGCGAGAACGTGGATGATCCTTGCTGCACCGCGTAGAACGCCGCAAGAGCAATCATACGCCAGTTCGATGGGACGAACCTGTCCTTGACCTTCTGCGAAAACGCGTCCCAAGATTTCAGATCCTTCAAGTCTGCACGATTCTCCGTCCACCACGTCGCGGCCGTGCTTTCCTCCATCTTCAGGCCAGCCAGCGTGATGAGCGTGCGGGGCGCCATCGTCTTCTCGGGATTTAGAGCCTGCCAGGCTTCGTGAGTGTCCTCGCAGCGGCCGAGCCAGCCGTGGATGCTCGCGGGGGTGAGCTCCTCCGAGAGTTTGGGGAACTCGAGTTTGGACATGGATCGGGGTGCTCGAGTTGTCGTGGGAGGCAGAGACGGGCCTGGGGAGGTTTGTGTAGGTGCAAGATGTGGTGGTGCGTCGCGAACGATGGGCGAGTCAGGGAGCGGCGTCAGAGGGGAGTTAGGCGGCGGTGACGTGGCGTCCTCCGCGGGATCGGCAGATGACGTCCGCGAGCCACGAGATGGAGCGGGGAGCGGAGGGTGCAGGGAAGAGCCACCTGCAGCGACGATTTTGCGAGTGGCAGCGCGCTGGGGAGTGTCTGCCAGTGTGGAGATGTACGAGTAACGAAATCCGTGGTGGAGGTTGAAAAGAAAGTGGAAGCTTGCCGGCCAGGCAAGAAACACTGAAAGGAAATCACACCAAGTCAACAAGACCACGGTGTATTCTGCGAGCGAGCCAGAGGCGAGCGCGAGTAGCAACGACAAAGAGGTAAACGACAAGAGGTGACTGGAGTACGTAAGCTATGATCGGTCCGTAATCCGGGGCCAGGATTACAGCAATGTTCCATTCGAAATGGATGTATCATGGCAGACGGCGGATGAGCCGCAGATCGAAGACTCCATACTGGCGCACATTTTGCAACTGCGCGGTGACCGGAAATTACGTTGGCGCCTTGAACGCTATGAGATGGACTAGTATGTGTTCGCCGTTTCCCTCCTTCTGGATCTGTTCGCTTATCCCATTGAAACAGGGTATAATATTTTCTTTGCACGGAGTTTCGGCACTGTGGGGTGCGACTGCGAAAGAGGCCAACATGGAGAGAATTGGAAATGGTGTCGGCGGCCTGTTTATCCTCGAGCGGAACACGAAGCATAGCAGCACTGTGTTGTCAGGCTGTTAACAGCTCGAATCCGTAAATCTGGACGTTGATGAGATGCACTTGAGGGAATAGTTGGAACACATCTGAGGCCATCGTCAGACGTCCTCTGTCTTTCCCCGCTGGACACCCACTGTACTTCAATGTCGAGGAGAAATAGGCCAGGCAAAGGTCAGAGCAACCGGCGAATCGATACCAACCACATGATTGCAAAAAGGGCGTCTGCACATGTGAGAGTCCGGGGCAAAAAAAGGCAGTAAACTTAGTTACTTAGTGGCTATCATCCCAACCGAGGAGGTGAATCCGCGGTCTTGGCTCGCACGCCAGCATTTTGGGATGATTTCGGGTTTCAATCTACCCATGGTGATGGTACAGAGAGATCCATTTCTTTTGGGAGAAGCAGCACGCAACTGCACAGCATTCGGTCGTGGGCTCGATGTCAAACGATAGCGTTGAACACAATTCCATTTCAGGTTCATCGAGGAACGTATCTGGCGGCTGGAGGGGCGAAATTCATAATTATTCCGAACCTACTGTATTCCCCGTCCTTCGAAGGGATCTTCCTCGAGCTCTGACTGCCGATAATTATTCTCATTTAGTAACAGCCAATGTGTATGTCGAAAGAAAAATGGGCATGCTACAAGGTAATACCGTCGGGAGGATTCGAACCTCCACTTCATTATTACTCTAGAATGGAAGGCCTATTTTTCGTAGGCAGCCTCCAAAGCCACGACGGTTACTTTTACCAATGTTGATTCAGAACTATGTGCTGCTGAGTGCTCTCGGAATGATCCACGTTGACATGAGATCTTGCAGGCGAGCATGATATGCTTGATGCCCAAACCGGTTTCTTTGTTTCGCCTCTCTCCTCAAAAAAAAAAAAAAGTTTATTAATATTGGTCTGATGAGGGAGACTAGGATAAACACATCTTGCAAGGGATGAGCACTGACCTGGAGTCAGGGAGACACAAAAAAAAGCCCTGTCAGCTTGTGTCTATGCCATCGTAAGGATTCGAACCTTCTGCCTGCTCACAGGGCCAGCTATTCTCGTGAGGCTGCCTGCCTGCACGGCTGACGATGGTGTGTTTCACTGACTGAGAGCCTTGATTACTTATACCCGCAGGTTTGAATTACGGACAAGATTCCGTTCTATGCATACTGAGAACAAGATTTGCTGACCTTTTGCTACAAGTACTCACCCATTAAAAGGGACTCAAAGCAAGAATCTCCGCGCTCACCCCTTGACACGGCGGCCAGATCAAGGCCAGATCAGAAGATGAGCGATCGTGGAGGTAAAAGAAAAAAACAATGGCGCGTCAGGTCAATTCATGCCATCGGGAGGAATCGAACCCCCGTTTTCCACCCTTCGTCCGGCAACAATCCGGGATTGTGGAGACGGCCACTAGGCCCACGACGGCATATTCTACCCAGCTTGGACCGCTTGGACTTGCGGCACCTCTGGGGTGGATTGCGTTGCCGAGTCGAGTTGAGTGGTAATCAAATGGAATAGCGGAATACGCTGCCATGAATCTTGAGTTGTTGTCGCTATCAGAGTCCAGACATATGTTTGGTGGTGGCGGCCGTCATTGCCACAACAGATTATGTCCGTGACTTTCAACCTGCATAGCTAGGCCTATGATGGATGAGTCACTCCCTTTGAGGTCGGGTGCACAATGGTAGAATAAAGAGGTGCTTGCCTGCACTTGCCGGCCCACCGCGTTGGAAACGAGGCAGACCTTGGGTCACACGGCAGAAAAAAAACTGGAAGGAGTCTTCTTATGCCCCAGGGAAGGGTGGAACCCCGTATACCTCGGCTCGATGAGCGCTACATAGAGAGAGTGATTTTCGGGAGGCGGTCTCCGTGGCCACGGCGGCTTATTTCTGCTACACCCTTACTTGATTGCGAGCCTTAAATTGATGTAGAACCCTCAGGTTGAAGTGGAGGCGGTAGAGGGATGTTGACCGATTCCGATCCTATTTGAGTGGTACTTGCAAGCATCGAGACTGCGCCGAACGAGGGCTCAAGCACTCTGCGCCCACAGTCATGACCGTGGTGGATTACTAGCAGTTCGATTGAAGAGAAAGATCCGTCGGCAGTAGGGTCCGAGGTGATTGCCGGCGTAGCGGCGAAAACGGCAAGCGTCGGCATGCAATGTTCAACCGAAGTTGAACCAAGTTCGACTGACGCTCTGTCAGATTTACTTGCATCTTTGCTCACCGAATTCTGCTCACTATTATATCCTTGTCCCTGCAAAAATAAAGTAGACGCTCACACAACGCTCACACTCAACCGAGACAACGGTAACCGGTCGGTGAAGCTGTGCGCATCATGATCATATCATGATGCCGGGACGCGCGGTCTCTTACATATCTCACAACACTCATCCTCCTTCCACTCACTACACCAGACTACACCTACCAGTGCACTATTCATCATGGCGTGTACCCCCAAAGTCTACGTCAAGGCCTATCTAGCTGGATGCCTCATTGCAGTCTTCCTTCTCCTTACCCCCGTCCTCATTGAGGCGTACTACCCGCAGGCCGCCCCCGTCGCTGCCGCCTTCGTCTGGGTCACCGACACCATCTCGCGCGGTTTCGGCGCGCTGTGCTTCGTCATGGCCGTCGGTCTCCTTGGCTCGCTCGGTAACAGCGCACGCAAGGGCCTCGTGTGCCTGTGCACCCGCCGCGCTAGCCCCGCCACCGGACCCATCTCGCTCGAGGACGGCACAGCCGAGGCTGACACCGAGGTCGCCCCCGCCACTCCCACTGCCGCTCCCACCCCCGCTGCCGCCGACAAAGCCAAGCCCACCATCGTCAGCAAAGTCCTCTCCCTCCTCTCCTTCACCTACTTCTTCACCCGCCAAGTCATGCTCAACGAGCTCGTCTCCTTCGACCGCCCCGCTCTCGACAACGTCCTCGCCGTGGCGCTCTACGTTCTGCGCGGCCTCGAGGTCGTGTTTGCCGCGTTCTTGGCGCCGCTGTTCGTCGCGTGGGTCACGTACAAGAAGCCTGCTGCGCCCGCCGCTGAGGAGGCGCCGGTGTTGCCCGTTGTGGCCGAGGCGCCGGTGGAGGTGAAGGAGAAGGACGAGAAGGCGCTTCTTGTGGAGGCGGAGGCGCTCTGAGCTTATCTACACCCTCTACGTCGCGATATCCTTGACTCGGTATCGTACGCTCCTGATACCAACCGATCTGTCCCTTGCTTACATAGTCTGTGTGTTTTTCCAGATCTCACCCCTCTTTCCTTCTCTATCTACAGTAGTTGTTTTCCGGTTTCGTGCAATTAACGGACTCGTTGTGTTCTCAATCTCAGGAACTCCCCTTTGAACTTGCACGAATCGGATCGCCACGGTACTCAACGTCACCAATTGAATGCGGCGTCTATCCGTAGATGTTTAATCTACATCTGGTTCTCCCGCGGCTCGCTTCCAAAATTCAATCGTACTTCCCGCCATCTCCCATCTGCCCACCCGCATCTATCATTGAGCGCTCATCAAGCCGTACCTTCAACAGCATCTAAGCCAGGAACAAGAAGCCGTCGTGGGCTATGGCGGGCGCCTCCCAAAGATGAACGGATAATTTCGCTTGTAAGGAGGAAAGCGGAGGTTCGATTCCTCCCGATGGCACTACGCGCTTAGCCGACCTTTTTTCCTCTTACGTCTCAATGTTGTCGGGCATTTCGGCGACAACGGCGAGTGAAATATCTCATCCTTCGTCATTGAGCGCTCATTAGGTATTATCCTCAACAGGCATGCCGGATAGGTACAACAAGCCGTCGTAGGCCGTGGCGGCCGCCTCCCAAAAACAATTAATTGGCTCCAAGAGGAAATCGGAGGTTCGACTCCTCTCGATGGCATCCGGCCTTGAGTACGACATTTTTTTTCTCTTTTGACCCTCCCGGTTCCACTTCTGGCACTGTGAAAAACGGATGTAGCGAAATTCACCCCACAATGACGTGAATTTTGCATTTCACTTCAAAAGGACGCGAAAAAAACAATTCACAATATGGCGTGAAAACATAGTGAATTCACTCTGGGGAGACGAAGAGTACGTGAAAATTGGTTTCACCCTAAAAGTACGTGAATTAGAATTTTCACGTAGACTAACCGGTGGCCCGAGCAAGGTACATAACTCATGATCAGTACTGGTTTTGCACCCCCTCTTTTGAATCGTAACACATTAGCACTTTACTCACTTTTCTTCCATCGTCGATCGTCTCGTGGACATATATAAGCTACATAGCAAATTCTAATGCCCTCAGCAATGGTATTGAAACACCTCAGCTTGTCAGTCGGGAGCGGCGCGAGGGTTGCCTTTTGCTCAGATTCGCCCCGAAACATGGTGAATTTCGCTAGCAAAAGTACGTGAAACAGTAGGGTGAAATCGGAAAATTTGTACGTGAAACATTTCACCCATTCCAGGGTGAAATTCGCTTTTGCGCCGTGAAATTCTTGCCTTTCCAGGGTGAATTTTGGGCGATAAGAGCGTGAAAATCTGCGTGAAATTCACCAACTCTAGGTTCCACAGTGTGGCACACGAATGTCACGTTGGGTGCCACGCAAGTCCGACTCAGTATTCCCACCGTTCGCGGTCGGAGCCTCGGCGACAACACGATCTCTTTCGTGCGTTATCATTGAGGCTCTCTCAGGCTCTCTAGCCATCACGCCGTATTCTCAACCTCATCCAAGCTGAACCGTCCACGATTTGAATCTTCGGACTTGGGTAAGTACCTTGTCAGGAGGAAGCGGGGGTGCGATTCCTCCCGATGGCATGTGGCATCCAGCAGCGCTTTTCTTTCCAACATTCCCTCTTCTGTGCTCCATCTCCAGCTTGCTTGGTGTGCTTATCATACAGCACCTATCATTTTCAACCATCCCTCGAGAGGACCAGCGAAACTTGACGTCCGTACATCTCAGGACCGAGGCAAGTACGATAAGCTGTCGTGGGCCATGGGGGCCGCCTCCCTGACATCATAGGGAAATATCTTTGGCGCCTTATCAGGAGCGAAGCGGAGGTTCGATTCCTCCCGATGGCACTGTGCACTGCGATTCCAATTTAATTCGCCTTTTTATCTTTCTACTTGCTCATTTGTGGATATCAACAGCCCAGTGGATCTTTTTGTTACAGTTCATTCTAATGACCGACTCTCCAGGCTGTTTAGTTCAAGTCGAGGGTAAGAGGTAAGAGTGTCTGGCTGCGAGACACTAGGTAACATAGGCCACCGTGGGCCTAGTGGCCCGCCTCCCAAGATTTTTCTTGTCGCCGCCAAGGAGTCAGATGGAGGTTCGAATCCTCCCGACAGTATACTACTTCCCATGCCTTTTTTTCGTTCTTGAGGTTGATTTCGCAATCCATTTCACGCAGAACCTCCCTCATCGAGCGTGCATATACTTATCAACAGCCTCGACCATTCGTTCTCGCTCCAGGACACAATGCAACATCGAGACGGAATGCCCTAAATGCACGAGATGGTGTGGTAAGCAAGCGAAATAAGCCGTCGTGGGCCGTGGAGGCCGCCTCCGAACATTATACGGTTGGAGCATCCAAATGTGTGGGGTAAGAGCGGAGGTTCGATTCCTTCCGATGGCATGGACCGAACGAGAGTGTCGATTTCTTTTCCTCTTTTCTTAACGTGATGAGGAGAGTCCGAGACTCCATACGTTCACCACGACTGTATCGCACTCGACCTCAAAAATTCAAGGAGCCTCAAACTGACGACCCGTAGCGGTGACCACATTAGTTATGCTGGTGTATATAATTCAGGTCGGAAGTCAGTGAATAAGCCGTCGTAGGCTATGGAAAGCCAACTCCCAAAATTGATTGTTCCGACTAGTTATTTGAGAGGGGTAAGACCAAGGTAAGACGGGGGTTCGAATCCTCCCGACGGTGTTGTCGATCGGCGAGCTGCTTATTCTTTTACCTCGTAACCTCCCTGACTCGTCATTATCAGTCAGATTCACATTCCAAGACATATTCCTCTTCCGTAGGCTCTCAAAACAAAACACTGCGCAAATTGAATATCGATACAACGCCCTCCCCTAAAGCGTGGCCAATAAATTGACTCTTCAGTTGTACCAGTAGGCCGTCGTGGGCTATGGAGCGGCGAAATCCCAGAGATCAATCAAACACGCGAATGGAGGTGAATGGAGGTTTGGATCCTCCCGACTGTATGGAGAAAAAAGAGCCCAGGTTTTTGAACAATCTTTTTTTTTTCCCGCACTCATGATGTAAGTTATTCAGGAGGACCCGAACGCAGATTTTTTTCCAGCCTCGAACCAGTCGGGAAGTCAGACCCGCCACGGGATCCACAAGGGCAAGAAATCAAATATCACAAGATAGAAATCTGAATATGTCCCAGTTGAATGGCGCATTCGTTCGGTTACATAAACGGCGTTCTGGAAACTCCGGGCGGAAATTCAAGGCTGTATATTTCATGCTCCAGTAAATAAAATAAGCTGTTGTCGGCCTGGATCCGGAGGCTGACCTCCCAACACTACGCATTGTGGCTTCGCGTTCTTTACACAAGGAGGAAGGGGGAGGTTCGAATCTTCTCAACGGCATATTATTCAAGAGCGTTGGCCGCCTCCTAATTTTCGACATCTCACGTATTTGCACGGAGGCACGTCCTCCGACCACCGATAAAAATCGACCACCTCTTTTTGTTTTGAGCTACTGTTCAACTGTACGGAGTCAGAACAGCAACACAATTCCCTCTGGAGGCAATCGGAGAAATTACGCAGCATTTTTTTGACACTGTGGATGAAATTCTTGGCTGGTGTAATCAGTTTGTTGGAGCTTCGGACAAGACATTTCTTCGCCCCTCTATAGTTCTTGGTTCATTTCTACCAACGTGATCAGAACACGACAGAAAATTATGCATACATCGAGTCATCCAGAATGATCTCCAGCCGCACCACGGACTCTACGCGGCTGAGGTTGTCTCCACGTCCTTGGCGATGCGCGATTGCGAAAAAGCCAGGCCCGCTTTCCCCGCCTTATGCGCACTCGGCACTCCGACCGCGCCCATCGACCCTATACGACCCTCTCTTGGCCACGCGAGAATGAGCAGGAGCAGGAACACCGCGGAAAAAATTTCTGTCCCCCGCAGAATGTTCAGGACTGCAGCGTCGATGCGCACAAAGAGTACGGTGTCCGTCACGAGCCACTGATGCACGACGAAGAAGGTGAGGCAAGGGAGGCAAAAGAGCTTCCCGAGGAATGTAGGCGGCGTAAGCATGCCGAGCGGGGTTTCCGAGGTAGTGGGACGGGGATAGATGGGCCTCGCAAACACGGAGTTTTCGAGTGTGCTGCGCTCGGCGGTAGGCATGCTGAGCCATTGGTCAATGTCGTTTATGAGCTCGTGGAGCATGAGAAGCACGAGGGCGAGTGTGAGCGCTGTGCAGCCGCGTGCGCCTGCTTGAGCGAACCTAGCTACGGCGCTCGTCTTGGAGAAGCGCTGTAGGAGAATGGGGCCCAGGACTGTGAAAGCAAAAAGAAGGCCGGCGAGGCAGTAGCTCCTGGCGACAGTTCTGTGAAGAATGAACCACTTCGTCACCGTTGAGCCTTGGTAGTCTGGCATGGATGTCGAGTCAGAGATGGGGATAAGCAAACGAAGAAGCAATCTGGACACATGTCTCGTTCGCCATGATGTTACACTATCATGATGACCACTCGAAGTAGGTATGAATCTATGACCGTCAGGGTTTTGTCGGAGGCGGGACATCTAGTCGCCGAAGCACTGATGGATGGGCTGCGAGCGTCTGACGCTTCAATCTTGAAAGGCGCCTTGGGGATAAGATGCAGGCGGCGCTGGAGCTGGTTGAGATAACAGTTCCGGTACTTCCAGCGTGAAACAGACGGGGCCAGTACTAGCAACTTCTTATCCTTGTTCGCTGTCGTCGTCGAGTCAGCACTGATCACAGAGTCATGATGTCATCCCGCGCAATGGCAAAGGGGATTGTTCAGTGCTGTCCAGATCCGATGTAGACGGCTGTCCAGAAGACAACAACCGTAGGTTGACTGTAGGCCAGCATGGGCTGAGACGTCTCAGAACGCGTTGATGAAACGATGATTGGGGGATTGAACGGTGGTGGCAAATTGAAGGCACAGTTCCGCCGTTCGTTGGGTCCACTTGGCACTGCGACCGCCCATCCGGATAGATCATTCCACATGCGGAAGGACTGAGCTAGATTCTCTAGCACTTAGACAGACGACAAGATCCAGGGCGTCAATCGTCGTCCGAGTCTCCGAGCGAGATGATGGTCAAGAGCAAGTGAAGAGCGTCACGGAACGATGTGACGGTCACACACAGCCTCGCACCAAGACCACCACCACCCACCGCTCTCGCGCTCCCCATACCGAACAAGCCATACAGAAATTCTACAGCCAGCCCTAACCCAGCCCTTTCAACGTACTTATCGCCGACAAGATGGGTGTTTTCGAGCTTTATTGCTCGTTCTGGTGGGAGTGCCACGCGTCCTGGTTTGACCGAGCTCAAACGAACTTTTCGAAGTGCCGGTCCACTTTGTGATGCGCGCTCAGCATGGCTAAGCTACCTTGTTGTGGCACGGGACGCTCCGTGGCCACCGAAAGACGGGGAATGGCGGAATCCGCCGGGCTTTCCGATTCCTTCGAAATCGAAGGAAGATATCGTGTGCATTACCCCAGAGGATGGAGCCTTCTGGAATGACTGGATCTGTGTTGGTCCGAAGTGGAAAGACGGTTGGGTCTCTCCTCCTTGGTACGTGAAGTGGCCGGGAAATTGTTGCAATTCGTGCTGACAGTTCGTCTCAGCGAACAAGGGGACTACGGTGAAATCTTCATAGATGGAAGCAGCGACTGGCAAGATGGTTCTCAAAAATATCTCCGCATCCATCGGGGATGCTTGTCTTTTCTTTGTCGCCGCGTTGCCATAACTCCGCGCGATCTCTGGGAGTCGTTGTATCAACCTGGAGCAGACTATCTGCGATATGGAGAACAGGTTCAAGGGCTACTTTACTGCTTGAAATACTACGATGTGGATGGACGCAACGGCCAGGAGTTTGGGTATGCCATCGCTCGGCAAACCCCTCGGGAGGACGAACCAGACTGTGTCGACCGCTGGGACGACCCAGATTCTATGGACGACACAGCTTGGATCCTGACACGTCTGACTTGTCTTCCTCTTCCTGTCGCTCTCAAAGCTGTCTCGCCACCTGCAGCAATTCCAGAGCCAACTTCGTCCGCCGACTGCATGAAAATCTTCAGCGTCCCCGAACTTCTCGACCTTGTGCTCTCGGCCATCGTGGAGGTTTTCCCTTGCGATGCGGCCACCGAGCTAATGGAAGACGGCGCTGAATTTGATCCCCCTTCTCTCGTCTCAGCCACAAAGGCGCTCCTGGCGCTGTGTCAGGTCAACCGCTTCTTCCACGACGCGATCATCCGAGACCGGCAGGGCCTGTTCCTCCTCCTCGCATCGCAGTATAGATGGATGCTGCCAAGCACGCCCGGCGATTGGAAAGAACGGCGGGAGCGTTCGGGACCGGAGCTTGATTTGCGCTTGGAGCAGGCGCTGGACTGGCGCGGATACATGCTCAACTTCCTCCGCAAGGGAGACCGTGTCGTCAAAAATCGGTGGCGGATGCACCGGATGAGTGTGCAGTTCGCCCGTGGTCGAGCGCGTCTGCCAACAGAGACAACTCCTGCTTGGAGTTGGAGCGTTGGGAGCCTGGGATTGCGCAGCGGTATTGTCTCTCCGGACGCGTGGGCTTGGGAGTTGTAATAGTAAATGTCCATTCACCTCGCTATATTTTTCTCCGATCATAGACGTACAGGTCGATAAATTTGTTTCTCTGCTGTAACCCAGGCCAGGAAATAAGTGAAACAAACCGCCGTGGCTACAGAGGTCGTCTTCCGAACACGGCCAGTCATTTCATAGACATGCTTATAGGGGGGCAGCCGGGGGTTCGACTCCCCCCGACGGTACTGCCACGTTACAGACGTTGATTTTCCCCCAATTAACCTCCAATCCTGAGCATAACTTTTGGCGCAACTCGCCGTCCGCAGTTTTCTTTCACTTTGAACAGCTGGACTTCCCCCGAAGAAGAAAATAAATTTCAACCGCCCTGCGGCGACCCCGGGGATCACGGGGCAGCCCCGAACACTTCCCAAGATCTTGCAGGACTGTCACCAAGGGTAGACAGTCAGCATACTTTGTGTGATCAACCCTCTGAAGCTACGAATATCCAAAATGTGCAAGTCGTCTTGCTTGTAGTCGTGGTTCAACTTGTGTACCAGTGGTCGGCGGTTCATTTCTTACGAGGTTGCAATACCGTAATAACGGGGCCGACGGGCCGACGGGTCCCGATTACGAGTTCAGATTACAAGGCAAGTTGTTTGACACAATTGTTCACAGATGTTCGATTGACTTCCAGAATCCATAGTATCGTCAAGCAAAAACTACCACGTCACTCACTATAAGTACTTACTGCGCTCGCCCCGGTCGCATCTCTCTCCTCCCATGGACGCACACCGCATTGACACGTCCGCTGCGCCTTCACCAACAATAATCTTGGACACGCCGAGGGAAAAGAACGAGTCAAGCGAGTCGCAGGATAATATCGAGTATCCGAAAGGCGTCAAATTAGTCCTTATCACCATCGCGCTGTGTCTTTCGGTCTTGCTGGTCGCCCTAGTGCGTATTCCAAGTTTCAACTTTACGCTCGCTCATCAATACCCATTTCGTGTGTTCCAGGACAATACAATCATAGGTGCGCTCCATCGGATGATTTGTAGGGCAGAAACCTCATCCTGCTCAAGCAACGGCGCTACCGAGAATAACGGACACTTTCTAAAGTCTCGACGACGTTGGCTGGATCGCCTCGTCGTATCTGCTGACGACCGCTTCTTTCCAATTGTCGTTTGGGCGGTTGTACTCCTTCCTTTCAATCAAATGGGTGCGTGCTCCCCTCGTTGTTGCACGGACGTTGAATCCTTCTACTCATTTTCTACTCAGGTATACGTGACCGCCATCGCAATCTTTGAGTTGGGGTCTCTGATTTGTGGTGTTGCGCCGTCCTCGACCGCCCTCATTGTTGGCCGGGCCATCGCGGGTCTAGGCAGCGCTGGAATTTTCTCCGGTGCACTTATCATCGTCGCCAGCACTGTGCCCTTGGAAAAGCGACCCTTGTATACCGGATTGATCGGTGCCATGTATGGGATTGCCAGCGTCGCCGGTCCTCTGCTTGGTGGAGTGGGTTTCTTAGGCCTCACTTCCTGGATGTCAAACGACTCATTGGTGCTCTCCAGGTGTTCACGGACAAGCTCTCTTGGCGATGGTGGTATGTTGCACATTTGATCTTGTCCTGTTTGCGGTCCCTGAAGTCCCGAGTAGCTTTTATATCAACCTCCCCATCGGTGGCGTCACTCTGTTTGTGATCACCTTCTTCTTCACCATTCCGGACGCTGGCCACTCCAAGCCATCGGTTAAACTGGCGGATGGGATTCGGCACTTCGATCCCTTGGGTACCCTGATATTCGTTCCGTCCATCGTTTCTCTTTTGCTTGCTCTGCAGTGGAGTGGTTCCAAGTATCCCTGGAACGACGGCCGTATAATCGCGCTTCTCGTCGTCTTCGCCGTCACCATCGTGATATTTATCGGGATCCAAATCTGGCAGCAAGAAATGGCGACTGTACCTCCAAGAATCCTCAAGCAACGCAGTATGCTGTCTGGCGCGTGGTTCATGCTGTGTCTTGGATCCTCTTTCTTTGTCCTCGTCTACTACGTACGTCCTCAGGCTTGGTTGTGGTAGCCTTGGTCAACTCAATGCGGATTTTTTTCACCAGCTCCCAATCTGGTTTCAAGCCATCAAAGGTGTATCCCCAGTAAACTCCGGCATTGACAACGTGAGGAACCTTTAGACTGCGACTGCACTTTTTTGATTGTTCTGCTTCAGCTTCCCATGATCCTCTCGATGGTCATCTCCTCGCTCATCGGGGGCGCGGGTATCACGGTACTGGGATACTACACCCCCTTCATGGTACTGTCCTCCGTCCGCATGGCCATCGGCGCTGGTCTCATCTCTACTTTCGAAGTCAACACCGGACACGCACATTGGATCGGATACCAAATTATCTTTGGCCTGGGTGCCGGATTCGGCTCCCAGCAGCCCATCATCGCCGCCCAAACGGTCCTCAGCCAGGAGGATATTCCTACTGGCACGTCGATCATGATATTCGCCCAGGTTTTGGGTAAGAAATTTCATCAGCTCGCACATCAGCTCGCACGACCGGTACTGACTCACGTTACGGATAGGCGGTTCGGTGTTCGCCAGCGTCGGGCAGAACGTGTTCACCAACAAGTTGAAAGACCAGCTGGCGAGTTTGGTGCCAAGCTTGGATCCTACGATTGTCCTCAAGGTTGGCGCGACGAGTATCCGCGACGCGATCGACGCCGCCGACCTCCCTGCTGTGCTCGCTGTGTACAACAATGCCCTGGTCTCTGGGTTTTACGTGGCCGTCGCGATGGCGTGTCTGTCTCTGGGCGGGGCGCTGGCGATGGAGTGGAAGAGTGTGAAGGGGAAGAATATGAAGCTAGCGGCAGGATAAATAGTGTATCCTGCGGGATAAATCTATTTAGCAACCCCCCGTGCCAAAAGCACGGGGGTTGCTGCTATCTGGCAACCCCCATTTGTCAGCTAATGTTCGATGGCGGCTGATGGCGCGAATGCCAAGCGAGACAGCGCAAATTCGTCGGCCTTCCGGTGAGTCCAGCCTCGACATATTGTTGAAAAAAATCCATTTCGACGTGAGAGGTGTTTCTGAAGGCCATGATTTTTTTCGCGCCTCAAAGGGAGCAGGAAGACACGGGATCCATCAAACACCTCACCTGTGACCATCAAACGGCTCAAACACCTTCGAAAAGGGCCGAAAAAAATGAGAAAAAAGAGGAGATGTATCGAATGAACGGGGCGCTTGTTGATATACTTGAGTTGAACATTGAACGAATTGAACATGTGTATAGGTTCCCTTCGCGAGTACAGCATTAATCAGTCCTTCCGAACGTCCGCTGTTTGCTTTACAAGACAACTACGTTTTGCCCTTCTGGGCCGAGCAAGCCGCGCTGAGTCTCCGCATGGTCAGTCGAAGCAAGGTGCACTGTGCCCGACGGAGGAAATCGCCGATATGTGCTGTTTCCCCGGCAGGTGGTCCACGGCCGTACTCTCCGTGCAGCACAAATTCCTGCAATCGCCGCCGTCCACACAGGAAGTACATAATCGTTGGGTGAACGAGCGCCTAGAGATAGACACAAACCTGACAAATAAATCAAAGTACGGCAAGCAACACGCCCTGTCGCCCGCCCTGGTCCTAGACACCTGGCGCGGAACTTTGCTAGACGAAGGAAAACTGCCAGTTGACTGGCTAAGAGAACCCGGGGTTTTAGTGGGTATAATGCCGAAGAGGTCACTACGGTCTCCGTCCCCGCCCGTTGGACGGCGGGGGCGCAACCGATGATGGCGTTGAGTCCCACACTGTTGAGTGCTGCACACCGTGCGTAAAGCATTTCCTCGGAGTGGTCTTCCCTTCTTGTCTCTCGGAGGGCGTGTGTCGTCCTCCAAAATTTACGCGTCCGCGAGGCTAACCTATTGTTAGCTGTTTCGGCCGTACGTACTACTAAAAAAAAAAAAAAAAAAAAATTCCTGCAATCCAGGTGTGCTGGAATACTTTAGGCAATGGGTGGTGGACACGGAGAATCGAAGGAGATTCAGGAGCTCCAGGATGTCGTCGCTGAGCGGAGTGTCTGTCATGTCGGTACAAAAGACCATTCGACACTCGACGAGGTGCGTAGCTTGGCGCAGAATGTCCAGGTAAGTCTTCCATTCAACAGGGCCATCGTATCGCGTGAGATGGTTCCAGCTCGTCGCGCGATATGTCAGTGGGGAATAGGAATTACAAGATGCGAGGTCACAGATGTCCGGAAACGGTGCGGAAAATTCGTACACGGCGGGTGGCCGGCATCCATTCTCCCCGGCGTACACGCGCCGCAGAATAGGCAGGCGGTCCCAGAATGAGAGGAGATCTCCAGACCAATCCGTGCTGAGTGTTTGCCATCGTTCGCACGCATCCAGCAGCGGGCCCTTCAGCATGCTCAACGCGCCGCGTACAGTTACATCCAAGGGCGAATCTCCAGCGCGACGGAACTGTTCTTTAAACTGTTGCAGCGCGTTGGGTGGCTGGATGTAACCCCTGCCAGTGTAGACCCAAAATGATGACCACAGAACGGGCATCCCGATAGCAATCTCGCGCCAGCGTTTGCTGATTTGGCCGAGGTACCAGGGGGCTTTGGGGAGTTCAAAATTGGCCTGCGGCTTCCGGGCCATAACGAAGATGCGGCACAGGATCTCCGTGGGCAGCTGACGGACAAGGGAGATGACTGCTTCGTGAGAACGAATGTCTTGGGCGAGAAGATCGCGCTCCTTGACCAGTGTAGCCAGCATGGCAGCAACGGCCTCAATGTTAGAGTCAAGACCGTCGCGCCGTTTCTTTGCGCTCGCTAGAAAGGCCAATATTTTTGGGGTTTCTGATTCGGCGGGTGGATCATTGTGCATGAGGAGGGGATGGGTGGCAGGTAGGGGATGAAGGGGTGGGAGATTGTTGCGGGGTAGCAGCCCACAAACGCAGGAACGAATGCCTGCCATCCAGTGAGAGGCTGGAGCAGGCAATGTGAGGGTGAAGGCGGAAAGTTTTGGAATGATCGATGCCACCAGTGACTGATTGACACGCACGTGATCCAGACGCGTCGCGTCGCCAGGGCCAAAGCTGACCAACCAGTACGCTTCGGTATTTCAAGCGGTAACAGCAGTAGCGAGAACAGCCTCGCTACAGATCTTGCGTTCCTCAGAGGTAGGTCGATAGCTATTTACTGCTCATTTCCCCCAACTGGGAAGCGTTCAATCTAGCTCCTGGTTTCAAATGATCCTGGTTTATGTTAGCAAAATCTCCCCCGCAAATCTTCGCGGGTAGAGAGGTGGCTAGTATACCACTTCGCAACATTTCGTGGCCGTGATTGGGCTATCGCCTCGACACGCCGGTTGAAAAGAGCCATCTCAAAAGTAGAGCGGCAGTGCTCCCTAAAATGTCTAGATCTCCCAGACGTATGACGCATAACGAAAATCCCTCTCGATTTCCTAGCGGCAAGTTGCCACATGCCACAGCAATTCTTTTTGTGGCGCCAATCTGACACTTACCAGGTCGACCCTCCTTGCGGATCTGCTAGGAGAAATTGACTGCAAGCAGCCATTAAAAACAATGTCCGGTGAGTAGTACACTGCTCGACCATCGTAGATGGGGTAGGGAGGACAAGCTGCTGTTCCGGCCTTACGAGCGTGGAACGATGGGAAGGACTTGCGGGAATTACTGTCACTTGGCAGCGATCTCAGTCGGGGAAAAAAAGGGAAAGACACATCGCATTCGATTACATGAAATTCAAAGAACACCCAAAACTGGCGCGAAAACTATTATGCTGAAACGTAGGACTGAGTTCAAACGAACATGGAAGGCATAACTCACTCACTCATATGTAATACTACCATATGTCGCTGCTTGTTAGATTGGCATCGTTATAGTGGGCGCAACAGCGCATGCTATATATATCGCTCGCCCGCACTTTGGCGTAGCAGTGGGTCCCCTTGACGATGCCGAGCTCAAGGCCCGCCCACTGCATCTTGGCCAGACGCCGCATGGGTGGGGTGTGGTTGAATTTTGACTGGCCAGGCGGTCGCGCGACATCGAATAATATTCCAAAGAATTGCAGCTGCTTATAGCCCGCTCTTGGTTCGAAACGCGCAGCAATCAGTTCGATCGAAAGGTCGATGGGCATGTTGCCAACGATTCCCGTTCCCAATGAAAGGGCAGTTAGGTTAGGAAGCACCGGAATAGGACACTCGCCTCCCTCGGCGGGGAAAAGGTTCTGAATAACAGACACCATGGGGTCCTTGTCGGTTCCCTTCATCGTGAGTTCATGCAGACTGGGGACGGCCAGAAGAAGCTCCAAGGTAGGAATGAGAGAGAGGAGGGACAGTCGGGCCAGAGTGCATCTCGCCCGACGTAGAAACTCCACGATGTGCGCCGGGTCCCCAGCATCCGGCTCGCAATATAGCCCGCGATCCGCATCTATGACCAACTCCAACAATCCAGGCGCGGCGATATATTTCAAGGTATGGGTCTTCGATACGGAGAAGCGACGAAGGTTCGGAAGTTGCACAATGTCGTCCTGGAGTGGGGTATCGGTGAATTTGCGACAAACCATGCGACACTCGACGAGGTGCGTAGCTTGGCGTAAGATGTCCAGATGTGTTGCCCACTCCACGGGCCCATCGTATCGTGTAAGGTGTTCCCAGCGGGTCGGGAGAGATGTCAGTGGGGATGAGGATGTGCTGGATGCGAGATCACAAATCCCAGGAAACGGCGCGGAAAATTCGTAGTGAATGATTCGCTGGCCTCGCAAAGCATGAATGCGCCGTAGCATGGGCACACGGGCACGTAGGCCCTCGAAGTCCGTGTGGATGTCGACCGTGCTAAGTGTTTGCCATCGTCCACAAGCATCTAGAAGTGGGCCGTCCAGCCTGCTAAACGCGCAACGTAAAGTAACATCCAACGGTGCATTTCCGGCGCGATGGAACTGTTTCCGAAACCTGTCGAGCGCGAGGGGCGACTGGACAGGATTTTGCAATTTTGGGACTCCAAATGACGACCACAGAAGGGGCATCCCGATAGCAATCTCGCGCCAGCGTCTACTGATTTGCCCCAGATACCAGGGCGGCTGCGGAAGTTGCATGTACGCCAGCGGCTTCAGCGTCATTGGGAATATCCGACATAGGATCTCTGTAGGTAGCTGACGGAGGGGGGAATGGCTGCTGCACAGGATCGTATGTCTCGTGATAAAAGATCGTGCTGTGCCACCAGCGAATCAATGACTGCAGCGACAGCCACGATTTTACGGTCAAGTAATTCGCGCCGCTCCTTTGCGCTCGCCAGAAAGTCCACTATCTCTGGGGTTTCTGAGTCGACGGGTGGCTCATTATGCGTCAGGAGAGTACGTGCGGCGAGCGGAGGATGGAAAGGGGGGAACATGGAAGTGTCCCGGGGGAGGAAACCACAGACACAGTGCTCTTGAAGGGGTGGCATCCAGGGTTAAGTGGCGAGGGTGAGGGTCAAAAGGAAGAAAGATTTGCGATGATCGATGCCACCAGTGATGGATTGATTGAAGGTCACGTGGGCTGTACATTTCAACGCAAACCACAATTTAATGAAGGGAGGTAGCCGGCAAGCGGCGGGGCACAAACAGACTTGGCCAGTCTTTTTCTGAAGCATGTGGAGAGAGAGAGAGAGAGAATCCAGTTTCCTTTTGAGCTGAGTTAAAATGGTGATAAAATCCAACGAGTTTGATGGTTTCTTGTAAGTGTTCGAGGAGGAGTGCCATGTATGATGCATCTATGTCATTTAAATGCGTACTCGCTGGTGAGGTATTAACCACATTCACAGTAGCTGCATTTTTTACTTGCGCAATTTGTCTCCGCTGTCTGAACGTAGGTCCACATCTAACCACCACCGCTCTCTCGCTCGGCCCTTCGGGCCGCCCTCGCTCGCCATAAATACTGTTGAGACTTGTGCACGACTCGGGCTTCACCGGCTTGTTCAGATAGGTTCGGATACTGCTATTCCTAGGAGCACATATCTTTGCAGGTACATTTCCTTCCCGGTTCTTTTATTGTCGCGACTCGCCATGAACGAGATAGAGATACATTTTTTCTCTCGAAAGTGAGTAATCTAATCTAATCTCACTGTCAGGGCTGTGCTACAAATTGATCCCCCATTTCACGTGATCCACACTCTCGGTGCACAATCAGAACTAAAGTTCTGTTTGTGACCCAGGACCCGCACACGCCGCAGTGACACAAGTCAAGGTAACGGAAGTTCATCCACGATAAGATTTAGAGTTAAAGAGAGCTTGGAAGATATGGAAGCGGTCAGTCAACCAACCATTCTTTTTGCGGAATATTCACCCTGGTTGAAAGCAAGTTGAAAGTCGATTCACAGTGAAATTATCCAGGGCTAGTCAATTCGATCATCGGTTCATTATTCCACTCTCCTGTGGACTCAAAGCCAAGAGTCTACATCGTTTTCCTTGCGGCTGCCAGGGAGTGCGCCCATAGTTGCAAGTCGAATGAATGTTCACGGTGAAATATTCGCTGATCAATAATCGGACCTAGACAGCAAAGCCATCCGGACACCTCATGTAACATTAACCTCTGATTATTTATGACGCGTTTTCGGTCCAGTTCGTCACCACTCACACATAAATTACTCCACAGCTCAAATCGTGTCGTGTTTCCCCCTAAGGCTTTGTCCTGTCCGGTTTCGTGAACGGACCGGCTGCCACGCAGTTCGGCCTTTAACTCGGCTAGTTTTCTTGCGGATGATCCCTTTGACCAGCTGTGACCATGCTACAAATGACAAACTCCCGAGGAATCTAGAGAGAATCGATCCGCGGGAGTCATTTTACCGAGGGAAGTAGCGTCAGTAATATGCCCCTTGCGATCCGAGTATCTCGTTTCTCTCTCGTCTGCAATCAAATACACGGCGTGTGTTGCTTTCCGTGAAAGGTTCAGTGAACGGAACAACCCGCTCCGGAATATCCCGCGGGCCGCAGCGGGCCATGATGAGATCAGGCATATCAGGTCATACCAATGACTGCCAACGAATATAAGCAGAACGACAAGTACTCAAGACTCAACACTTACTACCCATATGTCTCAGCAAACGAAAACCAAACTCGGTCGCTATCGCCAACTCGCGCCGCGTGCCGCGGTGCACGTTTCGCCGCTTGCACTCGGCACAATGATCCTGGGCAACAAGTGGGAGGCGCGGGGGATGCCTGCGATGGAAAAGGACGCGTGTTTCAAACTGTTGGACGCGTATTTCGATGCGGGAGGTGAGTGTTCTTCTTTTTGGGGGGAAGGAGTAGTTGAACATCGATTGATTTTGCTTCCTAGGGAATCACATTGACACGGCCAATGCTTAGTATGTTGATTTTTCCGTGCTCAGCGTGTCAGAAAACTAATATTTCACGCTCCATAGCCAATCCGGCGATTCGGAGCGGTGCATCGGCGAATGGGTGGAGGCCAGGAAGTGTCGCGACCAGCTGGTAATCGCCACCAAGGTACGCATTAATTAGGGGGATGTGCCCATGTTCACCATCTATTCGACATAGTACACCTTCCCGTGGACCCTGGGAGACGCCTCTGTCTCTCATATTCAGCAGAACGAGCTCTACCTCGGCAACAACGCCAAGTCCATGAAGCTCAGCCTGGAGGCCAGTCTTGTGAAGCTGCGCACGACGTACATCGACATCTTCTATGTGCACGCTTGGGACTTGCACACCTCTGTGGAAGAGCTCATGGACAGCCTGCACCAGCTCGTGGTGTCAGGGAAGGTACTTTATTTGGTAAGTGGTGTCCGAGGTCAGACTCTGTGCCACGACGTCTCAACAACTTTATTTTATAATAGGGCGTCTCGGACAGCCCAGCCTGGTTCGTCTCCAAGGCGAATGAATATGCGAAGGCGCATGGGCGGACACCGTCAGTGTTTCTCATCTGATCCTTGTTATCTATTTTCCTACCATTCTGACGCTCGTCTAGTTTCTCTGTCTTCCAGGCCCCTTACTCCGTTCTGCAGCGCGACATCGAGCGCGAGATCATGCCAATGTGTCGCCACGAGGGTTAGTACGGGAACAAATGAGTGGGTGCTGTATTATTGACTTGGTATATTCAGGCATCGCGTTGACCTTCTGGGGCGTCCTCGCTTCGGGTAGAATCCGAACGGATGCTGAGGAGGAGCGGCGCAAGGCCACCAAGGAGAAAGGCCGTGCACCGCACACCGCAGGAGCGCACGGTGCCGATGCTTGGTTGCGCACGGACGACGAAAAGAAAATGTGCGCCGCATTGGAGGTCGTCGCAGAGCAGGTCGGCGCGAAGAGTATCGCTGCAGGTGAGCCTTTCATCCCTCGCTGGCGCGATATTTTTGTTTATTCTGTGTTCGCAGTTGCTATCGCGTACACGATGGCTAAGGCCCCGTTCGCGCATCCTGTCGTCGGCGGGCGCACACCCGAACAGCTGCTGTCGAATATTGAAGCACTCAGTGTGATTCTAACGCCTTCTCACCTTGCATACATCGATGCCGTCCTCCCGTTCGACAAGGGCTTCCCGAATAATTGGATGGTGCGTACCTCTCTTAATATCTCGTTTAGTAGACTGACCTGTCTCGTTGCAGGGCGAATACGGAGCCAATTCCCCTATGTTATCGCGCATGTCGCCTTTCGTCTATCAGCCGCTGAGGCAGCCAATCGTTCCAGAGGCGGAGTAAAGACTATCAGTGTCGTAGTAAACAATTCGCTGTATAGAACTTAGAAGAACCAATTGGAGTTCAGCGACACGTTGAGCTTGTAGACTTTGATAAATTGAGTGTCGACCTAATTTTTGTGTCGAAAATTCTCCCCACAGAGCATGCACAAAGAAAAAAATACAAAGCGCAGGATTACGAGTCCTTCAGCCCCTATCCCGATTTGGAATTTACCTTTTGCATCCGGAAACATGGGCTGCGCAGTACTTATGACCCGTTGGCTCTGGAGCTGCTCCCCTGCTCGTAGCGTCACCCTAGTCATTAATGACCAATAAAAAGCGCGGGTACAAACGACTTGAAAGACTATAAAAGAGCCCGCCATCGTTCCCTTTAAATCATTCGCCCTCTCCCTCATTGCAAAAACCCACTTACCTTGTGAGTTCCCAACACATTCCTTGCCTTCCTTGTCTAACGTTTCCCAGAAACTTGCCCACCATATCACTTCTACCTGCCATGTCTGACAACTCCCGCCAAAGCAGGACCGATAAGGCTTCCTCCGCTCTCAAGGTATGTTACCTCTTTTATCCATCCTCGTCGCTGTCTGATACATGCCTGTCAGCCCGATAGCCAGAAGTCTACCACCGAGCAGATGGGTGACAGTGTCAAGGGCACCGGCGACAGCATCGCCTCCACGCTCCAGCCGCAGTCGGAGAAGAGCACTTCGCAGAAGGCGGGCGACACGTTGTCCGGCAACTCGAACAACAACGATGAGAGCTTGATGAACAAGGCGAAGGACGCCGTCGGGATGCAGAAATGAGCGTCTTTGTTCGCCAGCCCAATGTAACATTAATTATGTAGCAAACCATTGAACACATTTAAACAATCTTCGTCCCACTTTCTAACTCACTTCAAAAGCAAATGAACCGTGTCCTGCTTCCCAAGGTATAATTGCAAGGATCGGTTTTGGATACACCGGCATTACAACAAGATTCTGAATATTCGTAGCGTGCTTGGGACGTGCCTCTTGTTGACATGGAGTCCACCTTCGCACTGTGCCTATACAAGAATACTCCGCCAGCATTCTTGAGGGTATGCAAACCAGTTTCCAGATAATCAATTTGCTCGCCCTCGTTCTTATAGAGGATAGATAAACTACCGAGCATTTTCGGCCGCCCGGCGTTCTTGTTGGTAAGAAAAAGAGCTAGTTTCCAGGGTCATTCGGAGGCGGGGGATCGAACCCCGGACTGCGAGATACTTATATGTAGAACCCGCCGTGAACGGACACTCGTGGTGTACCATACACCACGTCCGAACAATTGTCCTCCGAGTTTCTTTGCAAGGTTGGGGAGCCAATTGATAAAGATGAGGGTTGGATGTGAGCAGTCGAACCGCAAACTCCGAAATAGCCAATGCTTGTCCTGGTTATCGTGTGAAATTAGGAGTCAAAGCAAAGCAGCGTGTATATAATGAACTCCAGGTTTGCTTACGGTCAGCCTTATAAAACGGCGAACATATCTATTCGGACGCGGGGAGTCGAACCCCGCCTTGCGAGCTGAAGCAGAGGACGTCGTCCGTACCAGCACTCGCTGTGCGCCGCACACGACGCCCGAGTCATCGGATGTTCTTCGTGTTGATCCGAAGAGATGCCGATGTGATGAGGCTTACGCGTTCTCCGCTCTTGTTCCAAACCTTCACCACAATATTCACAGCAACCCTTCCTCCCGGTTTGTTTATATGGACACTGCAAATCAGGAGTACAATGAACCCGCCGGCGTCGAACCTCGACTTCCGCCAGAGTTAGAATGCACTATTTTCGAGATAGCTGCGCTCACGTCGCCGAGAAGCATCCCGGAACTCATGCGCGTGGCCCAGAGAGTCAAAGCATGGTGAGTGTTTTTTTTTTGTATCTCTGAATTCAGACTTATCGACTGTATTCAGAGTAGAGCCCATCTTGTATCGCGTGATCTTCCTATGTGCACCCGCCTCTCTCAGCAAGCAACTCACCCCGCGTCAGGTCGAGGGCTTCCCATTGATTCCGAGGGACCTCCTGCTTCAGGCGATCCGAGAGAAACCCCCCTCCTCCGGCTTCTTTTCGTCCGTGGTGAAACACATTTACCTCGATGACCCGCCAGGCGCGGCGCCACTTCAACTATCAGACGTGGAGACCATTCTCGCCGCTTGCTGTCGTTGCTCAGACTTATTCGTGGCCTGGTCGCAGGCTTCCCTCCGGTTTGTGCCGGTCTTGAACAGACTGGAGTGTCTACGCCGTCTAACCGTCGACCTGCGGTCGCTGTTCGAGTTCACCCCAATCGACTCCGCGCAGCCATTCCTTCGCAATCTCACACATCTTGAGCTACTGGACAGCTATGAGCTCTCTGGCCATACTGCAGGTCTTGCCCTCCTACCGCATCTCACGCACGTTGCGTTCAACGATGCGATACCCTCCGCCGCTGCGCTGCACGCCGGCCTTCAAACAAACATGCGCCTTCAGTGCATCATATTTTTCTCTGAGGAACCGGTGGAACCCGAGGCTGAAGATGACCGGTTCGTAGCCATCGAACAGACCGATTTTCAATTAGACTGGATACGCGGCGCGACTGGAGGCCGTGACCACTGGGCACTTGCGGACAGCTTCATTGCCGCCAAGCGCGCCGGTCGGCTCGACAGTATGTGCTAGTCCTGTTGTACTTAGTAGCTGCTCACTGCTGACGCGAATTGTTAGGATCCTTCTATTGGATTTCGGATGAAGACAATAGTGACTGGACAACTTCATGTACCCCGTAAGATTTACTTGCTTCAACACACGACTACAACTGCGATTGGTCTCCCCGTTCCCGGTACATAAGTACTGACTTCTTGGTCCACGGTTTGCGCGCAATTCACGCTACTTCACCCAGGTTTTATCCTGGTGCTGCTCAACTCGTTATGATCACCGTTATAATCCAACAAATTTGATTGTGTGATACAAGACTCTTCTCCCCTTTCTCAATTCAACAACATCTATTCGGAGGCGAGCTGAAAATTCTTGTCAGTCTCTCATAAGCTCATCCTGCGTTTGTTGTTAGCCGCAGTTCTACTGTATTGGCACCTGGCGATGCTCATCTGCAAGCAGGGTTCAATTCCGGCCCCAGGGCCATCTCTCCTACCAGCGGGTCTTCGCAATTTCCAATCGATTCACAATCAACGTCGAGTCATTGTGGGCAAAAGATGCCTCTGTTAAAGAAAAAATCACCGAACATTACGACGAACTTGGGAACATAAAATATGTTAAGGAGTCCGGTGTACCACCTGATCCTGAGGCGCCCGGCGCTTGTCTGGCGCCTCTACTTGAACGGGCCGACGGCTGGCGGCAGAATGCGGTGCTGAATAGCCGCCACACATCAACGCAACATCAACAAATCAATCTCTCCTTCTTCCTTCCTCCCACCACACCCACTCACAGTTGCAGCACTCCATGGAGCTCCATCCCTGCGTGCGCAGGCATGCCATATATATCCTCGCAATCGTCCTGCTTCCCCTCGCCCCCGCTGCCCTCGAGCCTCACCTGGGCCACAACGCCCTGCGCGCCATCTCCTGGGCATGCACTAAGGTCACCCAGGGTCTAGCATCGGGCGCGTTCGCTCTCACGATGTGGATGGTCTGCTGGCTTGCGCGCGATGCTTTCGTTTGGCTTATTTGTGCGCGGGGTGTGGCAGGGAAAACTATCGTAGAACTCCGAACTCCCGCGGAGCTCGAGGACGGCGGCATGCGCGATCTTGCGCTCCTCAAGATCGATAGCACTGTACCCACGCCCACACGCAAACCCAAACCGCTCACGACCCTCGACAAACTTATCACCATCCTCGTCACCACAACTTTCTTCTTTTATGCGTTCCTCACGTGCGTGCCCTCACTGCGTTCACCATCGCACGAGAACAACCATTCCGGCAGTGCTGAGGAAACTCTCGCCACGACGCTGGCGTATATCTTGGGTGGCTGGGTGGTGCTCGCCATTGGCTTTGTGTTGCTCGTCTTGCGCAAGTTGCCGGAGGCGATGAGGCAGCAGCGATGTCTCGACGAACAGTTGTGCACTACGGAGACACTGGCTGATGCACCACCGCCGGAGAATGCTGATGGAGAGGTTGAGGAGAAGACGACGGAGAAGGTCCAAGCTTGTGCGACGCACTGATCATGGGCCAACCTCGTTGCGCGTGATGTTTCTTGGTGCGTTGCTGGTTTCGTTCTTCTCCCAAACAGGAATCCGGGCTAACTTATTGCCTTCCTCAGCAGCTTAGACACATTTTATTGGATGTTCGGCCGATTTTGAAACTGAACACGTTCATTACTGTGTGTTTGGTTGGACTAAAGAGTGACTCGGCGATGCCGTGTCTTTGTCTCTCGCCGTTTCTATCCTCGTTGTGGGATTCGAACCCGATGTGAAAGCATTTGCGACATCTCACCTGGCATCTTACGCACCGTTTGCGGCGACCAGCGAGGAGAGACTTCTCGAGGGCTTCGGTTCACCGTGACATACTGACTTCAGGGAGCCTCAGTACTTTATGGGGTTTCAGTCTACAGTACGGATCTACGTCACGGTCTCGTCTCTCGACACAAGTGTTTAAGCAAATCCATCTCAATGTACTTACTTCCAGGCACCGTGAAATAAGCCGTCGTGGGCAGGCCATCTCCCCAATATGATAATACGCCGCTTTATGCAACGTTGGAATTTGACGCGGACCGGGGTTCAATTCCCCGGATGGTACTGGGTTGCACTGAGTGCACGCGATTTCGTTTGAGCAGGTTCTGCGAAAAGGCGCGTCATTTGCCTGGAATGACCACAGATCCATTTTGAAATGGAATAAGCCCTCGTGTCCATGACAGCGTCTCCTTGTATGTGCGTACGGAATGGAGATAAGCGGAGGTTCGACTCTTCCGGACGGCATGATTGATCCTTGCAAGACCTTTTTTCACAATACCACTTCCACTGGTCAGAATGGTCCAGTATTATTACTCCAGGTGCAACTCCCGCAATGCCTCTAACAGTCGTGGTTCGGAAAGCGGCCAGGACTCGACATCGTGGGCCATTCTGTCGAGGTGCCAGTCTCCAGACAGCTGACAGCAGCGGATATCCATGCCCCTATGTATTTTCGACCCGTGCTACACCTTCTCGGCCCATTCGGTGCGTCGAACCGCTGTCAAAAAACATATCTTTCCACTTAACACTAAGTAATGCCCTTCTAGACACCCTGAAATACGCCATCGTGGACGGACCGTCTCCCAGATATTAAGTCGCTGTCTGAAACGTTCAAATGGAGGCGTGCGTGGTTCGTTTCCCCGGATGGCACTAGATAGATGTTGCTGCATTTTTTTCTTTTTTCTTTTTCTTTTGGTTCGTTTTCCTCTTGAGCAGACAGGGCGCGTTGGCTGGGACAGCTTCGTTTCAAAATGGGTCAAGCCGTCGTGTCCATGACAGCGTCTTCTTGTATGTGCGTACGGAATGGAGGTACGCGGAGGTTCTATGCTCCCTGACTGCATGAGCTCTAGTTCCAACACTTTTTTTTTTACAGTACCACTTACTACTCCGCAAATGCGGGGAATCTTGGTCGATTTGCCGACTGAATCACACGGTTCGCAATGAAATCCCTTTCAGAATTTTATTATTTAGTACAACATAACTTCAACAGTCGTGGTCGGGAAAGCGGCCAAGACTCAACGTCCTTCGGATTGCTGTTCAAGTGCAAGTCTCCGGACAGCAGTGGATATGCATGATCCTATGTATTTTTCGACGCAGTAGATCGCGCTGCCGGTATCCTCAGGGGCGCTTGACTCTCATTCAACACCACGGGTTCAATACCGAGTCAATTTCTGCATGATTTCTCGGTCTACCTTCCCGAAGCAGCATCTGGTCGCGCAGCGCTATGCCTTCTTGTTTTATGAAGGCAGTGAATCGCCTTGAACCCAAATTCTTCCAGCATAACAACACAAGGTGCTTCCAGACACTCAAAAATATGCCATCGTGGGCAGGCCGTCTACCAGATATAAAATTGCTGTCTGAAAAAGTGGAATGGAGGCGGGAGGGGTTCGATTCCCCAGATGGCCCTAAATATGTTGCTGTATCTTTTCTTTTGGTTCGTTTTTGCGTCGTTTGGCTGGGAGGAGTACAGATCCGTTGTGAGACGGAATAAGCCGTCGTGGGCTTGCAGACGCCTACCTTGGATGTATATACGGATTGGAGGTGGACTGAGGCAATTGAGGCGGACGGAGGTTCGATTCCTGCTAACGGCATAAGGTCGATGTTCTCTTTTTGGCTCTTTTCTTTTTGCGCATAAAATCCAAGAAGGCCCGTTGAGTGGGCTCATGCTAGCAGTGATTTACACAGTGGAAATTATTGATCATGAACGGTTCGAAAAGGAATGGAGGATCAGAAGATTCCGACAGAGCAGTAAAATATGCAGGGAGCATGATTAGAGGGTAGCGTCCTTTTGTTTAAGCCTTGCAATTGCCTTAAGAAAATCTGCGCCTTTACCGTGCTTCCCAACACCCTGAAATCAACCATCTTGGGCAAGCCGTCTCCCAAACATACCGCTGTTAGTTTGGAATGGAGGCGCGCGGGGGTTCGATTCCCTCGGATGGCATTTTACGTTGGAAAATTGCATGTCTTTCTGTTTCCCGCTCTAGATTGTCAGTGCAATTATTATTTTAATGGGATGGGGTTCAAATGTTTCAGCTTCTTTAAACGTCCATGAATCCGAATGAAGGCAGACGTTCGATTGCTCCTAACGGCATGAGAAATATCGAACGGTCAACAAATAAATGGAGGATGACTGTTATCTATTTGCCAGACCGTTCAAGGAACACATCCTATAATGCCTTTGTGCGAGGTTATTTTTCTGACTGTTTGTGGCAACCTTCCTAATACGGCCGCTGGCGTTGTTTAGTATCGAGGGGAATGGTACACAAACCATCTTTTGCCGGCGCTTCAGCCTTCCACCATGAATTCTCGTGAATCCGGACGAATACCTGTGCTCGAATACCTCAGCCTACTCCTAAGTGGCCTGCCGCCTTCAAACGCTCTGGCCCATAAGCTTGCTGTGAAAAACCCCGTCGCCGTTTGCGCAAATTCAATCGAAAGAATGGCATTGCAGCAACCCATTCTTGCGATTCTGCCTCCCGTTCCAGTCATGCTTCTTCCCTCTGTTCGACCGCATGCTGTCTAGGGAGACTCAGAGAGAATTGATTGGTCGGACTTTCTTTGGACAGGTGTCTACATGTGCGCTTTTGAGATGCTTTCAATTACATTACGCGTCTCTGACTGACTTCCCACAGGCGTTCCACTGGCGAACTCACGACATATTCTTGAAGAGACGGCCTCGGATCTGTGTCTGCTCCGTTACAGACGCTCTGGACACTACGTGCAGGCTCTTCGGTGACGGATGTACCGCGCACGCCTCGACCTGCTGCTGCTCGGCCATACCCCGCCGCGGGAGTGCGCGCGGCGGCCGACGCGTTACGGGCGCTGTCTGCCCCGTTCCTAAACCCCTCATGATTGTGCGTTCCTTCTGCGCGTTACAATCGTTTTTCGCCTTACGGTGCTTGTCATTGCAGTCGGACCCTGACACGCATGGTCATCCCTCGTATTGTGCCCATCTCCATCGCTGACAAGTCGCGCACCGCGAGTCTCGAGCCGTGACGACTGTTCCATCGGAGACTGTCCTTCCTGTCGAGCAGAAGGGGACAGGCGACGAGGGAGAGGAGGGGCGTGCGTCGCGTGCCAGACGCTTGCGCACCACGTCGATGGTATAGATGTCGATGCGCCACTAGCCTTCTACCCGCAAGAGCTCGACTCGGCACCGACTGGACCCCGCGCAAGGCGCTCCCGGGGAGGAGATGCGAGGAAGAGAGGCTGCGAGGATGGGTGAGGCGGATTGTGCGTCCAGAGTCGGTGCGCGCCATGCCGCCATCGATCCGCCCATGTTCTTCCACCCACAAAAGCATGATATTGATAAGGGTGCGATCCGGCCCAGTTTTCCTCTCTATCCCGAAACGTGCTTCTCGACCATTGCTTCAAGTGAGGCCCTTGCCTTTTTGCCCACCAACTCGAATTGACGATATCTGGACAGATCGCGGACATCTTGCGCCCGACGCGCCCTTCCCTCATTCCCTACTCTTTCTTCCATGCGACGATCGCGTCCGCGCTGCACCCGCCGCATTCCGTGGCCGGATACGCCACTCTCACCGTCGCTCCCCGCTCTCACGCGCACAGTGCGATGGTGCTACGCACTTGTATGTGCAAGCGCGCGCATCTCGTGATAACGACCTGCGCTACGTTTTCCGCGTCCGTCCGTCGTGACCGGCGCGCGCGGTGGCAACGCTTGCAGCGCCGCGCTCGCTCAAGTGCGCGGCAGCGGAAGCGGCGTCGTGGTCACATCGAGTGCATGCTGCACACGGAGCGCGTCAGGCTGCGCGGGCGGGGAATGGGAGCACGACACAAGACTGCGCGTCTCCCCCTCGTGCAGCCGTCTTCATATTCTCGAATGCTACTCCTTCCTGTCTTCCTCGCGGACCGGCGCGCTCCCTGGACCTCCCACCGAATTGAATGACGTGCGAAGCGCAAGTGCGAGCTTTCATGCATGGCCACGGTGGTGCGCCGTGCGCGGGAAGGAGTGGGGAGTGCGTCGCTGCGTGCTGGAGCGCGGCACTGCGGAGGATGCACTGGGAAGATGAGCGAGACTCCCAAACATGTCGACAAAGCGCGTCCTCCGTCCTCTCTCCCTCGTCCTCCCGTCGCCCGGCTGTCGAATGCTACTTGTCCCACCTTCATCGCGAGCCCAGCGTGCTGCCGACCCGGCTGACGCGTTATCCGCCGGGCGCTTTCGTGCACGCCCAGACAGCGCGGGGTGCGGGAGGATGCGAGATCGTCGCTGCGTGCTGGAGCGCCCGCAGGCTGAGACTGCGCAGGATCTCCATATCCAGGCGGGCAATGGAGCGCGCATCCGCCGGCCTCGCTCGCTGCCTCTGTTGCCGAATGCTATCCTCTCATCTTCGTTGCGGACCTGCGCGCTACCCACGGACCTGGCCGGCGCGCGGCCGCGGTGGGTGGCGGGGACTGCGCCGGGGCAACCTTTCGTGTATGGCGGCGGCGTGAATGCGCACAGCACGGATGCGGTGCGATGCGGTGCGATGCGATGCGGGAGAGAGAGACTCAGAGAGACGTTGCTGCGATGCCGGAGCACGACGCAGGTGCCGACTGCCGATACTGAGCGAGAGCTGGATATCCACTTGAGTCATGCAGCACCGATCCTCCGGCCTCGTCCACCCCGTCCTCCTCTTCTCTACCGCCGGACCGGTGTGCGCCTGCGCGTCTATGCTGTCAAGCTACGTGCCGAGGTGTGTCTTGCGAAGGATGCGTTACGACGCAGGTGCTAACTTCGCTGCTCAGACTGAGGCTGAGACGAAGCGAGACTTGAAGAACGACAAAGCGCGCTTCGCTCCCTCGTCCTCCCGTTGCCCGGCTGTCGAACGCTGCCCGCACATCGTCCGTCGGGTTTGCGATCCCGATGCCCATGCGTCCGCAAATTTCCGTCGGGACGGATATACCTCGCGCCGATGCTGCCTCTTTGGAGGAGCGTACCGCCGCGAGATCCCCGGGGACGTCAATGCCATTCGTGTGCGACGTAGGCAGGATAAGATACGACTGGACGACGGAGGCGGGCATTTTCGCAGGGTACCCACGTACTCGACCGGGAAGGACATAGTACAGGTGGGAGATGCTTGGCGCGCGATAGCGATGGGGAAATGGGCGGGAGAAGTATTTTTTCAAACGAAGCGCGACCCCCTCCTCCATCCGTCGTTCTCCTTGCCGCCCATCGTGCTCGGTGTAATGGTATCCTCCCGCCGCTGTGCGCCAGGGTGCGGGAAGGCGGGGGGGATACATCGTGTACTGAAGTGCGACACCGATGGGGTGGATGAATGCGAAGATATATTCAAAAACGACGAAGTGTGCTGTGCGCCTTCCCCACGTTCCCTAACCTGCCGCTCAACCCGCTCCGTCGCCTGCTGTCCTCCCCGCCTTCGTATTCCCTCCGGTGCGGTTCTGCGATCGAGCTGCCTATGCGCCCACGCGCGACTAATTCCGTGTACCTCGACCCCCGCGCGGCCGCTTGCGCAGGAGCTTTGCGCCGTGAGATTCTCCGAGGCGGCGCCCTCCTCGCGCGTCGCTTGCGTGCGCCCGGTGCAGACTGAGCGCGCGCGACTCGAAGTCAAAGGCAGCTCTTCGAGGGCCGCGGCAGCACTTTCGCGGGGAGTCGCGGGGCGAGCTTCGCCCAGGATCTTCACTACTACATTCACCTTGCTGCTGCCCATTTCCCACCCAACGTGATCATCGGCCAGGCCGACCCCGACGTCTTCTCCGGAGGGCGGCTCGATCTCCTTGCCCGGGAAAAAGACGCCGATCCACGGGATAAAGGGCGTGAAGAGGGTGTAAATGGTGGAAGCGCGTCTTGGCAGCACAGCGGAATGGCCATATCCTGTCCGACGCACTGGCGTCCTGGACCGGCGATCGGTTCCGGACCGAGTCTTTGTCGAGCGGGGCAGAGTCAAGACATACCGAAGAGCGTTGTTTCTCAGCGTACTGCTATCGTCTCGCTATGTTCCTTCTTCCGCATTTGACCGGGGCCCCGTTACGCCGCCCCTCGCCGTGCTGGACCTACACTGTCCCCTCGCACGCTGCCGTGCTACCATCGGTATACCTTATCCCCTCGCACTCTACGTCCCACGCGCGTCATGAGCACAATGCGCTTGGTGGGCATGCTGTCCTCTCAAATGAGTGGCTACGCTTTCTGGCGCACTTTGCCGCTTCGTCTGCTCGTCTATCCTCGAGATTCGCTCTCCCACGTATTTCAGCAACTGCTTTGCAGAGGGTCTCTCCGCGTCTTTACTCCCCTTTCCCGTTCGCTCGCCGTCCTCTTCCCTTCCTCTTAGGCGACGCTCCAAGCTATGGTCCGGGTTATGGGCTCAAGACTACTCGACCGGCGCCACGTATACTCGCTCCTCGCTGCCACCCTTCGATTGTCTTCTCCCTTCGTCTTCAGCTACATACACCCCGAGCTGAAGGTCTGGCGCACAACGCACCGTCGCCGTCGCCGGGCTCGGAGCTCGAGACTACTCGACCCCACGCGACAGATGGCCGCTCTTCGTGCCAACATCATCGCAGCGGGTCGTGCGGCTACTCTCCGTGTTCGTACCGCCCTTGGAAACGGCTCTCTATCGTCGCCGTCAACAACAGCAGTTTATATCTGCCAGGCGCCCTCGCCCGGCTGGTGGCCTCTCATTTGCATTCGATCCACCGATGGCTCATTCAAATCTCATCGCTTTTTATCGCACTGGTGCCGATTTTCGAATTCCTATTTCAGCGCACTAAATCGCCGACGCACCGTCCAGTTCCACGTCTCCTGTCCCGATTTTGGTATAGCTCTAGTAACTGTAGCATGTACACGCTATTTCGACGTTCCTATCATGTCCCCCTACTTAGTCCGCAGCCCTCCTAACAGAGGAAAAGTCACGGGATGACCACATCGAAGCTGCAGCCAAATATGGGCAAAGTGAAAGTGCCGCCCAGTGCCGCAAAGTGCCGCCCTGGGCGGCAGGGGCGGCAGTTGGGGCGGCAGTTGTCCAATACTTTCTCTTGCTTCGGTTGTATGAAGGCTTAGAACATTTAATTGGTTGTTGGGATGTGAGACTGTGTTAAATGACAGGCATATCACCCCAAAAATGCTTCGGGATAAAGACTTTGACGCCAAAATTTGTCAACCAAGGGGCGGCACATAAGTCATTTGGGGGCGGCAATGACTTCGATGAGGGCGGCAGTCAACCTTGAGGGGCGGCAGGGGGCGGCAGTGGGGGCGGCAATGAGGGCGGTACAACAGGCGGCACTTTTTTTTGGAGGGGCGGCACTCACAATCTTAGGGGCGGCACTTTACCCGTGACTTGTGACCGAGTGTGACAGGGGGCTGGGCGGCACTTGACGGCGGTACATTTTTACGGTTGGGATTCCAGCGCAAGTGTTGTTCTTCTGTTTGGTCAAAAGACCGGTTGAAATTGATACAACACAAGCCAAAAATAACTGCCTGCAAACCAGCTCATTCTAAATCAACGTGGACGACGACTCCATATCACAAAGCGCTCTGAATCAAGTGCCGTACCGGTGAGAACGCTTGGCCAAGTATTTCAGATTGGATATTGCATATTATTACATGTCTAGCTGAAATTCTGGAGCCTCAGTACAGACGTAGGTGTTGTCTGTAATCAAACTATTGAAACAGTTCAAGTTGAACATCGCCGCACAAGTGATCCCCGAAGCATTCTCTACCCGTCATCACCGGTCAGTGCATGTCAGCAAGGCTAAAGGTATCGATTTAGATGCAAAAAATGTAAATCTTATTTTCCAAGCTGGAGTCGTTTCGACGCTGTCAGTCAGCCGGGATGAGCATTTTTTCAACCAGTTGACTTGAAGGAGGAAATGAGCCACTTTCTTCTCCGCCATGATGCGTTACAGCTTGGCTAGCATCAGTTCCTGTGCCAATCTCAAAAATAAAGTTTACAACCTTTGCTTAGCGCTTTGGCGGCCGCCATTTTGCTGCATAGTGGCTGTGTTGCCGCTAATGGGACTTTCGTGGACAATTTATGCTGGCACTTACTGCTCCTCCCTGTCTACTCTCATGCGCGATGGCATGCCTCCCACCTGGGTAGTTTACTGGGATGCTAGAGGGTCGCTATACTGAACAAAAAGTAGTTGGTACTTTCAATTCAGTCTGAATTTGCAGTTGAACCATTGCGAGGGTGTCAGTACCAGCTAGGTGGAAGCCGCAAACACATTGAACCGAGAAAAATAGTTTAGCTGGCGGCAGTTACTCCAGTGGGCGGCAGCGTGACAAAAGGTGCCGCCCCAACAAGGTTGGGGGGGGGGGGGGGCACGGGCGGCTCCGGGCGGCTCGAGGCGGCACGGGGCGGCACTTTCACCGTGCCCGCCAAATATTCCCCGGGCCGTCTCCGTTCTGGTTTTTGGTCAGAACCATCATGGCGATTTCGCGTCAAGTCTTCATGGCGAGACTCGTGGTGATCCTTTCGCCGTCTGATGAACCATTCTCTGGTACCTCTCCCTCGCAAAAGGACCGTGTACTGATCGTGTCGCCCGAGATCATGTCCTCATCTTGGTCAGCAGCCTTGTCTGGAAGCACGCTTTCTTCTTCTTCCTTGTTACGCTTGTCAGACGTGGCATCTGGGTGCAACCTTACGGCCTGGGACTACTACTGCGCACTCTCATAGGTTTTGCTCCCTCCCTAGTCTGGTCTTTTCCAAGACACTTATGATCAGTCTATACCCGGAATTTCCGGAGCTCCCGGTCTTACCCAGAATTTAACTCGGGGTTCGTCTGTGTGTTTGGATAAGGCGGGATACGATCTTGTGTGATATCCTCTCGTCTCTTTGTTGGCCCCTCGCTCTCACTGTCTTGTTGGGCTCGATGAAATTTGACGTATCCTGGTCCTTTTGGCAAGTCCCTCCTCTTCTCCGAGGACTCCGTAATTTTCACCGCACCGCAAGCCGCAAAACCTTCTCCCACGTGCATAAAGTTGCGTGAACTCTCCCCAAGCCCGGCTGAACGAGGCAATGCATTGCGGGATCTCAGGCTATGTTTCTTCTGGCTTTAAGGCGCCGTTCGGCGTTGACAAAGGGTTCCTGCTCTGCAAAATTGCCGCCTGAGTTACTTCGTACATTCGCATTGCGAACGGCTGGCCAGCTGGGTCGGACGGCTTAGACACGGGCCTTCCTTAATTGGTAAGTCAGACACCACCCACCGGTAACGACAGCTTGCCGAATGTTGGCACTGCAGCTGTTGACGGCGGATTACGATACCTCTCGGCTTCTTGCAATGTTACTTCCTGCGCCCACAAACACCCACCCTTCTCGCCCAGCGAGCGCAAAGACGGGATTTCAATCATCCCGATCGCCTCAAGATCCAGAGAAAAATACAGATATAACTAATCGTGTGTATTCCCAGTGCACGAATTACCAGGATCTCACGCGCGCTCAGATAAATCCATCCCCACACGCATCCTGGCTTGGATTCTCCCGACTTTACGAAGACCAGCTCCCGACCAACAACCGCCGGCTGAACCGAACCCGTTGGAGGAGAGCCTGCCATGGTGGGCGCAATTGCCAAAGAAAGAGCCCGAACTGCCATATTCGGAGGCTGAGAGCCGACAAGCCTCCACAAAGCTTTGGTCAATCTATATTGGAGAGGCAGAGAGGTATGACAAGGCATTGGTGGAAAGTTGGAAGGGCGATATGGAGGGCATGCTGATTTTCGTGGGTACCATCCAACCCCTGTATGTGTTTACCCGAAAACACCTAACGAAATCGACCCCACAGTCCGGTCTCTTTTCAGCTAGCCTTACCGCGTTTCTCATTGAAAGCTACCAGACTCTCCAGCCAGACTCGGGCGCCGTCGTGGTCCAGCTCTTATCCCAAATCTCTCAGCAGCTGGGATCGAACTCGAGCGTTGCATCTCCTGTGTCTCCAGACCCATTCCAGCCAACGGCCTCTTCGCTTGTGTGCAACACATTCTGGTTTATCAGTCTGACCCTATCGATAATGTGCGCTCTGCTTGCTACCCTCGTGGAGCAGTGGGCCCGCGAGTTCCTCCACCGCACGGAGAAACACCCATCGCCTATTCGGCGGGCACGAATTTTCTCCTTCTTGTACTTCGGACTTCGGCGGTTCGGTATGCATACAGCAGTGGATCTGATTCCTCTGCTGCTCCACGTGTCTTTGATCCTTTTCCTCGCTGGTCTCGTCGCTTTCCTTATCCCCATAAATCGCATTATGGTGGGACTCATTGCCAGTATTCTTGGCGGGTTCCTAGTGATCTACGCGATCCTCACGGTCCTCCCCATTCTTCGCCTCGATTCTCCCTTTAGGACTCCTTTCTCTGGGGTCTTGTGGACTCTCCTCCACAAGCTGCCAACAAACACATTGCTTGCCCACCAGTCATCTTCGACTACTATGAGCGACGCCATGGTGGACATGGCCCTATACCCTTCGCAGCTCCGAGACGAACGTGCGATCAAGTGGACATTAGAATCTCTCACGGACAACTCCGAGTTTTTACCATTCCTGGAGGCCATTCCAGATGCAATATGCGGACCTGGGGGATTCCATCAACGGAATGATGGCTTGTTCACACATCTCCTCAACAACGCTGCAAATCCTTACTCTGTTGACGAGGAGGACTACAAACACAGAAATCCACTCTCCCTCAGCGAACGGATTACCGAATTTATTATCAGCTGTCAAAATCTAGCGGTGGACGAC
Organism: Mycena polygramma; assembly: GCA_029449255.1. Classification (NCBI taxonomy): domain Eukaryota; kingdom Fungi; phylum Basidiomycota; class Agaricomycetes; order Agaricales; family Mycenaceae; genus Mycena; species Mycena polygramma. The sequence continues at coordinate 148,636 of JARKID010000121.1, forward strand.
CCTGCTCGTCAACACGGCCTGACTGTTGGCATGAAGTGTTTGTGGGCCCTTGGAATGATATCAGATACCACATACCACTGTGAATACAGTGGAGGAGGCTTCTGGTTCTCTCAGAAAACCCAGAAGGCTGTCGCGGCATTGATGGAGGACATGGAAATTTGGCCAGACTCTCATGCGGCTCTTGCAGGGTCGTCGATCGAGTATAGTCGGCTGAACAACTTCCGAACCCTTGTCGTCAATGTTTCTCGCTTGACCGATCCCATTCAATTGGTCGATGGTGTACGACATGTCGTCGATATGGCCGCCAGGGGGTGCGGTAAATCCACGGCCCTCTTCCGTCGTGCCCGCTTGTTGTCTGAGTGGTTCCTTGATCCCATGAGAATGGAAAAGACAGCCGAGGTCGAATGCATTTTGCAGTCCTTGGCCGAAGATATGCCATGGGTTGAAGCGTCTGTGTGGATTGTTGCGAGCCTTCTCCTCGGAGCGGTCAGGCAAGCTCGCCGCGGACGTCCCATGCCGCACGCAGCATACTCGCAAACATGTCTGCGGATGGCCCCCGTGATAGAATACATTCCTATCGATCAACGTGAGGATCGTTCATTTTATTTCAACGTGTTCGATGCCTCTCCCACTCCAGTCGCAGCCGGGGAGCTTTCTGACCTGGACCATATTATGAAATCTTTCTTCCGGCTTCTTCCCCAGCTTCGGCCTCAGGACGCAATTCCTGGCTTCGCTTCGTACTTGGGGAAACGCAACGACCTCCATGCAATAGAATTTGTAACCACGGATTATCGTCCGCGGCGGTCTCTGACAGAATCTTTGGTAGTCATGTTGCAGCCACATCGCCAGGAAGAAAACATTTTGCAGGCACTTTCCGCCATTTGTCTGCTCCCACACTATGACTACTACCTACATGGATGGGATGACCGCGACGAGCAACTCTGGGATTATATGACTACAAACAACATCTTTTCCAATCCGCTGTTCTCCACTTTATCCGCAGTGACGACGTTGAGGAAGTACCACAATATCTCGAACTCGGCCAGGAAGTTGTTAGACGAAGAAATCATCGGTAGCCCTCCGAGCGAGGCAAAATTCTCACAACTGAGAGATCTATCCAATCACTGCCTTCTTCCCGACCGGCAGGCTCCAATGTCCGTCGATTGCACCCCTGGAGACATAGTCGCCGACATTCGAAAACGTGCAGCTCAGGTGATGGTTGTTGCTGTAACCGCCTTCCTTACTGCTTGCCTGCAACCTGTCAGACCGATTTACATGGGTGATGCAGCCAACACCCTGATGCAACTGGCCAGCGCTAGTTTGAAAATTGTGGATCTCCAGGTGTTGGCGGATTTCTGCCAAGCTTGGGCTGCAATTATCCGACATCTATTGCAAGCACCCACGGACACCGATTTGGACAGCGTTGCCGAGTCGATATTAGAATGGACTCATCGTAATTCGAAGTTTAGTATCCGTTACCCTGCCTCTGCACCTTTATTCCAAGACGTCTTATCACTCCATTTGAGGCTCCTTCAAACCCATACGAGCCAATCTCAAGATGATCTCAACAAAACAAAACAGATGGTCGACGAACTAGCCTCTATGGTGGCAGCAACTAGTCAATAGTCGACAATAAAAATTAAGGGACAGTGCGTAATATTACGAAGTTTCGATAGCATGACACTCAGGGTTCCTATCCTTCGTAGAGCATTGGTTCCGTTTGCAAGATCCTGCTGCGCATTCATTCATGACGAGAAAGACCACTCCGATTTCAAACAAATGACTTTGCCCTGCCCCCAAGACGTGCCAGCCGTGTTCGAGTGTGGCGAGGGGGGTTCGGTCACAGTATTGCCAGTTGGGTGGTAGATCACTCCCCGCAGAGCCACTAAGATAGAATAACTGCGCAGCTGGAATGTGTGAAAGAACGGTGACTGAGAATGAAACCATCGCACCGTCAGACTATAGTCTCTCTCCGGGCCAAACTGATACCAGTTGTTCCCGACTCTGAGACATGGGCTTGAGTATAGAGCCAATTAGGTGACGCATTCGTTGAGCCCAGAGCACTTACTGCCCGCGTCCCACATTTCTTCCTTCGCTTCGAAAATCAATCTCCAGCTTCTCGCCACCCGGCATATGATTATCGCTGAATATCCCCTGCACTGTGGCGTAGTACTGGCGGCCGTCATCAACAAAAACGGTTGGGCCACGGCGGCCCGGTGGCTCAAAGCTAACGGTGGTCCCGCTCATGATGACTTGGACGCCTTCCGATGAGGGCTTGATTGTGATACTAATAGCTGGTGAAATCTTTGAGGTTTCGACGAGATCCTTGGACAGGTGAAGTGACGGGGGAAGGAGAGCAGAAATAGATGGCCGCCACACCTAAGTCCCTAACAGACCCAAAGAATCGTATGAAGCAGTGGCTATGTCGAGGAATTCTGGAATTGAAGGTGACCATGCTGGCCAAATGTTGCCTGCATCGACAAAATAGCGTGTGGCGAAGCGAGTGGTGCATGTCCGGCAGGCGCTGAGCCCTGCCGCAGGCGTCAAGGGGTAGCCATAGAGAGAGCGGGAGAGGATTTGGTCGACGTGCAAGTGTGGGTCTGTAGGCGCCGTATGCGATGCATCAGGGCTACAGTCCGCCGGAACACTCGCAGCCGGGTGACAAATTTTTCTATTGTTTAAATACAAGCATGGGTATCATAAATCGGACGCAGAATTTCCCTGGGGCCATCGTTATTAGCAGCAGCGCCCTTGTAAGCCCATAAAGCTTCATTATGAGTTTGAACCCTTCGGTAAGTCAGCTCAGTAACTCGGGCCGAGCATGAACTCGAAGGAGTTATAAATATTAGGGTTTGTCTTGTGTGGCCGCATGTGAATCTAGGAATCTGCTCGCTCTTACGACACGGAAATAAGAAGACGTACTATATCAGGATCACTGGCTCCCGAATCCCAAAAAATCACCCAGCCTGGTCAGCTGAAAAAAAAGGTTGGTCAACTTGTCGCAACATCCGAACAAACATTTAGCAGTAGGAACAATAGGGATCAGAACAAAGACGAGCCTAAACCTCGCTCGCCGAGCCACGCAATCTAGCCTCAAGTCTCGAGAATCAGCCGACCCTTCAGTGGTTGAAACTGGTGGTTCAAATTCCAAATCGGGAACTCACGTGACTCACCGACGCGCTTCAGTTGGGCCAAATAGTTTCAAATAGAGACGATGTTGACTTTGACAATCCCGACAATGGTCCAGAGCCAATTCGGCCTCAACAGTCTAGACGGCTGGTTAAAATGCTTGCGGGAATTTGATAGGGAGTCATCCAAACTTGTGTTCAAAGACTGGGCACTGTGCGCCTGATCAGCTGAGTGACTGGGTCTGTTTCCATCGGAGCCCATGCAGTGTACCGCACTTGAAGAGAGAATAATTTGTAGCATGCCTACGTAGCTGGGAACACACACATTTACCTTCCGAACGAGGTCGACTGCGAAAACTTCCAAATAGGGCAGAAAGCGTTGTTTGATGTGGTGATGATCGACAAACAAAGCCTCTTTGAAGGACTCGGGAGTTGAAGTCAAAAACAAATAGATGCTGGGAAAATCACAACGGTTGGGAAACAGTGTCGCGGACCTTTGGGTTCATTGAGTCACTATCTCCTCTGCTTCTGGTTTACTTCCCGCATGAATGTCTCCGCTCCTCTCCAGCTCCTTCCCCTCTCTATCCAACTCCCCGCTATCAAACAGAGTACTCCCGTCCGCCCCCTCACCTTCCGCCTCCGCCCCAACCGTCGGTGCAATACCCGCCCATCGGCTGCGGCTCCCCGCCCCGGGACGGGACTTCCCCCCCATAAAAGCAAGTAGCAGCATAACCCCCACGACCAACACCTCCGCCCCCGCAAGTAGATGCATCAGCACCGCGCGTACGGTGTCCGGCAACGGCGCCTCGGGCGACACAATCCCGCGCAGCCACAGGTCCGCCGCGACGACGGCGCTGCATGTGAGCAGCGCGGCGAGTTTACCGGCCGGGCGGATTGTGAGTGGGGGCGAAGGGATGTCGATGTCGACAGACGGTGTGTGGGCGGCCGAAGCTGAATTCGAGGCGGCCTCCGAATCATGCCGTGTCTCCGCCAGTCTTAACCCCGCCTCGAGGACCTGCGGTGCAGGGTCTTCCACACTTGTACCAGGCGGACACAGCGCCCGCCCTGCATCGCGTATGAGAAGGACCAGCAGCGCGCCCGCAGTGAGAAACGCCCCCGCTGACACCCCAAGCAGGGTTTCGTCCACGATCCAGTTGATCACGGCGCCGGTCTGTGGGAGCGCATTTTCGATTTCGGCCCGGAAGAAGATGGCGAGGAGGAAGGCGGCGAAGAGGAGGGTGGGGACGTTGGGGAGGAGGGAGCGCTTGCGGGAGCGCGCCATGGGGCTCTGAGCGCTGGGTCCTTGGTCGTGGTGGTGGTGGTCGTGAATGGAAGTGACCATCTTCACCTGCTTGAACAACAGAAGAGGTCATTCAGCGACGCATAAATGCAATTAGAATCCACACCGAGCAAAACGTGTTCAATTTTTTTTTTTTGGTCCACTTTTGGACGCGATGCGACGCGTGAAAAAGCCTTGCATAAATCTAGTAACTTCTGGTTGAGTAGCCATGAAACCTGGGAAGCGGGAGCAGGGATGAATCTTACTGGCGATCCACGATTGAAAGTGGACCGCCGGAAAAAACAAATAAGTAGAGCTTAGGCAACCAGGGGTTCGGAGCTTATTCTGTACCAACAGTCGATGAAGGGCTTTGCTACTGGTTCGGGAATTTTCTCCTCGCAGTTAATTGAAAAGACCGGCACAATTCGCTTGATGAAAGGGATGTCCGAAACTGGGGGAGAAACTGGGTTTTCATCGGGCTTAAACGTTGTCAATTGCCGCCGAAGATGGAAACAAACTGATTGCGATGAAACCGGCTTCTCATCGCAGTTGGAAGATGCCACTCAAGGGTGAAGCGGGGTGCTGGTCTGTAAAACCACGAAATTAAATATGGATCTAACATCCAGCAAATATACAAAAGCAATCGCGTCTGCAATTTTCGTCAGCACGAATTTCGGTCCGTCTAATGGCACCGTACCCCTCAGACCTTCTCGGTCCCTGCAACATCGTCTTTCACCACAGGTGTCTCCTCCTCCTCTGGCAGTGTCCCTTCAAACAATACTTCCGCAGGTGCCGCGGCCTCAGCTGCAGCAGCGGACCGTGAACGCGACTTCGTGATGTAGGCGCCAAGCATAAGCAGCAGGAACCCAACGAAGATGACCTCCCAGCCGCGGAGGATGTACAGCAGTGTGGCGCAGACGTTGTCGAGCAGCGGCGTCTCAGGGGAGACAACACCTTGCTGGAAGAACTGGTAACCGAATACCACGCTGCTCGTCAGCAGCGTCCAGATTTTGCGGCCGGTGGTGAGTTTGACTTTCTCTTTGTCTGCGCTGGATGTGGATACCGCAGGTGGCGCGGTGCCGGCGACCTCCGCCTCGAGGACTTCCAACTCGTGCAAATCGCGCGATGCGGTGCCAGCCTCGAGCTGCGCGGGCGTGGGAGTGGATTCCTCCGTATGTGCACCGGTTAGCCATCGGTAGGCATCGCCGGTGAGTGAGCAAGCCATGCAGACGGCAACGAGGAAAGCGCCGGATGCAAGTCCCTCGAGGAACTTGTCGCCTGCCCAGGAGAACACGCCGGCCAACGCGACTGTCTGTGGGTACGATCGCATAACTTCGGGGGCGAGGAAAAAGACAAAGACGACAGTAAAGATCATAAGGTTGCATCTGCGGGTGAGGGAGTGTCGTGCCATCGTAGTGGTTCAGTTGGGTGAAAGGACAATGGGAGTTCAGGAAGAAAGAGGTATGAGTCAGGTGACTGGTGTTTGGCCATATTGACTCGTTGCACAGCATTTCAACCTTGTTCCCGACCATCCACGGCAACGGTGATCAGCGTCGCAAGGGCCCACTGCCAGTGTTGGACTTAAGGTTAAGGCTTAACTTAATTTAAGCCTTAATAAGCCCTTAATATTAAGCTTAACAATGAGCCAGAATCGTCTTAAGGCTTAATTAAGGTTAATGATGCCATCATAATATTGGAATCCAAACAAAAATTGCTCCTCCTCACACAGATTGTCCAAACCCAAGCCTCCAGCTGAATGCACCATCTAAGAAATCCCTGGAACAATCTGGTGAAGACTTGCCCCCAACTCGAACCACCTTCACTTAACATCAATTGTTGATGGAGTTATTTGCTGCGACGAAAAATTGCGACGACAACAAAGAGTTGGATTGCCTAGTGGATGTTACCTACAGAGATGTAATGACCCATGAGCTCTCCCCCTTCCTGGCAGTCTAAAATATGCCCCCTCCAATAATTAAGCCCTTAATATAGGACCCTTAATTAAGGCTTATTAAGGGATTAAGCCTTAACCATAGATCCGACCCTTAATAAGGGCTTAATGTCTAACACTGCCCACTGCATCGTCGCGCAGGGCGCTCGAATAAAGCTATCCTCCGACTTAGCAATGCAGTTGGTCGTTTCCCGTCGAGCCGCGACCAAGGGTTACGTTCTCGGCCTTCTCCTCCTCAGCTTCGCCCTCTTTACCCCGATTCTTTTGACGCGGTACACCGAGATGGGTTTTCTGGCTGCCTCCCTCTACTGGACAGCAGAAACATACGCCCTCGGATTCACCACAATCATGTTCATCCTGGCCCTCGTCACATTTTGTGCGCTCATCCTCGACATGCACAAATTCCTCGTCGGCTTGAGTAGCGCCGAGCCCGTCACCCTTAATGGCCACATCGCTACCAGGGCTGTACAGACCTCACCACCCATTCCTTCCACCCTGGTCAACTTGCTCGAGCCGCCGACGTTTCTCGGGAAGGTCTTCATCTTCCTCTGCCTCACCTACTTCGTCCAAGTGCAGTGGAAATACAAGCACATTGTTTCGACGCAGCGACCGCTCCTTGAAAACCTCGTCGGTGCAGCGCTGTACCTGTTGCAAGGGGCCGGGGTCGTCTGCGTAGTGTTATCCCTGCTCCTAGTTATCTGGTGGATACGGAAGCCGGGGGCGCGTTCCACAAGCACGACCATCTCGGCGTCGAATGCAATGATTACACTACTCAGTTCCCGCTATCGACTCGGATTAAACGGTACGATATTTGGCAATTGCAAGGCGAGTGGAACGCGGTTGATTGAAGGCAGAGAAGTGCGAATGAGAATCAAACGGTATTGGGCAAGGTAATTGAAGGCATACAAGTGCGAATAAAAAATTAAACGTCCAACGACCGCAGGATTCTCTGTTAAATGCGTCCATCCATTGGAAGATTCGGTGAAATGTAAAGTTCCGACACATCATGATGACAGCACCTCCGCGCTCAAGGATGATAATTGTGCGATCCCGGGGGGGAGCCACCCTGGCAATCTGCTTAAAATGGCACGTAAAGTGGTGCCTATGCTCATAGGAATATATTGATTTTCAACCAGAATGAGAATACGAAGCAGAAGACATCTTTGACAATGAACGGAAAGTCGAACCCCGTTCCACTATGCACTTGCCGTCCTTCCTCACCACGTTTGCGAGCATGACGAGTGTACGCGGGGAGTACAGAGCGCTCGACAGGAGAAAACCCCACGAAGGCAAAAGTCTCACCCGCGGAAGTAAATGTCTCAGTAGCCCCTAACTCTCGGGGTATAAAGTCCCATCCGCCCGCTAATGTCCCTCACTTAACAACCACCACCACCACCTACCTCTACCATCCACACAACATGTCTCCGATTAACTACCTCCTCGCTGCCCGTGCCCTTACCACCCCGAGCCCCAGCGCTGCTGCGAGCGCCCTCCCCGCTGCGACCTCAGCTACACCATCCAGCGACGACTCGCCCAACCTCCCCCAATGGGTCGGGCCCATTGCATGGGTCTTCTTTGCACTTGCCCTGCTTCTCATTTTCTACACCGGCGCGAAGTCGCTCCGCAAGTCGTTGACCGCCGAGAAGACGCTCGAGGAGAAAATCATAAACTCCCCGCCCAAGCGCACGTCGACCTCGAGCGAGACGACGCTCGTCGACGCCCAGCCGAAGCCCAGGATCAGTCGGCTGGCCCCTCCCTCTCCCGCGTACATCGCTCGGGTATCGCAGTCCATGCCCATGAAAGAAGGGGCGCTCTACCGTCTCACGGGCGAGAACACATGGCATAATAAGCTCGCCTCGCAGCGGGCTGTGGCCGAGGCCGACGCATCTTTGCCTCCCATTTTACGGCCCAAGGGTGCGCGCTGGTAATTCAGAGCGCATCAGGCTTGTTGTTGTGGGCGATCAGGTGAGCTTGATTTGATTATATTTTGAACTCCAATCCGACTGGCTTGACGCACAGAGCTCGAACACTCACGTTGAACAGACGACGCTGCGGATGTATTACCAGCACGAGGGATCCCACGTCATGCTCTCCCTGCGCGTATGTCCAAATTCGGAGCGAGGACCGTCGCGTTGAACAGAAAGAAATAACCCATCTTGGCTGACGTTGATCTCCACACCCCCAAAGGCGCCGGGTACTCCGCGTCTTAAAAGATCATTAGCTATTCCGTCGCATACATACGGGACGTTGTATCTTGCGCTTGAGCCTTGGATCAATAATCCTAATAACGTTCTGAGCACATACTATACTCCGTTCAAAATGTAACTTCGTGATCGCAACGAAGTAAAAAAGTATGTCAAATAAGATTGGCCACTCATTTCACGGCGACTGTCTGGTGTAAAGAAGGATGGTGGAACAGACTTCACGGCGGTTTCTCCACTTCCTTGAAGCTAGAGTCGTGTGGTTGAATTGATTCATCAGAGGCAAACGACTCGGAATTATTACAGCGAAGCGCAACCAAACCCCCGTCGGAGCAAAGTTGGTTGAAGCCACCGCCAACGGCAGCTGGTTCAATATCGCAAACCCAATCACTCTACCGGCTCCTCGACCGCTTCAACCGGGGAATCCAATGCTGCCCAGTTGAATCAGTGAGCTTGATTCCGCGCTCGAGCCACGCTCTGGCCGATGTAACCCATTGGCTTTTGGATATTTCGTATCTGCGTTGGTAGCGATTCGAATCAGAATGGAATGAAGCGGCATTCAGCTATTGCTTACTCTGTTGTGGGCCATCGTAAGCCGCGGATCTGAATTTCACGAAGTGCCGGAAACATCGTTGAATCAAAGCAATCAGGGACGCTTCATAGACAGTGTTAGGCGAGAGCAATGGGACACGGATGACGAGAGATTTGTCGCTCATAATGATCTTGGTCAAAGATTGGTGTGGAGTCGTGCAAGTCAAGACTGTCCCAGGAACCGCGTCCTGCATAAGGCTGAGTCAAACAAACATTGAGGCGGCTTATGGTTTGTAATCTCGCACCGTGAATTCACCATCCAGAAGTTCTCGACAGAGGTCGAATAGCTTGAATTCTTCGATGTTCCGTGGATCAGGTGGAAATGTTAGATGGAGGAGGGTGCGCAGTTATGAATTGGGAAAGAGGTTCCCGAAGGATTTGTCGCTCAAGAGGGCGGAAAACCCTCAAATTCGAAAGTGTGAAGTGAGTCCAGGCTATATTCGAGTTAGTTAGAATATCGAGCAGATAAGAAGAGCAAAGACTGGCCTCATCATCGAAAAAGTGTGCAGGAAGGAGAGATTTTGGAGCATGTGCTCGATACGAATTGTATGCAACTTGCTCAGGCCACTGCGCGGTATTGACGTGAGAGTGAAGGAGGTGCCGTAGCAGGTCAATTCTAGGACTTGTATTTTTTGGAAACAAGCAAATACCGCGGCCGGTATCTGAATATTGGAGATTTGGGTTGTGAGCTTTCGTAGGGAGCAACTGGCGCTTTTCGTCAACACTTCGAGGTGTTCAGGTGCTTGTTCAGAGCGTCCCTGCTCTGTGGCCGGCTCCGGGCTGGAAACGGAAGGCTGTGAATGCCAGGGCGCGGCACGTATAAGTTCTGAACTTACCTCGGGTAGCGAACTAATGCATTCGGGCGTGCATTGCCATTTATAGCTTGCCTCACCTCTGACGATGGTTCGGCCTTGAAGCGTAAATTTTGCACGGTAGGAATTTTGCTGAGCGTAAGGAAGGATGGGGGAAACATAAAGAATCCCGGAAGGAGCACGGTTTGAACCTGAGATTGTGAAAGGGCGTCCGTGAGAGAGGTGGTTCTTGTTGTCAACGTACTCCCATCCGCGTATGGGAAGTCGAATACTGTCTGCGAAACTTTGATTGACCGAGGAAGTGAAAACGGTGGTTATGCACACCATATTCTCCCATCGCCTGATACAAGAAAGGACAACGTCCGCCAACGCAGCGAGATTTTTATTTTGCAGTGGCTTGGGAATTGGCGGATCCATGAGGATCACACGGGTTGATAAGGGGGAGTCCTTTACACAACCCTTGTGTGCCATCGGAGGAGTGAATGCCGAGTGAGAGGAAGATGTCGGTGATGTTCGGCGCGGATTTCAGGATGGTGTGCATGGCGATTCCGTACCCTCCTTCCACACGGAGCCTTTTAATGAAACGACCGAATTCCTTGTTGTGTTTGAAAACCGCCTCGAGCGCGTTCGCTTGGGATTTAGAACGAAGAACAACCACATTGTAGAGCAAAGGCGTGGCGACGCGGAGCCAATCTCGGCAAACGACCAAGTAGGCTGAGGTCGAGGGCAAACGTTGGGCAAAGGGGGAAACCCGAGAAGTATCAGAAAATAAGTGGTCCGGCACCTTGAGTGCGGGAGAAAGGATTTCGGAGAGAATCTCGTCAGGCAGAATCGACATGACGGTTCTGACCAAGGTGGGTGACTGTTTGGCTGCAGCCTTGCGGTGTTAGGCTGCGCCATCCCGCATCTCTTCCCCGATCCAGACGAGCACATGCGTTTAGGTTCACATCAAGGAGGCTAATTGGACTACATTTCGGTGCAAAGTGTATACGATACAGTTACTCCCAAGAGCTTCCGGTGAATCGAAGACAGAACATGAAAGACGACCATAAAGTGGCAGATATAAGCTGCCTGTCGTTCACGGCGACGATGGAGGGACGCATTTCCAAGGGCGGTATGAGCGGGAGGAGCAACGGCACGAACCGCTGCGTCGCGCGAGACGTTGGGGAGGGAAGCAGGATAGACAAAATGGGCAGAAGGAGCGCAGAGTGCATAGTCTCTCGTGCAAGACAACAATACGTGCACAAACGGACTGTGCGCATGAAGCTGTGCGAGAGAGGACATGCCACGGCGAGGATAGTAGCACGGCAGCATGCGATGGGACACGGTACAGAGACCTGCGCTGCCCCGTTCGAGCGCGGAGAGGGAACACGGCAGGGCGACGGTGGTAGCATGGCGAGGGACGGCGTAAGGGAGACTTGCTGCTACCCCGGCTCGACCAAGAGTCGTTCTGGATGATATGTGCTCTCTTCCAATACATGAATCACAGCTCCAGGACGCCAGCCCTTCATGTCCCGATCGCATTGGATCCCCGACAGTAGGCCACGCCGACCTCCAGGTACACGCTCTTCCACCGGTACACCTCGCCACCCCATTGGTCCCCTACATCGGCGGCGCCCCCTCCCGGGTAAGTGAATCGTGAATCGAGTCCAGTCCTCTCGGGGTCGAATTGGTCGATGATCGTGGCGGGTGGGGATGGGCAGCTGGGAGCGCAGTAATGCTATACGAGCCCGAATCTCGACCGCCCATGCTCAGAAGTGCCGCCTCCACGCTCAGATTGCTGCATCTGTCTTCAAGTCGCGCTCACGGCTCGTCCTCGCAGCGAGACCCGAGCAACGCGAGCATCGGGAGCTCGATGCGGCGCGCTCCCGACTGCCTCGCGGGGAAGTACGAGAGGTAGCTCGATCTGAGGGTGCAGGGGCGCGATTCCCCTAGGGCGGCACGACCGCGGAGGTCGAGTGGATGGGAGGCACGGGGAAACTTGATATAAGAGGCAAAGCGCGCCAGGGTCTACAGTCCTCTTGTGAAATGACAGCAGGCCGACTGCGCTCACGCGCGCGCGGGGCATACTGTGCGAGAGGGGGCACGTCGGACGGCGGCGGACGACGTTCTTCTGTATGTGTTGCCTCTGCTCCCACTCGAGCGATACCCGTTCTGGAATCGATCGCATGGATCGCAGCTCCAGGACGCCAGTGTTTCATGTCCCGATCGCAGAGTTGGACAGCATACCATCCGCCAGGCCGATCTCCAGCTCGCGCTTCTACCGGTACGCCCTCGTCACCACCCTCGTCCCACGCATCGGCGTCGCCTGCCGGGCAAGCACATCGAGTCCCAGCCCCTCGAGGACGCGTCGGGTCGCCCTGGCGGATGATCACGTCGGATGGGGATGGGCAGGAGGGAGAGCAGCAATGACTGCGCGTCGACAATACGAGCCCGAATCTCGAGCCATCGAGTCGGTCTTCGAGTCGCGCCCAAGCCTCGCACTTGCCGCAGCGAGAGCCAAGCAACGCGAGCATCCGTAGCTCCAGGCCGCACATTCCCAAACAGCCGCGCAGGCAAGGTACGATTCACACAGCCTCTACCACGGACGCACGGACGACGAGCTTGGGCGCATGGGCAGCTCGATCGCAGAACCGGGTAGCGGACGGCAATCCGGGCGACGAGAGTATGAGGTTGATGACGCCCAGGCGCGCTTGGTCATTTGGGAGAAAGTCTCGCGTACCAGTTGCCCTCGGGTACGCAACCAAACATCTCGCATCCGCCCGCACCTCGGCACAATGCGGATATGTACGGAAGCATGCACAGCGCTGTCCCCACCACGGAAGACACGCGCGGATGCGCAGGTAGTTTGAAAGCACAGACAAGCGGGAGGGCAGGTACCGGACAACATCCGACAGAGCGGGTCGAGCGGCAGGGCGGCAGTGAGGGAATAGGTGGACGAGGCCGGGGAAGGCGCGGAGGGTGCTTGATGACATATCTCCCACTCATCCTCCCCATCGGTGTCGCGGTCCAGCACGCAGCGACGCATCTCGCATCCTTCCCGCCCCCGAGCGCACTGCGACCATACGCCACGGAAGACACGCGTGGGCAGCGCAGAAACACACAGGAAGGCAGGACGAAGGCAGGGACGAGAGCACTCGACAGCGAGCGGGCGGCAGGGAAGGGGACGTCGATGAGGCGGGGGAGAGCGCGCTCCATTCTTCGTCTGGATATGGAAGGTCTTGCTTGGCCAGTGCGTGCGTCCTGCTCCAACACGCAGCCATTCATCCCCCACCTCCGGTTCGCACCCACCGCAAAGGCGTACAGCAGCGCTGCACGGTTCCCCCACCGTGGCTCACGCGCGTCGCCCGATTATGGGGGAGGCTCGAGGGTAGCACGCAGGTTCAAGATGGGAGAAGTGACATTCGATAGGGGGGCGACAGAAGAACGAGGGGGGCGTGGTGGGGGAAGGCGCGCTGGATCATTTGAGAGAATACCTTTTCCGCGTCTTTCCCAAATGGACCGGCGCAGTCCCCACCCCGGAAGAGATGCGCGGGCAGCTTGAAAGCACAGACGCACAGACGCGCAGGACGAAGGAGGGAAGTACAGCATTCGAGCGCGAGCGGGATAGGCGGCTAGGCCAGGGGATCTCGTGCGGATATCCAATCCAAGGCTCGCACGCAGTCTGAGCACCTACGTCGTGCTCTAGGTCCGTGATGAAGATAGGCGAAGCTGCGTTCGACAGAGCAAAGGCGGGGGAGGGAGGACTCAGCAGCACCTGCGGCGCATCCGCGCACCCCATCCGCAACGCGACGCATCTCCCTCCCGCAGCGCATCGCATCCTTCACGCACTGCGCCCATGTGCGGAAGCGTGCAAAACGTGCCCCCACGCTGTGGCCACCGCCGGCGGATTTGAGGGAGATCCGTGGGTAGCACACGCTCCGTCGCATACTGGCCCCGAGAGCACTGGCGCGGGCTTGACCAAGCACAGGTCCGCAGTTCCCAGCTCGACATGGAGATTTTGCCCCGCCCGCGCCAGACGAGGGGAACGTGGCGCAGGTCGTCATCCCGTGCAGCCTCTGGCGTTCGTGCGTGTATTGGGCTTTCGTAGAAGCATCGGAGTGCGCCTTCGGTCTGGTCGTAATCGCAGGGTGACGGGGATAAAGAGTGGCTAGGGTGATCGTGGGTGGAGCGCGGACGCAATCGTCGGAGGCAGGAAACAGAGGGTGAGGGAAGCCCGTGTCGAAATGGCAGGATGGTACGATGGGCCGCGAGTTGCGCGACTCCGTCGTGATGAACAACGACCTGTGCATGGCTGACGCAGTGGTACACACTCAAAATCTGTGCAAATATCGTAATTCGAATTCATGGTCGAAACGGCGAGAGACTGACTCGAGAAGCACAATTTGGCGGGCAGAAAGGTATCGCCCGCAGATCGACCCTTGACGCAAAAAAGACGCTGATCCCTCCCATCCACCCTCGCACCCTCCGTGAGCGCCTTGGAGTCTGCATTCCGTGCCGAGTCACGCTTTTGCGGGGAGAAGGCCAGTGGCGGGTCGACGACGATCTGTACGTGCAAAGCCGTCCAACGCGCGACGCACGCCGCTCTCTTGTCCGTGTTCCCCGTGCTCTTCGATGCGGAGGACGCTGCCCTAAAGAGGAGCCGCAACAGCCACCACAGCGTCCGGGCTCGGAGTCGTGCGTGACGATGAGCTTGGCTGGCTTGCCAGCGATTGCGATGGACCTCGATGGACACGATGCGAGGAATGGCTATGCGGGCGTGCCGATGTCAGCAACGCGCGCAAACGCCCAGTGAGGGTCATTTAAACGAAGGCCGTGCGCAATATCGTGTCGGTCGAGACCAGTGCTAGGCTAGGTCTCCACGTCCGTGGGCAGCACCAGGTCCGCGATGAAGGATGGCGGTCTGCACCGTCGACGCATATCACAGACGTGTAACGCACGACATCGTGCCCTTCAGGACGGTAAGGGGCGGAAAAGCCACAACGAGAGCAGGGGTCCAAACTCTAACTCGCGACGTCACTGCGGCGACGACGATGAGGCAAAGGACGATTCTTTGGGCGATGACGGTATGCCCACAGCCAAGACGGAGGGCTGGCGCTTCCGTGGCGGAACAGACTAGTCTCAGCAAACGCCAGCGTGCGCTGCTCCACTAGGTACACGGAAAGAACGGCTGTTGTGCGTTTGAAGCTTGCATGGATAAATCAGACGTTAGCGATGTAAAGCGTGTCAGAACGCACCAATCGTATTACAATTCCACCGACTCTCTCCCGGGTCCAGCTCGGCCGAATTTGTAATTGGATTGCATAAAGAGAGCGGAACGAGAGGCAGGACAACGCAAGAGCGCGTTGCTTCTTGCGATCGGATTTTTGCGCCAGCGCCGACAAGCGTCGACTGGGTTTCTCGGCGCAAGGTCATGGGCTAGACCACGTCAGTCCGTCGAAGAAAAGCTAAGCGTTTGAAGCCGCCGGATCCACGAGGATTCATGGTAGTGGAAGCGCAGGCAAAAGATCGTGTGTACCATCGTCAGTCACGCCAAACAACGCCCACTGACGTATTAGGAAGGTGGCCACAAACAGTCTGGAAAATAACGTTCTGATATTACTCGGCTAGCGTCGCATATGATATCCCTTGGTAGATGCTCTGTTTTAACAATGCCGAGGAATCTTCTCAACCTCCATTTTTACAATATTTTCCACTGCGTAACTGAGTGTCGGTTTGGGTAGACTGCTAAGTAAGCCTTGTTAGATGGCGCCAAAAAGCTCCTCGTAATTACCCCATGCCATTAGGAGGGATCGTACTTCCGCTTGCCTCCATTCCGATGCATGGTCAGGGAAGGAAGCTGGTCTGCACGATCACGTCTTATTTCACTGAAATTTTCCCATCCTCGCCGCGATATGCCTTTCTGCATTGAGTATTCAGAGAGTACAACAAAAAGAAATTGCCAAATGTCACTGGCTGCCTCTAATGCCATCCGAGAGAATCGAACCCCCGCCCACCTCCATCCAGCGTTCCAAAGCAGAGCATCGTATTTGGGAGACGGCCCGCCTACGACGGCTCATCTCAGGATGGTCTGGAAGGACATCGTATTACAGACTCGAAGATTCCTTTTGAGGCGCTGTCTTGTAATTAACACAAGAAGGTGTAGCACGCAAAGATCTAAGAATTGATTTGCAGAGACGGTACCGGAGTGTAGATACGGTACCGGAGTGTAGATACGCTGCTAATCCACACGATGCCACTTAGATAGCAATCCTACAGAATAGCAAGTCCTGGCACCGGAAGGAAACATGCTGCGAGTGGTCTCCTAGTGTAAGATTCAGGATTTCTTGATGAATCTGCAAATCAGCAAGGTTTCCCTACTTCAGTACTAGCGTGAGAAGAAAAACTAGAAGTACATATCATGTCGTCAGAAGGAATCGAATCTCTGTGTGCCTCCATTCCGATGCATGCATCTAAGGGAGGTGATCAGTATGGCCACGACGGTTTATTCCGCTTTGGAGCCCGTGTTAGACAACGGGTGCTCCTCCTTCTAAACTATCCAGAGAGCAGTGGCAGGAAACAAAAAGAAATGTTATGCGCGACCAGTACTAGTGCCATCCGGGGAATCGAACCCTCGCCCGCCTCCATTCCAACGCTCAGAGCAGTTAAATATTTGGGAGACAGTCTGTCCACGACGACGTATTTCGGGGTGTCTGGAAGCGCATTAGTCTTCCTTGAGAGTTTGACCGCGGTCCACTGCCTGTCGGAGGGGCAGCAAGGGCGGCGAGTTAAAAGATCTCAGGTTTTTTTTGCGAAGGCGAGCCCGGCGTGTGAAATCCGGCGGTTTCGAACAAAGAACGCGAGGTGGAACCCGTTCGCATGGATGCGGTGAAAGAGCTTCAGGATTCAGACGATCCGGGAATGTCGAGAAGGTATCGAGACTCCCGTGAGTTCATAGCAGTCGGAGGGTCTTATGAGATGTTTCTCCAGAAAAGTCGAGTCGTGACTCGTAGTGTTACTGAATTGAATAGTTCTCGCTGCAGCGTTTGTGGGTCTTGAAGAGCTCGAGCCGAAGAGATCCCAGGTGCGAAAGTCAGGGAAATAACAGCAGAGAACAATTCCGCCAATGTAAGCGTCGCGACTTGAAGTTGCGGTCAGCGCCGAGCGGACCGCCTTTCATGGCCAAAGACCCAAGCCTTGGAAGCTTGGACAACAGTCCGAAGACGAGTGTTGGGATTGGCGAGGCGTCAAAGCCAGTCAAAGAAGAAATCGCTCCGCAGAGAAGGATGGAGAAATCGGACGAAGTGGGAGCAGAGACGAAGTCGCATCAGCTGAGTAAGCCGTGATGTGGCGCATCAATAGAACACGTTCGTTTCTTCCGAACCACAATGACACCAAACCATGTTCCCGCCTCCTGTTAACGGGACTCAGTTTCGCGTCCTCAGCGCATACATGCGCGCGATCGCTAGGCTTCAAAACTCGCCGGATAAGTAAATCTGGTCCCGCAGAACTCAGAACTTCGAAGTTCGGAAGCGACCGATTTTCGGTGAAGGAATGATTGGAAGAAGGTGCGCCGTTATTTTCAAACTCAAGCCCCGCAATTGACTGAAGTGTAGGTACACCTTCTGTGTACCGGGCAGGATTCTTAGCTCGGTGAATTCAGCTTCAAGTGATACACCACGTCCGTTTCTTTACCCTGGGACTCAAGCATATCTGGTCACCACAACATCCTGCTGCGTCTCGGTGTGGCAAACATTTCGGGATCAAGTCATTCGCGCCTCAACTTTGCAGCTCGGCTTCGTGCTGCTTTCCCGCTGCGGCTTGTCGTCTTTGCCCCGACGGCACCCCTGTACGCCGAAGTCGATTCCTTTGGCGTGATTGAATTGCACCAATTGCTCTTGGATATACACATCTGAGGATCCGACAGAGAGACACCTTGGTGCGATGCGTCGAGTTTTTCATTCGATTTACAGTATGATGCTAATCTTTAGCAAATACACGTCTGTGCGCGGCAAGTCCCAGGGCGCGCATCCTCAGGCCCAACGCCAGTCGCTCCTCCGCGCGTTGATGGTGTGTACACCTCATTCCGTTCCCTCACTCGACGTCGATCTCTAACTCACATTTTGCAGGCTACACTCTCGTTTCTCTATACACACTCCCCTTAGTAACGAGCTGCACGTCGGCCAGTACGCTCGTCCATCTCGGATGAGCGTCGCTATCTCGGGCTTGATGTGCAAGACCCGCCTACGATGCCTACTCACTGCACTGTCAGACGAAGAAAGCTTCTGCAGTCTCCGACCTGCCGCAATCGTCCGGCGAGCGGCAGGTCTGCGACAATTTCTCCCTTGTTTTCCGTGTCGCGCGGGATGGATTGGACGACGGTGCTCTTCCCGCCTTGCTACCAGCGGGCGCCTCAGTTCCGCAGTCCGCAGATAGCGCGACTGGGGACTCGCACACAGGCAGTGGCGGGCGCCGTGCGCCGTTCCCTGCCCGTATCGGGCCAGCACGTCTTTCCGTTCCATCTGCATATCCTACTCGTCCGTCTTGGGATCCAACGAGCATGATGGGTCTACGGGCCGGAGCAGAAGGTAGAGGAGGAGGTGTGTCCCGCCGACGCAGACGCCGGTGCGGTGGCGCGTGTTGCGAGTTGCGTTATCGCAGCCCCCCGCTTGACTATGCCTGGCGCCGTACTGGGTGACGGCGTGCGCTGGGCGGGCTTATCAGAGTCCAGAGCTTGAGAAATGGGAGGTGTCATATCGCGAGCAGCAGGCGCAGACGCAGTGGCGGGCGGGGAAGCGTGGGGGTCTGGCGGTGCTGCGGTCGCCGCCGCTCGCGATCCTGTGCGAGCACGGTATGCCGTGGGCGCGTGAGGGACAGTAGGCGTCTATTTTTCACGCCCCCATGACTGGTCGTCATACTGAAGCCAGCCTGTGGCATAGCGCCCGCTCCGTGAATAGCAGCGGGACTGCAGATACGACCCCGTTGTGGGAGGGCAGAACGCAAGCAAAAGCTTCGCCTCCCTCGTGCCCGAGCGGTCGCAGGGCTACGGCGCGGTCAGGATGGACTGTGCGTGCGAGTTTGTCTACAGCAGGATGCTGCATAGTATAGAGTCTGTGGCATGCTGTGCGTGCATGTATGGCGCTCGCAGACAGGTGCGCGCCTATGTTCTAGTATATCGGGCTGATGATCTTGTACAGGGTCCGATGTGACCGTGCGTGCCTGCGTGCGGGGGGAAACTCGCTGTGGATGCGAAAAACGCGCTGGTGCTCGCGCCCACTATGCCCGTTGTCCTGCCCGCTCGACGGGGCCGGAACGTGTTTTTGCGGGGATTGAATCGGTGTGTCCCGCTGACGCCCGTGCTGTATGGGTTGCGGAGGAAGGGTGGAGGGCTACACGTTTGACACTGGTGCTGGGCGCACGTCCATACCACCTGCTCTCTTGACAGATGCCGCAGTCCGCAGAAGTTCTAAATATGATCTGTTCAAACTTTCTCAAGTCGCTGCTTCGTCGATCGGCCCGAAATCAGACTTCCTCGTGCTGTTACCACGAGGCGCTCACGGTGACTAGGCTTGTCTTCCACCTCCAAGTCCACTGCGCGCGCAAGTACAGTCTCATCATCCTTGCGCTGTGGGGTCTTTCTGCGGTTGATCATCTCGGATCGCGCCCCACCTACATCTGACAGCCCACCGTAGCAATCCATACCAACCATGTCTCGCCAGGGCGATGGATACCGGACCGTCAATAATCTCTCCATCTCTGGTGCGTAGGAGATTGATTGGGACCGCACATTCTGATCTTTATCGCCAGGAGGCACAGGCGGCCTGGGTGGCAGCGGTGGCATACTGGGTGGTGGCGGGGGTGCTGGTGGAGGTCCCATTTTGAATTGTACTATCAATGCTGCAGTCGTTGAAAACAAAGTGTATGTTGGTGAAGTGCCAGTCATTTCTTTACCCGAATTTGTTTCTCAACAGCCGCAGTGTGATCCAGGAGGGAGATAGGTTAATGAAATTTCTAGGTTGAATACTTCTCAAGCTAAATTATGGGTAGAAACATGGACATCCTATACAAGTGGCTGGAGTCTCCTCCTGATACGAAGGACAGGCAGCGCGATCTGCTGAGCTGCCATCATGAATCTACCGGGGGCTGGCTCCTACGTGATGCACGATACATGGAATGGAAGACCACACCCAGCTTTTTGTGGATCAAAGGAATCTGCAAGTTAATCTCATCTTGTTACAATGCCAGGTCTGATAATTGGTCGCAGCCGGCACCGGAAAGAGTGTCTTAAGGTAACCTATATCGCTACTGGATATACAATCTAGTGCTGATAACGCAGCAGTTCAACAATAATTGCGGACATCATCGAGACCTGTCCCGAGCGGTCTGCTGTTGCATATTTTTTCTTTGACTTCAGGAACGACAGGCAAAGGTTGCACATCATGTTACGGTCAATTGTCTGGCAGCTCTCTGGACGGACTTCCCCACCTCATGGTGCTCTTCATCGGCTATATAAAAAACTGGGGGATGGAACTATACAGCCACAGCCACCCCATCTACGAGAAGTCCTCGAGGAGTTGCTCTCAGAATTGGGCCGAACATATATTGTCATTGATGGGCTTGATGAATGCGAGAAGACCCAATGGAACCGACTTGCCCATTTGATTCACAGTCTGTGTCCTCCCGGAAAGACTGTACCACATCTTCTATTCACCAGCCAGCCTCTTGCAGAGTTTCAAAAAGCATTCAAGAATGTAACTTTCATCGACCTTAGCTCCGCGGTCTTGAAGGATGACATCATGTCCTTCACTGCCAGCGAAGTTTCTGGTGTCGGAAATTGGGCCAGCGATGATGACCCTGCTGTACGTGTCACGGAGCAAATTGTGCAGAAGAGCAACGGAATGTCAGTCCTCAGCACAAGTAATTTGGCTTTGAGTTAATTTGGTCTCCTAGGTTTCGCATGGCTGCATGTCTTCTCATGGAACTGCGTGATTGTTATTGGAAGGCCAAATGGGAGGAGACCCTCATAACCCTTCCGGGTGACCTGTTCGGGATCTATGGCCGTTTCTTAACCCGGGCGATGGGCAAGCTTCCAACGGTGCTTGTTCAAGCTGCTCTACGGTGGCTTGTGTTCTCTGCCAGACGACTTTCATCAGATGAGCTAGCAGATGCTGTGGCATTCCACTTACCTGACCTGAACTACAACTTGTCCAACCTAGCCAGATCTCTGTACAATCCAGAGAACCGTCGGGGCAACTCTGAGAGCTTCCAGGAGTTGGGTGGTTTGATTGTTCTCCAAAATAATCATTGGATCACTCTCGCACATTCATCGGTCAAGGATTATCTGCTTTCCACACAATTTCAAGGGGAATTGTTATATGCCGTGGCGTGGAAGGACCGGCAGACAACTGATGCCAAAGGGGGACAAGACTGAATCCGTCGGCCGAGTCGGACATTCGCCCGAGGTCGGAACCGAACCGGAAAACTAGGAGTCAGCCATCTCGCAAGCACCACAGGTAGATTAAGGGTGTGCGACTGTCTAGCCTTCGGCTGCGAGAAGAATGGAAGGGAGGAAAGGAAGTGGTGAATGATCCGGACCGGAGCCGGAGCCGGGGCCGAGCCGAGGACCGAAGGAGGCCGGAGATAAGTCGGGCAGATGGTGAAGTCGCCAGAGCGGACAGGAGCACCGAGGGACAAAGACCCGAGGTCGTCCGGACGGAAGTCGGAGGTCGGACCGGAGGCGAACCGGAGGTGATCGGAACCGAATCGGAATGACAGTTAAGTCAATAGAAGTAAAGAGGGAAGACGTCCGAGCAGGTTGACTTGAACCCGGAGTCGAGACGAAGCAAGGAGGCATCAGCCCATGAAAGGAAACATGGAATAACGTTAATTATACAACTAAGGTACAAGGATGTAACTAGCTGCTTAAATACGGAGAAGGTAATTGTGAATACATATATGGTAATATCATGATGGTCCAAGCGCAACAATAGCAAGTGACCAAAAGCGGAAGGAGAAGGAAAACATGAGGACAAGACAATAAGTGTGAAGAACAATAAGAACGGATAAACGGAAATACACAGTAAGCCTTTGTTGCGTGATAACCCAATGACTCCGAGGGTTGCCGAGCATTCCGAAGATCTCGGGGCCGCCGACTCGGCCGACTCGGCCGGATTGATCGGAATCGGCGGAGGTATCGTCGGAGATGGCGAGTCGGGTTGCACGGATATAACAGGAATTCAGTGCAACTATTGACCTGACAATGGATGTCTCCCACAAATTCATCACCCAAAATTGTGTCTGTTATCTCCTCATTTTTGCTGACAGCACCCATTCAATGACCCACAAAACACGTGCAGACTATCCTTTTTCAGTGTATGCAGCAGATTATTGGCTTTATCACTTGCGCCTTTGTCTTGGACAGGACCAAGAGATGATATTTCTCCTGACAATGTGTCTTTTTGAGGATGGCAGCAGCCAATATGCTACTTTATGCTATCTGCGTAACCAGAGGCGTCCATCTGTAGCTGGCATTCCACCCTTGTGGCTGTGTTCCGAACTGGGCTATACTAAAGGAGTGCTTTTTCTCCTGACTGAGCACAAGGCTTGTGTTGACCAAGCCAACAAAAATGGCTGGACTGCACTCCATTTGGCATCGGGAAAGGGTCATCTCGACATCACACGACTGCTCATCGAGCATGGTGCATCCATCAACCAAGCTGATGAGGATGGTTGGACTGCGCTGCATTTCGCATCGATGCAGGGTCACCTTGGCGTTGCGAGGCTGCTTATTGAGCACCACGCATCGGTCAACAAAGCCAACCATGATGGCTGGACTCCGCTGCATCTCGCATCCGAGAGTGGTCACTTCGACATTGTGCACCTCCTCATTGAGCACAACACATCTGTCAGCCAAGCCGAGGAGGATGGCTGGACTGCACTACATCTTGCATCAGAGAATGGTCACCTGGATGTTGTGTGTCTGCTCATCAAGCACAATGTGTCTGTCAATCAAGCCACTAAGGATGGCAAAACTGCACTCCATGTTGCTTTCGGAAAGGGTTACCTTAAAGTCGGGCAGCTTCTCATTGAGCACAATGCTTCCGTCAACCAAGCTGATAAGCATGGCAAGACTGCACTGCATCTCACATCAATGTCCCATCAGCAAGATGACAATCTGCTCGCGTTCTTTTGATCTTGTGATGTCGCGTGAATCTCGTCTCCGCCTAATTTTGATTTTTGTTTCTCTCATTCCTCGACCTGGTGAGCCTCAAGAACACTCTGAATATTCCCAAACAACTTTTTAGTGTGGTGTTTATGGCTCTGCACGGTGTCCTGGGCTTGCATGCCTCGAGGGAAGGAAATAAATGATGCTCGCGTGGACATCACGGACATAGCTCGTGGTCGCGTGGTCTTTGGTTCTTTTTTGTCTCGTTTGCTCGCGTACGAGCTCGTACGAGAGCCCACGCGAGCTCACGCGCAAGTTGTTTAAATCCCGATGCCGGTAACCCCAATGCTGCATCACTGCTCATCGAGCACAATGCATCCATTGACAAAGCCGATCAGTGGGGCAGGACTGCACTCCATCTCACATCTGAGTATGGTCACCTCGGCATGGTGCACCTGCTCATTGAGCACAATGCATCAATCAACCAAGCTGATGAGGATGGCTGGACTGCACTGCATTTTGCGTCGATGCAGGGTAACCTTCACATTGTGAGGCTGCTTATTGAGCACAACACATGTGTTGACAAAGCCAGCAAGGACGGCAAGACTGCACTGCATCTAGCATCAATGTCCGGTCACAATGCATCTATCAACACAGCTGATATCGACGCAACCCCCCGTGCATCTCAGAGTGATTATCTCCGTGTGGTGCAGCTGCTCATTGAGCACAATGCATCTGTCTACCAAGCCACTGAGAATGGCAAGACTGCACTCCATTTTGCATCAGAGAGTGGTCACTTTGACATTGTGCAACTGCTCCTTGAGCACAATGCATGTATTGACCAAGCCAGTGAGGATGGCAACACTGTAACTGTACTCCATTCCGCATCAGAGGAGGGTCACCTCGATGTTGTGCGGTTGCTTGTTGAGCACAATGCCTGTGTCAACCAAGCCGAACACCAGGGGAGAACTGCGCTCCATTTTGCATCGGGGAAGGGTTACCTCCACGTTGTGCAGCTGCTTATTGAACATAATGCATCTGTCGACAAAGCTGATGAGAATGGCTGGACTGCACTCCATTTCGCATCGGAGAGTGGTTACCTCAATGTCGTGAAGCTATTTGTCAAGCACAATGCTTCCGTCGACCAAGCCGACAAGCATGGCAAGACTGCGCTTGATTTGGCATCACAGGAGGGTCACCTCGATGTCGTGCAATTGCTCATCGATCACAAGCGTCCCGTAGTAGTACCTGTCGACCTATCCGCCACAAGCGAACTGCAGCTCGCATCGGGGAAGCACCACCAAGTTAGTGTGGCGCAACTGGCACCACCGCTTATCCAGCACGCTACATCGCTTGGGAGCCCCGGAGTGTTGACAGCAGGAATAGCAGCAAGACGTCTCCAGTCTCAACATCAAGGTGCGAGACTCATCAGCACAGCTGCCCCAATCGCCCCGATGGTTGTTACTCGAATCGGAGGCTTGCTCAGAGCAAGAGACTGGTCACCGGTTCACACCGGGGAAGAAATTGAAAGGCTGCTTGAGGTTAGCTAATTTCGCCATCTTGACATAACTGAAGTCTGATTTGCTTGAGTCTTAACACCCAGAATTAAGAAAGCACCACCTACGAATGGTTTATTCCCCGCCCGGCAAAGTCAAACTGCAGATACATTGATTGTTACGGAAGTTGCGCGAAAGTAATCGCAGTACTATCTGCCTGTTACACCTTGTAAGTTGGTAGTCAACGACCGTGTCATAAATTCCAAAGTGATTACCCACCGGCTGGGTACAAAGCACGCTGTCCACTGAAGAAGGGGGGGGATTAAACTGACGCTCAGATCAGACTTGTTGGAGACTTGTAGTGCAGTATTGAGCGAAAAGATTGGTTCAATTCACGATCAGACTGTTTGAAGAGTTTGAAGTAGTTGCAATCATGTGCCAAGGACGCGGGGAGAAGTCGAGAAAACAGTGGGAGTCCATAAAACATTACACAAAGACATACAGAGCTTTATACGAAAATAAGAAAGGGGGATTATGCGGCATGCGAATTTCTAGGACCAGACGTTAAGCACATGGAACGGTGAGCACAACGAAACACGCACCATAATTTACGCGCGAAGCGGGGCCTATGCCACGCTTCGCGTCGGCACGTGCCTCTCACCAGTCGCTGTCGTAGCCACCCCCACCGCCGACCTGCCCGACCTCGAACTTGAGCGTGCACTTGAGGCCGTTTTTCGAGTAGTTGATTTCGGCGGAGCGGATGGACACGTCGCACGTCCCCTGCTTGATGGACTTGCTGAACCCACCGCCGCCGCCCCCGAAAAAGCCGAAGCTACGGGAAGGAACACCTACCCAAATGAAATAAACACGGCGCTCAGAATGTAATTTTCAACGTATACGCACCGCCTCTGCTCCAGAGATTCCCCTTGAGCGGCTTGAGCTCGTCCCCAAAGAAGCTCTGCAGGTGAGCGGCGTTTCTCTGGCGAGGCATGATGAGCATCCACAAAGCAAGCGGCGCGAAACGACCCTTACAAATTCAATAATCGTGACGGTGCTCTTGGGCTTGTTCTGCGGCGTCGGCTGCATGAGAACGCCCTTGCCGCCAAAGAGCGTCTCAAACTCGGCCAGCTCGAGCACCTCGTCGAACTTGATGGTCTTGTCGGTGCCCTGGAATTTGAGCGAGTCGGATTTGCACTCCTTCTTGAGCCTGTGTACCAAAGCGTCAGAAATCGATCTGTGGCGCAACAATCATAGCGCGCACCTATCGAAGATCTTCTTAACTTGCATCTTACGTTTCTTCTCCTCGGCTTTGCTCGACGCTGCGGTCGGTGCTGCGGTCGCTGCGGTCGATGTCGAAGCGGCAGCGGAAGTGCTTGCGGCCGTCTTGGCGCGTTTCGCGGGAGGGGGTGTCGCCAGCTGATCTTCAAGCTGAGGACACGGTCAGTGAAGAATTCTCAATGACAGGCGACCGACGTACCTGTATTATTCGGAGTCTCATGGCATCGAGGACCTAGAGGCGCGTCAGCGAACAGGAAAACGCGTCGTTTACAGTGGACGTGCCTCGGAAGTGACAGGGAGCGACGCGCTCAAATCGACCTCATCTAAAGCAATTCACACGCGTCAGAAGCACGTCGTGAGCCGTACTGAGTACGTGCTCACCGCCGTTGACCAACGTAATGGTGCGCTTTCTGCCCTTTGTGATTCCTTTGTCCAACGCGCTCAGCAAGGTCGTCTGCCGGAGAGGCGCGTTTTCTTTCTGAGAGGCGGACGCGGAGGACTCGGCCATAGAGGGGGCAGGAAAGGGAATAGTTTGAACGGCGGACATGGTGGTGGGGAGGAGGAAAAAGAGGACGCGTGGCTCACGCGTTTGTGCATGTTGTTATCCCATCAATCTTCCCACGGTCACGCCAGTTAAAGCCAGGTCGACAACAAAGTGATCACTTAGGTGAATATTCACCGGGCACGATACAGCAGACTGGGTTGAATATGAGAGTTTAGCAACCCAGTCCAAAGATACCGGATCGAATGCCGCAACCCCAGGATAACCAGAAAAACTAAGTTCAACAGTGCCGGCCCGTGTTGAACTTACTGAACAAGTATATCAATGGCTGTTTTTCATCCGAGTCCATGGCTAGTAGTGTGAACTTTGAAGGTCGCAGATTGCATACACACGGGCTTAATTGTAATGCTTTACAAGTACGCCCCTAATTATCTCTTCCTCGGTACCCTTCTCCTGACCCGGAACAAGGTAGCTGCTCCCGTAGGCAATGGTGCGGTTCTTACGCCACTCCTCCATAGTGGGCGCGTCTTCATCCCTGCAGAGCCGCTCGATACCCACGCGTCGTAGAACTGGACTTTCCGCGTGTGGAATAAGTTTGACGTCGTCGTTTGCCATCGAGAAATAAAACACCCCGAGACGCGGGAGCCCCGCTTGGTCTGCCGGCGGCTGGATGACCTGCAAACCAAGTTTTTAGTCACTTTCATAGGGCAGCATGGTGGACTCACTCTGTGTCGCGTGGCAGGGTAAAATCCGCCGCATAAAAACGTCAAAACATCGCCAGCGTTGATTACCTGACATGTTGAACTCGTGGTCAAACCTTAGACTTCGCACGAGATGAGGAAAATACCACAGCATTTTCCATATGGCGCACCCATCGCCATGAGCCGTCAGGGGACAGGATTTGCAAGCCTCCAATGGGCTGAGACCACAGGATCGTGACAGACCCGATGTCTAAGTGGTTTGCGCATATCGGCTCTGGTTTAACACGGCATCTAGTGCGTAGAGCTTAACCTACCCGTGTGTCCTTTGAGCCACACCTGGTTCGTGCGCTGCTCTTCATCCTCGGAGCGCGGGTGACTACACGGAAGAGAAGTAGTATGCGCTCGATAAGGAAAAATTGCCCACGCACTATTTCATGAACCTAACTGGGAGGGGCTTTCAACACGGTCCACTGCCAATGAAATGAACGAGATACCAGAGGATTCTCCGGCTGCCTCAAATTTATGTTGCTCAACCAGGGTTTCCTCGGGCAACTCTAGCCCCAGGGCCAGGAGCCTGGCAAGCTCTAGTTATTGGATCTGCTCTCAGAGACAGAAAGTAGCACAAACCTCAGTATCGGGTATAAAATGTTGAAATGGTTGTGATGGGCAAACACTTGGATCTCCTGCAGGTAAGGGCGCAACGGAGGCGGATGATCGTGCTTTCGAACGTCGCGGTTGACTGACGCGATCAGTCCATGACACCCACGCAGCTTGAACCGGAACGCACTGTTGTAATGTTCGATTTGGTCTTGAACGCCGTTGTCGATTTTCTGAGCATTGTTAGAGTTCAGAATTACACGGATTAATCGGAGGGCTGACCCAGGTTTGCCGGGGCTTGTATCCTTCGTACACAGCTCCAGATTGGCCGGTATATGTCTTTTTCTCCTCTTCGTTCACGCCGTCGAACGTGAGGTTGGCTATACCGAAAATACGCGTCGTCTAAAGAAACGAAATGAGGAAGAGCGTTTAGTTTTCTATAGGTCAGCGCGGTGTATTTACCTGCTGGTGTGTGTAACCGTGATTGATTGCGTAGAAGAACCCCTGAGTCGACATGGCCTTCACTACCTGGGTGGCCAGATCTTTTCTCCCAGCTGGGGTTTTTGCGTTGGCGAGATCAATGACAACAAGATCAGCATATTCCACTGGATAAGCAGTCAGAGCCGTCCGAAACCAGCCAACGAATAGGCACATGCATTTCTGGTTCGATGTTGGCGGCGCGACGTAAGGGGGTGGACATTGCGCAGGGAAGAAACTTTGGAGGAACTGGGAGAAACTGCGGATCGCTGAGCCAGCCATGGTTGTTGAGTGGAGGTAAGTAGTAAGTCCTATATACAATTCGGAATTCCGCTTTTTACACAATCATCCGTGGAGGTCAGGCGGACCTATATAAACTGAAGCTGATTTCTGGGAAGGCTATGAGCCTATTCAATTATTAGACTGAATAGAAACGAGCAAGCGGTGATATCGGGATTAGAACAGACGCCTTGATTGTCGGTTCGGCATCTTCCCCCACCGCCGTGGCAGTCTCCCAACGGACGTAGCAGATAAATTATAATATTCATGGGGCGACGTCGACCATAAGCCGAATCGAAAGCCGGAAGATCGGCAGTGGGCGGGCCTGAAATAACGGCAAGTGACCATGGCTCGACGAAACAAACATACCTTATTCAGTCCGTATTCTTCCACTACAACATTATGAGGGGACTTCGGACAAATGTAAGAGACATACCCTCCACTCCAGCGCAATAACGAATCACCACACGACATAAAATTAAACCCAGCGCAAAGATCTCATAAGTACGGCAACCCAAAAAAACGAGGTTGAGTGATATTTTAGTTATAATGCTTAACGAGTACACCGCTAATAATCTCCTCCTCGGTACCTTTCACCTGACCAGGAACAAGGTGACTGCTTCCGTAGGCGATGGTGCGGTTCTTACGCCACTCCTCCATGGTGGGTGCATTTTCATCCCCGCAAAGCCGCTCGATACCCACGCGTCGTAGAACTGGACTTTCCGCGTGTGGAATAAGTTTGACGTCGTCGTTTGCCATCGAGAAATAAAACACCCCGAGACGCGGGAGCCCCGCTTGGTCTGCCGGCGGCTGGATGACCTGCAAACTAAAATTTTAGTCAATTTCATAGGGCAGCATCGTAGACTCACTCTGTGTCGTGTGGCCGGGTAAAATCCGCCGCATAAAAACGTCAAAACATCGCCAGCGTTGATTACCTGACATGTTGAAGTCGTGGTCAAACCTTAGACTTTACACGAGATAAAGAAAATACCACAGCATTGTCCATATGGCGCACCCATCGCCACGAGCCGTCAGGGGACAGGATTTGCAAGCCCCCGATGGGCTGAGACCAGAGAATTGTGACAGACCCAATGTCTAAGTGGCTTGCCATATTAGTTCAACACGGCGTCTGCGTTGGCTAACATACCTGTGTGTCCCTTGAGCCACACCTGCTTAGTTCGCTGCTCTTCATCTTCGGAACGCGGGAAACTAGGCGGAGTAAAGGCATGCGCTCCCTAGGGAATAATTGCTCACTCACTATTTCATGAACCTAACTGGGAGGGGCTTCCAACATGATCCGCTGAACACGAAAATAGGCACATACCAGAGGATTCTCCGGCGGCCTCAAACTTATGTTGCTCAACCAGGGTGTCCTCGGGCAACTCTAGTCCTAGGGCTAAGAGCCTGGTCACCAAACCTCAATTATTATATGTGCACAGACAGGAAGTAGCCCAAACCTTAGTATCGGATACAAAATGTTGAAATGGTTGTGATGCGCAAACGCTTGGATTTCCGGCAGATGAGGTCGCAACGAGCGCGGATGTTCATGCTTTCGAACGTTGCGGTTGACTGGCGCGTTCAGTCCATAACACCCACGCAGTTTAAACCGGGACGCACTGTTGTAGTGTTCAATCTGGTCATGAACGCCATTCTCAATTTTCTGTGCATTGTTAGCCTTTGGATATTCACGGATTAATCGGACGCCTGACCCAAGTTTGCCGAGGCTTGTATCTTTCGTACACGGCTCCAGATTGGCCGCTATATGTCTTTTTCTCTTCCGCGTCCACGCGGTCGAAAGTGAGGTTTGCAATACTGAAAACCCGTGTTGTCTGTACTTCAGCGAGAGAATTTAGTATTTATAGGTCAACGTGCAGTGCACTTGCCTGCTGCTGCGTGTAACCGTGGTTGATGGCATAGAAGAACCCTTGAGTGGACATGGCCTTCACCACCTGGGCGGCAAGCGCTTTCCTCCCAGCGAGAGTTTTTGCGTTCGCGAGATCAATGACAACAAGGTCAGCATATTCCACTGCGAGGGGATAAATGCCCGAACCCTTCCAACAAATAGAGACCTACATTTCTGGTTCGATGTTGGCGGCGGGACGTATGGTGGCGGATATTGCGAAGAGAACTTGACACTGTGGAAAAACTGGAAGAGACTGTGGATTACTGAGGCGCCCATGGTCGTTGAGTTGCGGTAAGTAGTAGTCCTGGCGCCCTCCTTGTATACTGTGTCCGCTTGATGATTGCATTGTTGAGATTCAACTTGAGAATTGGCGACATTTGATTGTTACTTGTTGATAAATCTATGACCGGTATCGGATCACTACCTAGCGACACTCCCATTGCCTGAAAACTTCCACCGGCCCTCCCACGACCATTCGCCTTTCGCTTGCAGTCGGTTCGGTACTCATAGACTGTGTTTCACAGATCTCGGTCCCTCTTTGTTTTCGTCAGCTTATCACTTGATTACCTGGTTTAAAATCGGCAGACTTTTTGAGTCGTCATTATCGTTTTCCTTCGTTTCTGTCCGGTTCAAATTCCAGGTCTAGTACTCAGCGGTTGACTGTGCCGACTATCACAGGTGTTCAATCTGCAACTGCTTCTCCCGCTTTGATCCTCTCGCGGTTCCCTGGTATCATTCAATTGGGCTCGCCTGCAACATCCAACAGAAACATTCGTCTATCAGCCAGCTCATCAAGCTGTATCTTGAGCGGCCGCATACAGGGAGCAAGCTGCCGTGGGCCATGGTGACCGCCTCCCGGAGATATGCTTGTTATCAAGGAGGAAGGCGGAGGTTCGAATCCTTCCAGTGGCACTCAGCGCCAGTTGAAGGTTTTTTCTTTTAACCCTCCGACCAAGTTTAGCGACTTACTCGCGGTGCAACCCTTCCTCTGTGAGCGATGGAATTCTATCTACAGACTACAGAAGCTCACGGAGGCCGACGTAGGTGTAATAAGCCGTCCAGTGAACAAAGGTGATGGCGAGGATTTTCCCTCAATCAATTTTGCTCCGTGGATCATTTTGAACCACAGCCAAGATCCTGGGTTGTGCTATGGAAACATCGCCAGGTTGGAAGCCACGGTTATCCGTGTTCGTCCATTGGACCGGTCAGCCGCAAGTCTCTCTTCCCCCCTTCCACTCAAGATCTGCTCGTGCACTTGTCTAACATCTCTGTCTCGGTCTACACCCCATCGTTGCTACCTCAGTTTCTGCCCTTGTTCTATTTTGACCTCAAGCCCGATGCCTTCGTCTCAATGATTGATGCGACGCTCGAAATATGTACAAGTGACGATTTAAATTCCGGTAGGTATAGGTGCGAATCTCCTTTGTAAATCTTCGCCAACTGCCAGCCTACGCGTCGTATGTATTTTCGACGCCACAGGGATTCACAGGATGTACCTGGTTTTCCATTTGTCAACCCGGTGGTTGAATCGGCAGTATGTTGCTTCAACTGTCGAGTGTTCTGGACAATCAAATCAGAATCGAACCATCATAGAAAAAAATGGAACACACCTCGACGTCACGAGCTAAGACTCGGATGCGCTCACCACCGCACACCCTGGGGCCTCAGGATGGGAGGCAACGATGGCTCCGCCTCCGGGATAGCCCGCTGCGAGGCGAGCTTATTATGCCAAGTGTTCGCGCCCGTGAGGCGGAACAGCGCCCCTTCTTCCTTGGGCATGGAGCGGGACGCCCGAGCAATGTACGCGGGAGGGGGAGGGGTGAGCCGACTGATTCGTGGCTTGGGGTCGACGAGCGTCGTCTCTCTCGAAGTAGAGGTCCGTTTGGCGGAGGGGTTTATGATTTTCTCTTCGAGCGTTTTCTCGGCATTCAACGACTTGCGGAGCGACTTCCCCCCGGTGTAGAAGATGATTAGGAGAGCGATCCCAAGGGCGAACCATGCGACTGGGCCTGCCCATGGTGGGAGGTTGGGTGAGTCGTTGCCGGATGGCGGGGAAGAGGTTGCAGCGGAGGTGGCGCTGGGGGATGCGGTGGAGGCACGGGCAGCGAGGACGAAGTTAATGGGGGACATGTTTTAGATGGGTGTTAGATGGTGGTGGTCGGTAAGCGAGAGATGGGGAGAGGGCAGGGACTTTATAGTCCGTGGTTTAGGGGGTGAGTCATCTACTTCCGCGGGGAACTCAGGAGGTAAGACTTTTGCCTCCGTAGGGCAAGTCTCAGAGTGGTTACCCCGAGCCGCCAAAGCCCGAGTGCAATATTTCAAGCTTTGTGCTACAGCCATAACTATGAAGTAAGTGTATTGTAATCGTAGGAAGAGCAAAGGCGAACTGTTGTTGGTGAACGCAAGTTGAACGTGGGCTTTCGCCCCAAAATCAACTTCAAGAGCCAAATTCGAGTGTTTTACCACTATCATACAGTGTGGCCCTTCCATGAGGTTGAATTTTGACACATGGTCCACGCGAAAAAAAGTTAGGGGTCAAGGCGTCAGCGATGAGAATTTGAACGCTGTAGTACACCAAATGCTCTTCTGCTGAACAGGGTGGGACATGATTTCTTCCCAAGCTATCGTAGAGATTCGGTCCCTCGAACGTGATGTGAAACATTCAGTATTTGGCCTTGCTTGCCACTGTGTACGCGTCGCGACGTGATAGGATCACAACGTCACGTAGCACCTCTTTCCTCTCACCACGACAGGCAGTATGCGGAGAAGGAACATCCAATGCCTCGTTCTACTATTTCTCGCTGCTGTTGCGACACATCTTGTGAGGGAATCCGCTCTCGCTATTGGCAACTTGGCTTCTTACGCCCATGCGCTTGCAGTACTTCGTGTCGCTGTCGCCTTCGGATCCACCAGAGGATTTTGCGGAATGGAGTGGCAACGACGAGATTGAGGATACGGAGCCCATAGCCGTGCCCAGGAGAATGCTTGCGGCTGACGCTCACAAGCGGGACGCCGTCGTTGCTGCCTTCCAGGTGCGTGCACACGACACGTACATCAAATATTTTATGCTTATCCGTTACTTCCAGTATGCCTGGGGTGCATATGGTTCGTCCTTTGTGTCTTAATGGGTCAAATCCCTGTCTAACTCACCCAGAACGAGATGCCATGGGATCCGACGAGTACCATCCTATTAGCCACCGAGGCCACAATCTCTCCAGCTCGGGTGGCATTGGATACACCGTCGTAGATTCCATAGACACCATGCTCCTCATGGGTCTTCACCAAGAGTACTCGCGGGCGAGTCATTGGGTAAGGACCTCCCTGAGTTTCGACAGGGACGGACATGACCGCTGTTTCAATACATTCGAGGTGCGTCTTACACTGGCTTCATCCGACACGACTAATTTCCCGCGTCAGACAACAATTCGCGTGCTAGGCGGCTTACTATCTGCCTACCATCTGAGCGCCGACGACATGTACCTCCACCACGCTGTCGATCTAGCGGACCGCATACTCCCTGTTTTCGACACGCCGTCCGGGCTTCCTGTCACTTCGGTCAACCTCCGAACGCGGGCTGGGATTGCAGACGGTTCTGTCAGTACCGCCGAAGCTACTACCCTCCAACTCGAGTTCCGGGATCTCGCGCAGCTCACCAAGAACGCGACCTATTGGCACAAGGCGGAGAAAGTCATGGCCGTTGTGGATGCGGCACGACTCCCCAGTAACTTGGCGCCGATATCTATGAAGTAATGAACCACTCTTCTCTCTCGGACTCCAAGTCTGATGCATTGCAGTTCGAACGATGGGTTATTTATACAATCTGACATCCGCCTGGGCTCCCGGGGCGACTCATACTACGAATACTTATTGTGAGTCTCTTATATGTTCTGAGGACTGTTCTCTGAGGACTGTTCTCATTCCGCAATAGAAAACAATATCTCCAAACAGTTGGTACCACTCAATCTCGCACTGACCGCTTGCTTATGCAGCCCGCTCACAGGATCGGACTGAACCGGTCTATCTGAAGGTGCGCACCTCCAATGCAATTGATGACCCTCTGACTAGCTTGACACAGATGTATGAGGACGCCATGCAGGGCATCCACGACCATCTCATTCAGAAGACCCCTACGAGGAAACTGGCCTATGTAGCCGAGCTATTTCCCAAGGGCGTCAACTGGCGAACGTGAGCACGGAGCCTCTACTATATATCGCTTTCCCTTCTGACTTCGCGCCGCAGAACGTGGGACCTCAACCACAAGCAGGACCACCTCGTGTGTTTCCTCGCTGGATCGCTTATGCTCGGCGCGACCACCGCCGGGGCCCGCAGGCCCGGAGCCGTCTCCGTCCCCCCGAAAATGGCGGAGTTGACGAGGATAGGCAAGCGCGATTGGAACACGGGCATCGAGCTGCTTGAGGGGTGCATGGCGACGCACAAGACTGCAACGTAAGTCGCATCTCGTTTTGAGTTCAGGATCTGCTTTCTTAACGAGGGCATGGCACAGCGGCCTCTCACCGGAGATCGTGCAGTTTCAACCCTCGGCGGACCAGCCGGATAGAGATTGGTACATCAAGGGATCGAGGTGCGTCGGGATGCGTTTTGCGTAGGGGAGATAACGAGAAGATCTTAGGCCGGGAGGTCCTGCTTCGTACGACGCCAAATACATGCTTCGGTCCGTCTCTTTGCCCACTCTCTCTTTCTGCCGCTGAAACTAACGGGAAACAGCCCTGAAACGGTCGAATCCCTATTCCTCGCATGGCGGCTAACGGGGAACAAGCGGTATCGCGACTACGCGTGGGGCATATTTGAGTCCATCGAGAAGCACTGCCGTCTGGCCAGCGGTGGATATGCCACTATTTTAGATGTGGACACCGTGCCCGTACGGCACGAGGATAAACAGGAAACGTTCTACATGGTGTGTCCTCCTTCCTTCCTTCCTTCTGTGCTCGGTTGTTCCAACGTTACTTTCTGCAGAGCGAGACACTGAAGTACTTGTTCTTAACATTTGCGGACGAGAGCGTGTTGCCGCTGGAGGGTGTGTTGCCTATATCTTATTTATTCTCTTCGGTGCACTCACAATCGTGTCATGGCAGAGTATGTACTGAACACGGAGGTACGTTTGTTTCGTTGAGCCGTACGTGGTTCAGAGATCTAACTCACCTTCAGGCTCATCCACTGCCGATCTTCCGGCCTTCGATCCAGCCTATGTTCTCGCTATGAATACGATAATTTATTTGAGCTTGCTTTCCAATCCAAGATCCCGATTTTCGAGGTCGAACATAAGTTTTGCTTTCAGTGCGTCAGGCTCTTTTGTGTTCTGGTTTTCTTGCGCGTTACCAGAACTCTGGGCTGAGATCTACGCCTGGACCGATCACCTGTTCAGAATTGGACTGGTTGTCGTGATCTGGGCGACGAGGGCGCTTGACCTGAATTGTATGGAGTATCTCCCCCGAGGACGTGCGCATCAGCTATTTAAACTTCACTATTTTTCTATATAAACTCCTCTGTTCCCTTACACTCCGCAGTATTGTCCCCCTTCCCGGAATCCCATCCTCGATGGATTCTGAAAATACCCTGGCAATGCTGTATGGCCAGTGAGCTTTATTTATACTCAGTCATGTCTCCCCAATTGAACACTGCCGTCCAGACGGTTCACAGACGCTTGGACTTTGATCCCTGGCGTGGGCTTGATTTACGATCACGCGTTAACTTTCGAGTCCGAGATTAACTTTGTGTGGGGGAAACCCAAGCGACTCAGCTTTTTCTCTTTGTCGTTCTCCGTTATGCCTCTCTGTTGAGCAACGTCGGCACGATGATGTTGAGATTCGGCAATGTACCATTGGAGGTATGTAGACCTTCCTGATTGCCCAAGGAGCCCTAACTGACAGCCGCGCTAGAAGTAACGGTCACTATTTCGTCAAACATCCTCGCTCATTCCCGGAGGTTAAACGCGCGCCGGGAACTTTTCGTCACGCCAGGTGTCATGTATTTTCCGCGGAGAGAATAGGCCTGGGTTTCGTCGTCCTCCAATGTGCTCTAACCGGAAGTACGTCGTTGAACAATGTTTCTCCGTAGTGTTAACTTCCGCAGGCATCCTGGCACTGCGTGTTTACACCATGTACAATTTCAGCAAAACAGTCCTGTCGTTTCGCCGGAATGATAACTGTTATACTCGCCGCGGTCAGCATAACTTGTCTCTCCCTCCTCGTACAGTGGCAACGTGTTGGCAATTTCCCAGTGGTCGATTACAGGAGAGCGGATCGTGGTGACGCAAGAGTCTGGCTGCGATTATCCAGTCCCCAAACAAAGGTTGGCATACTCTACTACCACTCAGCAGAAGAGGTTCAATCATACCTTTACAGTGCCATCCGTGGGTGCACCATGGAGAATTCAACCCGGATTGCTGAAAATGGAGCTGAATGGCTGGCGCCTGGAAGGCACAGTGGGCCCTTCCCTTTACTCTTTCCTGCCAGTCTCAACCCAGTCTAGGTTCCTCTGCGACGTGATTGTATTTGTTTTCACCGTTGTACGATCATATCGCGAGCCGTTCAAAACGCCCAGCTCGCTCCTTAACCACATGGCCCGCGATGGTGGGTACATTTTGGCAGTCGCCACATCTAAACGCTGAGTTCAAGGAAAACCTCTAGGAGCTCTATACTTCGAGTGAGTAGAGTCACGACGCTTACCAGCCCAAGCAATCAATTAATACTCCTTTCCAGAGTTCTCGCCCTTGTGAACCTCGCAAACATCCTGATGTTTTATGTGAGTGATATGCTCGTTCTTCCGGATATTTGCACCTTATACAGTGCCTCCATCCAGCTGGGTAATGTAAAGGATTGATTCAGTGTTCATCCTCCCGAGAATTAAGCGTCGCAAATACTAGCCATGAATAGCATCGAGTCTCTCATTCTTTACATCGACGTAAGGAATCCGCAACATTATCCGCTACAATATCATCCAGCCGACTGATATCACGATTCCACAGAATATCAGTGAACATGATCACCCGCCTAATGCTGCACCTGCACCAGGTCGCCGATGTCGGGATACTTACCGTTGAGACATCGTTACACTTCAGATCTAAGAATAGTGACGAAGAGTTAATCATGGGCGGGGAATTGGAGAATTGAATCTACAATCCTGGAGAAAGTGTCGTTGTTGATAGCACTCCAAAGCAAAGACGATTCGACGAAAGGGGGGCCGACTGCGCATCATCCCGCATAGGTAGCAGAATTTAAAAGACTTTTTCAACCTCTTGTTATACATATATCTAAGCTCACAGTATGTCGTGAACTAAAGAGCCGTTGGTCGTTTTACAGTTGAACAAATTTAAACGTTGAAAGTCCCGGAGAAGATTGGAAGATATCGGAACAAACCGGAACGCCAGGTCACTTCTGGTGTGATGCCAGTGTGACATGACACGCGTTCCTTTCCCGCCACAGCTTGTCCATCTCTGGTTTTGCGCGCTTCGACTTAAGCTTCGACGCGTTTTCGCCGTCAAGCCTGCTGCGGAAGTCGGACTACTCACCGAGCGAGCAACTGGATTTACTACGCAGCCCGTTGCCGACAAACCGTGGCTGTTTCCTCTTCGACCCGGATGCCACTACGTGAAAGTACGTGCTCCCAGTTATTACATGCAATGTGCCTCCAACTCAATTCCAACCTAATATCTTTTCGGAAAGCCCTGACAATGTGCTGATTACATGAACAAAGAGCCCAGCTAACGGCGAACTGTTCACACACGAAGGGACTTCCATCGGTCGCTTCAGTTTCTGTCGAAGCCAGTGACCGTTTCTCTGGATCGTGCACAGAGGACTTATCCAGCCTTGGAAACCTCAGACCGTCCTTCCTCTGGGAATATGACTCAAGCCCAGCCAAGAGCCAAGAGTAACAATCAAGAACATGCATGTCCTTGATTTGAGATCACGGAGACGCTCTATCATTCAAGCTGTCTGTCTTGGTACATACAGTATGAGCGTTTGCCGACGACGGTGAGTGAAGTGCCTTCTGGGAGCAAGGATTGCCGGTTCGGCGCTTCCCTCGGAGTCCCGGCGCATTGCTTCCAGAAGCGCAACGCCTAATTTCGTTCAGGTCATAGGCCCGTGAGGGATATCTCTCTGGTTAGTCTTTGCTCTGGAATAGCTCACTTAGTTCTGCAGTGTCGGCCATATATTTTCAGTCCGTTGCGCATTCTGAGCGAATTTTGCCGTTTTTTTTTTTTTGCCAATTTTCTTTAGGCTGTGGGGCGGTCCATTTTCTTTGGTTGCAACGCCATAAATAGGAAGGCTACCGCACATCCACGGCTCCACTTCCCACTCACATCTGCTCATGGACGACCTGGGACCTCTCGTACTGTACGGCGCCCTAGCAGTCGTTGTGTTCGCTGCCTTCCGCAGAGCATTCTACGACCCCAAGGTGTGCATTCTAGCCTCGCGTGATTACGCCTCTCACTCATTTTACAGGACAACATCCCCGTCATCGGGTCCACCGGCTTCCTCTCTAGCTATCGCGATGCCTTCAAGTTTATGCTCAACGCCCCAGAATTGATTCAGCGTGGATACGACCAGTACCCCGACGGCATCTTTCGAGTCGCGCGCCTGTTTCGCTGGGAGTACGTGGTGTGCAGCCCGAAACTCATCAAGGAGGTGGGGAATGCGCCAGAGCACGTCATATCTTTCAGCGAGGGCATCGAAGAGGTGCGGAATTCTCCCAGGTCATTAAGTATCGCTCAACGACTGTTCTCAACAGACCATCCAAGGTTCACTTTTTGTCTGCCTGTCGGCCTTTCTTTCCTGATTCAACTTTGCAGGGAAACTGACTGTAGGTCGTGCCCTCAGTGAGCACAACAGTATGTACATGCAGGAGGCTCACGAGCCGCACTTTAGTGGAGAATCCGTATCATCACCACACCATCCGCACCAATCTCACTCGAAACCTGCACGCTTGTTTTCCGGACGTCAGAGATGAAATCGTTTGTGCCTTCAACGACGTGATCCAACCTCACGGATCTGGTGCGTCCTGCTTTGCACAGTAATCAATTCCTCCTAATTCACTCTCTAGAATGGACTCTCCTCCCCGTCCTGCCGACAATGATGGCAATAGTCGCGCGCGT
Source organism: Mycena polygramma (assembly GCA_029449255.1). Classification (NCBI taxonomy): domain Eukaryota; kingdom Fungi; phylum Basidiomycota; class Agaricomycetes; order Agaricales; family Mycenaceae; genus Mycena; species Mycena polygramma. Next base: position 188,087 of record JARKID010000121.1, read on the forward strand.
CAGCAACCGCCTATTCGTGGGCCTCCCACTATGTATGTCCCGTTTTGCACGCCCGCTCTCTACAACCATGGCCAATAGCCACTTTTACCCAGGCAGGGACCAAGCTTACCTGTACAACAACATTCAACACACCATCGATGTCATGCGTAGCGCCGACCGCATCACGCTCTTCCCGCCTTTCCTACGTCCGTGCGTAGTTTTCATGCCCTTACATCCGTGCCCTCAAATTCAACTTACCGGAACAATTAGGCTCGTCGGACCCTGGATTTCGAGCAAGGACAAGAGTTTCGCCCGTGCCCTGTCATATGCCGGTCCCCTCATCGAAGAGCGCCTCGAGAAGGAGCGAGAGCTCGGGCCTGACTGGCCGGAGAAGCCCGTAAATTCCCTATTCTATATAGATGTGGGGCGTCGTTGACGACTACTATGCACAGAACGATTTCATTTCGTGGCTGTTAGAAATTGCGGAGGGTGAGGAACGAACGGTACCCGCACTCACACTGCGCCTACTGTCCACGAACATGGCGGCCATCCATACATCTTCTATGGTGCGCTCGATGAATTAGTCCGGACCTCAAACTCACCTGTATCCCTTGCCAGGCGTTCACTCACGCGCTCTTCGATCTGACCACGCATCCGGAGCACTTGCTGCCCATGCGCGAGGAGGCGGAACGTGTCGTGAAAGAGGAGGGCTGGAGCAAGGCCGCGCTGAACAACATGTTCTTGATCGACAGCTTTCTGCGCGAGTCGCAGCGCATTAACAGCGGTGGACCGCGTGCGTTCCAACATTACAATGACTCTTCATTTGCTCATCCACGACAGTCAACATGGTGCGCAAGGTTGTGGCAAAGGACGGCTTCCGATTCTCGGACGGCACTTGGCTGCCGCAAGGCGCCTACCTGAGCGTCGCCGCGCGCGCAGCGCATTTCGATGCCTGTATGTAGACTCTCTCGGCTTTCCCTCTGTAAGCTGGCTGAATTCCCTTTTGACTAGCGAACTACGATCATCCATCGACGTTCGATGGGTTCCGCTTTGCGCGAGAGCGTGCGGAGCATAAAGACGCATCCCACGACCCCAGCAACAGCCACGATATCTTCAAGCGCCACATGATTTCCACCGCTGTGGACCACCTCCCTTTTGGCATGGGGAAGCATGCGTGTCCTGTAAGTAAATCCAATCCGCTGTCCTTCCCTAGTAGAAAAAATCCAACTTCGCTTTCTACATCGGACTAACCGATTACTACAGGGCCGCTTCTTTGCCGCGACGGAGCTGAAGGCGATGATGGCGCATCTAGTGATCAACTACGATGTGAAGGCGGAGGTTGAAGGTGTGCGCCCCCCAGATGCGGTGTTTGGGGTGATGGTTTCGCCGAATGGCACCGGGAAGGTGTATTTCAGGAAGAGGCAGTGACGCGTCAACGAGGACAAGGTACGAGAGGACTATGTACATTGTAAACAAGTAGTACTAGTGTCGGACTTACTGTCAGTTACCGGCGTCCGAGTCCCTAGCACATATTTTCGCCTTCCAGTACGCTGTGGCAGCACCTGAATCGGGTGGGAGTTTTCTACCGTATTTTCATCCGGAATTTATGTACTTGGAATTTATGCCGAAAACGGTTTGTAGTTGCTTGGCAACAGAGTGCTTCGTATCGTGACAACAACTACCAGCAACCCAAAACAACCCTTTTCCTTCTACGAGCACATACACGGAGATGAACTCGGGGGCATGGGGACCTCTTTTCTCTTCGCCACTTTTACCCACACACCAGCAGAGAAGTTATCTCAGCCACCTTCTCCGCTCCAATTCCTTGCCACCCGACCCCTCTCACTTGCAATCGGTGATTGCTAGTGTTACCGCGGTTCGGTTCTGAACCGATGTTGAACGCGAACTGGACCTGAACCGAACCGAAGTCCGGTTCAGTGGCTGTGGCGTTCGCTGAACCGAACCGAAGGTCCGGTTCAGGGTTCAGAAAATTTTGGGATTTGCTGAACCGCGTTGAACGCGTCCGAACGCGTCCGAACCGATTCTCAGGTGCACAGAATAGGCTTCAAAAAATTCAATTCGACTAGATACATTATTAAACCAGGTCTGGGAGGTCATCTTCGTCGGCAATATCATACTCTCCAACTCTGTTCCCTGGATACCATCCATCACAAGTAAAGCTTACACGCCCACGCATAGGCCAATCAGTAACGGGGTGCTTCGCATAGATCGCGGCCTGTGTAGCAGCTTTTTGCCCGATTCGTCGTGTTAATACATCAATGAACTCCTTTATCCACAACACAAAAGTCAGTGATGAGCGTGTAGAATTATTTTGAGGGACTTGCCTCAAGCGGATGAACAGCTGAATGCAAGTAGTTGAATGCAAAGAGCATGTCACCACGAGCAAATTGCAGGAAGTGAAGGCTATCCAGGTTCTCGTCCAGGGTGCCTACAGCCCGGACAAGGTCGATCATGACAGCCATGCGGGGATGCAACGACAGCGGGACGGTCCGTGCCCAGGAAATGATGGGTTTCCAGCGCGGTAAAAAATCATTTGTTGGCTGCCCCTTATTCATTCGTCAGAATTAGGATAGTAGTAGAAAAATTAGCAACGTACCGCATTGTCGCAGGTGACATTCCCGAGATATTTGCAGAGGGCGCGGAAAGCGGGAGAGTTCAAGTCATGGGGCTTGCATGGGGCGTCAAATCGGGTTTGATATGAGTCCAACGTGGAGCGGGCTGGTCAAGGTAATGGCACAGCGCGAGGTAGGAGGGGGAGTTGAAGTCGTGGGGAGTAAAGTCGGCCATTGGCAGCAACATTATTCGCTTCAACTATTTGTAGCAAACACGATCAGTCACGTCACACGTGTGACCCGAGCATCTTGGTCCCGACGTTCCCCGCTTTATCTCATGTCTCGCTGGTTTCTCGCTGGTTTTCCTCCAATCATTGCACAGTATACAGCTGGAGATCTGCCTTCAGACCTCCGGACTTCTTTTCACCGGCTTATCAGCTCTCATGGCCCACATTTTCACGCTGTAATCCACGTCTGCGCCCCGTTTTCCTCGTGCAATTGTGGAGTAAAAAACATGGGCAGTGTTGTATCTCCCATAGCTACGGTGACCGCCACATGCAGTCCCAATTTTTCGCGTGTCTCTCCGCAGTAAGTGACTCAAAATATGCTTTGTACTCCCGCTTTTTGTTTCACCGCCGGGGAATTTTCTCTTGGCCTAGGGATTTTTGTGTTACAAACCAGCTCGCTACCCGCTTTTCCTCGTGTCTCTCCGCATTAACACGCGCAATTTATGCCTTTGACGACGAAATTCAGTCTTGGCCCGACACCGCCCGAGTTTCTATAAATCATCACGGCTTCCCTCCTCTCAACGTACAGCTTTCCCCTCATGTCCGACCCCGACCAGTGTGCATTGGGGCCCGATGGCAAGCTTCTCGATGCTAAAGACATCACCTTCTTCAACGACCCCGACGACATGGTTCCGCTTCCTCCTGCTTCGTCCACTTCGACTGCCACCACCATCACCGATTTTTTCGGTACTGCTGCCCCTCCTCGCCGCTCTACTCGAGCTCCTGTCCCGTCCACACGCACTACCGACCCCAACAACTCCGAAACGACCAAACGCAAGCCAGCAACTGCGTTGCCGCATCCGCGTGCCTCTGCTCGGCGCCGCTCTGGCGTGGAGTCCGAGGATGCGGACGCTGCCCAGGACACTGAGCCGGAGGACGACGTCGACATGGCCGATGCAACTGCTTCCAACAGCTCCCAGCACAACGACTCCGGAGACGACGACGGCGAGGAGGACCCCATGACTGAGTACTTGAAGACGAAAGCTTTTGGCGAGGCTGATCTCGAGGTGCGTACATTTTTGTTTTGTGTACGACTTACTCAATTCAATGGCTGGGTATTTAGGGCATGCAGCGTCGCAAGAAGGCCAGCGCAACGGACGATGTCAAGCTCATGTACACAGCCGACACTGTGGACGATCCCCACACTGGGAAGTCGATGACTGGGCACTGGTGCAAGCTTTGCAAGTACGTTGTCACTGCTTGAATATCACACTCAATATTGACTTGTTACTTCGTTTACAGGATCGCTAAAAGATCCTTCAAGGAGGCCTTTTTCACGGGCAGTGTCTCCAGTCAGAGAGCGCACATTCGGCGGTACGAATTTACCTGTGCTACCACGAACCTCACTGACACAGGCTTTGCAGCAATATCGACCACTACGAGGTTTACCACCGCCTCTGCGAGAAAAACAAGATCCCCGAGCATCACGCCGCTATTCCCGACGACACCAAGTACGTAGTAGTTGCACACTTTTGCTATGCTTTACTAATGGTTTGCCAATCTAGGGGGATTGAAAAGCAGGGGACATTGGACGGGTTTGCGACGCAGACGCCGCGGATTCCTGCCTTTACTCGCGAAGGCCTGCTCGACTATATCTGCGAGTTGATTGTGACAGAGGACGGTGTAAGCCAATTAATTCACTGTCATTCACGGACGAGGCCTAATTTCTTTTGGAACAGGCCTTTCGCTTGGTTGATAAAAAGCCATTCCGCGTGCTTCTTCAGTACTGTCGGCCATCGCTTGCCGACAAGGATATCCCCCATCGCACAATGGTCAGAGATGAGATCGAGGATCGCGCGCGCCTGGTCATTCACCGAGTCCGAGAGAAACTCAAGGTAGAAATACCCTGAGCTACCACATCTTTCAATACCAATTACATTCTTCTCGTAGCTGATTCCTGGGCTCATCTCTTTCACCTTCGATACATGGACGTCGAAAATCGGTGCACCGTACCTTGGTGTCACGGGGCACTACATCGACGCCCCGAAGGAAAATCCCACAGCGTGGGTATTGAAATCCGAGCAGCTGGCTTACACTCCACTTCACGGCAACCACTCGGGCGCAAACATGTCCAAGATACTGCTCCACACTCTGGATCGGTATGAGATTCGCGACAAGGTCAGACTTGGTCTTTAGTGTTTGTTCTCCGTGCTAATTCTTTTTACAGGTCGGCTGGTTCACTGCGGATAACGCTACCAACAACGACACGGCTCTCGTCGCTCTCGCGGAAGACCTGAACGCCGATAAAGACTTTGACACTCCTGACTGGGACCCTGTCGAACATCGTGTCAGGTTCGTTTTTTTACCATCTAATTACCGCGCTGTTTACCAACTTCATATAGATGTATGGAGCACGCCGTACATCTCGGCGCCGGCCATTTCATCTCTGATGTGTCGCCGATGTCCGCAAAGGCTGTGTTAGCGAAGGTGAAGCGGATGAGGCTTAAACTCCAGGCCGAGAACCCAGACCTCGACCTCGATGAGCTGGATGCCTTGGCGCAGGATGGGGGCTCGGGTGACGAAGAGGATGATGAAGGCGAGGAGGATCCGGAGGAGGAAAAAATCGCGGCTGGTGACGCCGTGGGTAAGGGCCTCGCTCTTATCAACCAGGTAGTTCTTTCAACCCACGTTGTGCGTTGATGATTTATTGATTCTTTCGCAGATTCGGAAATCCCCGCAAGCCCAAGCTTACTTTGCGAAGACGTGCAAAGGGCTTGATGTCCCCGTTCTGCAGTTGCTCGGGTGGATCCGCACGCGATGGGCGTCACTCTACGCCTTCCTGGATCGCATCTTACTCCTTCAGAAGGTGCGTCGAAGCTCTTTGTTCAGCGTAGATGAATACTGATTTACCGTTCTCCCTCTTTAGGCTGTAAATCAATTTGCGGTCACGGCTGACGAATGCGACGAGGTCCCAGACCTTCAAGGGAAGAGCTACGCCGATTTCAAGCTCAATAAAATCGATTGGGTTAAGATTCGCAAGATGCACGAAGTTCTCCAGGTGCGTTCAGTACTCTTGTGAAATATCTTGCCAGATTGAACATTGTCCAGGAACCGGCAAAGATTCAGCAATCTTTCTCAAGTGCTCGCTTCCCGACGGTCTGGCGCACTCTCCCACTACTTGAGTTCCTTCAACAGTCCTGGCGCAACATGGCTGCCACAGAGAAATTTGCCGACATGAAAGACTCAATCGGTCGCGGGCTCGAGAACCTCGAAAAATGGTATCGCAAGACTGACGACTCCGACGTGTATTTCATTTGCCTGGGTACGCCTCCGTTTTTCTTGTTTCCCGACTGTTCACTCAACGCACGTTTACAGCCTTGGATCCGAACTACAAAACGGAGTACGCGCAGCATCAGTGGGGTGATGACGCATTCATCGACGGGATGGTCAAGTTCAAAACCAAGGTTTGTCCTTTCCACACACCATTCTTTGCGTTGACTAACTGTCTTGTTAGTTCGACTTGTACTACAAACCGCCTGTCAAAGAGGCGGATAACCCGGACGCTGGTGAGCGCTACTTCGCGTCGTATTTTCGTTGCCTTGACACATTAACAGCACCATCGGAAGGCGTGGTTCAATACGGTCATGAATGGATGCGTGCCGCCGTCAAGACTCGGCGCGCCGCGGACTTCGCCAAGGTCGACCCTCGAGAGGAGCTTAAAGCGTATCTGGCTGCTCCGCTCGAGACCACAGACGACGTTGTCGGATGGTGGGGGGTGCGTATTATCTGTCACGCATTTTATTTTCCCCACTGACATGTATTCAGCACCACGCCGAGCAGTATCCTACGCTTGCGCGAATGGCTCGTGACTACCTAGCCATTCAGGGCTCTGCCACCGCCTCTGAGCGCGCGTTTTCGAACGGGTCCCTGACGGCAACACTGCGGCGCAACCGTCTTACTCCTGAAATGTTCGAAGCCTTACAGATACTGAAAAGTGCGTACCGTAATGGCCATATCGAGGCATCGGAAGAAGCGAGGAAGCGTATGGTTGACTTTTTGGATGCATTTGACGGCGAGTTGGACGACGTGGACACGGCGGCATGATTTAGTACATGGTTTACTTTGCAAATACATGTTTATTGGGCGTGGGAAAAAAAATTGGTTCGAACGCGTCCGAACCCTCTTGAACGCGAACTGGACGCCGCTGAACGTGAACGCGCGGTCCGGTTCAACGTTCGCTCCCTCTGCTGAACCGGACCGAAGGTTCGGTTCAGCGTTCGGAAATTTTTGGCCTGAACTGGACCGAACCGGACCGCGGCAACACTAGTGATTGCAGCGTCTGAGCTCGATGTGGAGCGCTACAACGAAGAAACGGAAAGACTCCAACAAACTCTGGTTCACATGAAACGGGAGCAAGCCTCCCTACAGGCTTACGTCAACGGATGTCGCAGTGTTTCGTCGCCAGTCCGACGTCTTCCCACAGAAATCTTGGTCGCGATTTTTGATCTGTGTTCTCCGGAGGGCGTCATACTCTCCAATCTACACGCACTGGGTTTCAAAGAAAGCCTCGATCGGTTCTTTCGATTGCACTTGATGCAATTGTCCCACGTTAGCACCCACTGGCGCCAGACAGTCGAAGGTACACCCTCACTGTGGGCCACTATCGGAGAAACTCGCGGCCTTCCTTTCACTGGAACGATCGGCTACTTTTCCCTTGTCCGTCCACATTTATGCCACCAATATCGCCGCGGCACCTTGTCTCGAGTTGCTGGCTCAGCATTCGGAACGTTGGCGAAGTGCAGACATCTACGTGGAGCCTGCGGTTTTCTCCTTCCTATCCCGCGCCCGAGGATATCTTCCGTTCCTTGAGCGCCTGGTAATCGGGGGCGAGATCCTGGACCAGCTTCACATCTTTGAAGCCGCCCCGAAACTAACCCATATTATACTGTGGGAATTCGGCCAACCACTACCGAAGCTGCCGTGGAGTCAGCTGCGCGAAATTACTTACGCTCTCAGCGAACGTTCCTCGGCCATCGCTGACGGTCTTGCGGTCCTACGACTCTGTTCCAGCCAGTGCAATTTCCACATTCACGATCTCAACTTGAACTTCCCTCTGGGTACCTTGCCGCGTATCTCATCTGACGTTCGTCATCTACACCTCGGAATCTGGAACACGAAGGGGCCCGACCACTCTCGCCAAGCTTTCGGGGAACTCCTGAAAGCTCTTACCCTTCGTTCTATGCATTATTTCAGCTGCCGGACTGGGCATAAGTATCACCCACTCGTTTGGCCGCGAGAGCAATTCTCGGCTTTCGTCTCACGCTCCTCTTGCCAAAATACTCTGACCACGCTTAACCTGCACGATATGACCATCACAGAGAACGATCTTGTGGAATGCCTGTTGGATTTGCCCGCCATCGTGGAGCTGTTCATTCAGGATATCCCCTCCTCAGCCCCATACGCGACGGGCCATATCTTAATCACAGACAGTCTCCTTCGGCGCCTCAGTTGGACATCTGGCTCCGCATGCATCACTCCGAATTTAAGGCTCTTCGTGTTTGCCTCCCTCCTCACTTTCGACGACCATGTCCCGCTGGATTTCATAGTTTCGCGCTTGCGCTTGGTTCCTAAGCAATCGGACGGTGAAGCGTTCTATGCAGGAATACTGTGGCTTCCCACCATTCCTATCGTGCGCGAGCTTGTCACCGAGGTTTTCGATCACTTGGTGGAACTTGAGAACCAAGGGTTGGCATGGTCCTTCAACGTACTCAAAGTGAGTATTTCATTTCCATAAACTTGACTTGGGAATAATTCGTCGTTTACAGGGACCCAAGTGAAGGTAACATGTGTTTGTATGGATGCAACCTCTTGTGTGTTCAATAATTCATGATTTCACCGAATTTGTTTATTCAACTGGTGCCGTGCCCGGGAGCATCCGTATGTGACTGGGACTGAGGCTGATATTTTGGTCTATCCTTTGTCAGCCTAAGTGAAGCGGATTCCAGGAGGTAAATTCCAGCCGAGCGAACACTTCACTTTTGTGGGGTACCTTCGAAGGAGTCCCGTTCTCGTTCCGTCGCCAAAGTCTCCTACACTGATCTACTGCGCTTCGAAGCATGAACCTTGGCTCATCCGAATCCTTGATAAGGAGAAGGCTCTCCAGCGTCGACTGGTTGTGTTCAACTTCCGCATCGATTTTTTTGATGCGTTTAAAACCGTACCTATTGTACTCAACAAGTTATAATTTGGCACAGTGCACTAGGCGCTGACTTACATGAGGCCTGTACGGAGTAAACAGGCTTCGATCGTGCGCCAAAGTTTTCTCAAAGTTAAATTTGGTGTATTAATGCCGCGTGCTGTCAACGTGTGCGTCGTGCACCTACTTGCCTCGCATCCACCCACCTAGCTGCTCGCAGCAGCAATAAACAACCGAGCCCTCGCTCTTCTAATCCACATTGCTTTTGCCTCTACATCATGTCGGACTACTGGCTTGCATACCCGAACTTTGTGCATAATCCCACAGCGCCGTTGGGCCAAGAGTTCAAGCTGCTCGCTGCGCAACGTGGCTGGAGCGGAGCACAGTACAAACGCGAATGGGAGCGCTGCGCGCGGGAGGAGTTCTCTCATCATTTCGGGCGCGACGAGAACCGGCTGGCGGGATGGCAGGCGTTGTGTGCCACTGTTGGGGTGCGAAAGGTTCCAGAATCGATAAAGAAGTGCAAGCAGGTGCGTGGATGGGTGGATGGACGCCGAGCGAGGCCTGACCGTGAATTGGAGGTGTTGCGCCACATATTCGTCAATATATACGATCTCCTCGATGCCAAGCGGACTGGCCAGCCGGTGAAGAAACATACATCGGCGAATGCTTTGCGGGAGTATTCGAGAGACGAGGAGAAGATATATCCGAAAAAGTCCGCTAAGAAGAACCCATTCCTGAAGGTTTGGTTGATTCGAATGTTTTAGGATAGTGGGATTCCGAGACGTCGAAGAGTACTGGGGATGCGGACTCCATCTCATTTTACACACATGTATTTGCTGCCTGAAATAACGGGAGCGCATTTTAACCATACAAACGGAAATGGATTCAAGATTGATACATTGATTACAAGCGTAAGGACTAGCGAGACAAAAAGCGGTGATACAGTTGGCAGCAAGAAACAAGCCGGATGTAAGCAGAGACGGTACCCAAGCACAATTCAAGTCGGGTTATATCGAGCGAGCAGATGCATATACGTTTCAGAAATCTGGACGGCGATTAGAACCGACCGACATTGATGGCGCCCAGCACATACCTTGTCTGCGCGCTCCTTCCCTCCAGGAACGAATCGGCATATAACGGTGGCGGATTCGAACCACCGTTTCGCCTCATCAAGCATTGATGCTCTACATAGCTATATGAATGCGCGCTCCAAATGACAGATTCAGGACTAACTCGAGACACTCGAACCCCGTGTTGTATGAAGTACCGAGAAGCCAATTGCGCTCCTCGACGGGATATGCCTCCCGAAAAAGCATCAGTTTCACGGGAGACAGGGAGATGAGGAACGGTCTTACATCGTCGCCCTCGCAATTATCTTCTATCACGCTGACCGCTTGTTCCACATATCCAATGGCTTTCAGGCGATCCGTGGGCGTGTTCCGCGCAAGGATGATGGTGCATATAGCTCGCAACCATCGGGAGAATTTATCTACCGAGAGCGAATTCTGGTCGAGGCTCGCGCGTAAAATCGCCTGAAAGGAGGTTAGTGCCATACGAAATCGCCTCAGAAGGGGACACGAGCCTCCAAACCGCTCAAAAGAACTGCGGAATATCAAGTTAGAAATGCTGCCCTGTCTCCTCCAGATAGCACACACCGTTGATTGGGCAATCAGGCTCTGCCCACTGGAAGGATCGTCGGAGACTATGCTCGACGTATTGGGAACAAGACCTACCAATATATCTGCAATCGCTTCGTATGTCCCCACACCCAGGGGACCAGACGTTACAACATCCTGCAAGACGTCAGTTCAAGCTGGAAATTAATTAAAATTCTCTCACCGTGACGATTTGCGACAACTGGTCCCACTCCTTGAGCTGAGCCAGCATCTCCGCTTCGAAAACACGTAGAACGTGCAAAAAATACTGCACACGAAGGATGTCATCCCTTTCCGTGATCTTGTTCTTTTCCATGATTGATGAAATTTTCTGCTTGCATATTTTGACTTCGACCGCGTTCTCGCGTAAACGACCAACCTAGAAAATAAAGTTCAACCGAGACGCCACATGAGCTGACGAGTTCGCACATCGATCGTGCCGTCGATGGTGGTGGTTGAGCGGGCAGCAAATACTACAGAAGGATTATGAGAGGTTGAGGATCAAGTCAAACGATTTTACCTCGACCGGACACGCCCGAGAAGGATGCATTGATGAGGTGAAGATACAGGTCGGCGTCGACATCCACCGGCGAGACCTCGCAGCATGCGGTAAGGAGCTAATTTGAAGCTGTCAGTCCTTGTTCATCCCGTTAGTGAGCAACCTACATCTCTCGCAACTTCAAATAACTGTGATATTCGCAGTTCGCTTTGCTCCCACTCGGCACATCCTTGTACCGCACAATTGTATGCAGTGCGCCATAACCAGGAGACGTCTTTGATGATCAGAGCGATCGCCTTTTGAGCGGACGCCGCTTCTGCTAGGATCTTGGCTGTTCGGGCGTCAGGCGGCCGCACTATCAGACAAATCTTACACACACGCACCGGTGTGGAAGTGCGAGATCAAAGTCTCAATCAAGATAGGTCTATGCAGATGTTAGACAGTTCGGGAGTGGGCAGAGGCGACACACTTGTTCGAAGCCGGTTCGACCAACAGCTTCAATACAAGCCGAATTATGCAGCGAATCAGGGTCATCGCTTCGACGACCGTCTCACCGCTATTCTCTATTTTCAGGGTCTTCAACAGCGCTTCGAGAACTGAGAGAAGAACTGTTTTCATGTCCGACTCATGTGAGATCTGAGTCGCCAACAAGAGCATTTTGCGGTCAAAATCCGCAGCCTTTACCATGTCCCGGATGGCTCGAATCGCTGACAAATATAGACTGTCAGTTAACCCGACATTGAAAATCGCCCCCAAAATAACCTTCATCGTCTAATCCTGCGGAAGTTGAAGGTAAGACGCCCTTACATTGAAAAGATCAAGAACGGACCCTGATGAACGGCGGTGAGAAATAACACATAATGTGTCGTCGCCTCATTGGAGGGGCAGCGCCGGATCACAGCAGAAGCTCTTGCATACTCGCGCTGCTCGATATAGCATAGAGCAGCTTTCCGGAAACACTTTGCCCCACTGGTCGGGCAAGCTTCCCGGAAGAGTAGATGGCTTCCGGCGAGAAACCAATCCGCAGCAGCCGACCACCGTTTGGCGTTAAAGTGGCGGTCGCCGTATTGCCATATAAGCTGAATAGCAGATGTCCGTAAACGGGTGTGGTGGTGGGGCCGCAAGGAACATACCGTGAGACATGCCGTAGCAGGCAGATTGAGAAGATTATACTCAGCCTGAGCCGTGGCTATGGAAAACGGATACCATAAGCAGGCAGCGCGCAGTTTTAGGTTAACAAACCTGTGAACGCCGAGTCTATGGCCGCAAGAGCTCTCGAATGGTCTTCGTCCTTGGAACAGTGCACGATCAGGGAGAGAAGCAATCGTGTAACGCAATCCGATTCAGCATCCTGGGATGCCAAAAGCTGTTGAAGACAGTACTGATTAACAGCAGTAACCAAAGCGCTGCAAGTTAAAATAAGATAACATTGGAGCACAGCCTACCCAGACGTACTGCTGATTGCTCAGAGTCCGAAGATCTTGAAGAATACTGCCGTAAAAACTTGAGAAAAGAAAAATCACGTAGGTTCAGAATCAGGACGAACTCGGTAACATTGGTTTCGCAGAACGTCATGTGGTCAATGATGCATTTGAATGCTGCGTGTTCGCTCTCGTATCAGCGATCACTGTGAGAAACCGTGAAGCTGACCATCGAGCAGGTCCGAACCCCCAGCCTTACGCCGCTTCAGGACGGCTAATCTCAGCCAGCGAAGTTCCTGGTATTCAGAACGTCCCTGATTTCGTTGAGATTCTGGCGGGGGCTGGAATACACGGAGACTTACGTTCTCACTGAATGCGTCTATGGTAGGGATAAGTTCATCAAGAGCAGCTTCTGCCCGGTCATACGACCCAGAAATGAAATATGCTCTAGCTGCAGAGGGCTCAGCGATTTCGGCGGAACTTTGCGAAAATAACTTACCCATTGTTCGGAGAATGGAGATCTGTGTACATGTTCATTAAATAACGCACAGCAAAAGATGGGGGCGACGACGCCACCTTTAATTCTGGGACTCGCGCCGCCGAGTCGTCAAGTTTGTCCGCGATGGTAAAGGCTTTCTGGAGCCATGTAACTGCTTCCGGGCCGTCCGTGCCCGCTGCGCCGGCAGCCTGAGTCTTCAGCACAGACTTTCCGATGTCATGCAGTTTGGACGCCAACCGTTCCCGCTGTTATTCCGAGACCTCTAAATCAGCGATTGCGTGAGAGCCGCATACACCGGGCTCACATCGTGGAGCGGCAGGAGTGAAACCCGCTGCTCATCGTCTACCCCACGTAAATCGTAGGCTTGAGCGCACAGGAAAATAGAGAGGTACCCGTTATCTTCTGTGACATGAATGCAGCCACGCTGTGGTTCCCTTCTTTCCACGCCTGGCAAGTGGCTCAGTGTGCGAAACGGAGTTAAGCAAGACCTATTACCGCTTCCATTCTAGACGAAAAGTAGACGACAGTCGCACAGGCCCTGTCGACGCGATGCGCGCCGTCGGCGTCCTCCGCATTTCTTAACAATTCCTCGAACTGATTGAGGGTCAGCTGTGTTAAAGAGGAGAGATTGGACACGTGGCGCACCCGGGCGGCACTTGCCAGCACGCTTCCCGCTACGTCCCCGTTTCCCGCTTCTGAAGACAGTTAATATCCACCAGAGGCACGAACGAGACTTCAATCGAACCTGATAGAGTAGCTCCGGTCTTGCTAGCCAATTGGAGAACGTGTACGAGGGCTTAAAATGGCATACATATCAGAAAAGAGCGGGGACTCGAGTGAGCCCCAGACTGACTCTCGATTCCTGGCTTCAATTCCAAGCCTGCCTCAATCAGCCGGAAGGCCGCGAGCCGCACTGGGTGAGTGACAATACATGGGACGGCCGAACATCACGAACGAACGTAGGAGGGCTTACGTGCTGCTACAAGCACCAGACGATCGTCATGCGGGGTCTTTTGCACCAAACCGGAAATATTCCATAGATTGACGCCTGTGAGAGAAATCTGGGTTTGCATACATCCATCGTGCGAGGGTTGAGAGGGGATAGTATCCGAGCAACAGACCTTCTTGGTCCAGTTCGTCCGAGAGCTGGAGCCAGCTTTTGTTGGACTTTGGTCGTTGTTCCGTGAAGGACTCGGCTAACGACGCGACTTGACGGAGCTTTTCAATCAGTGGAGGCCGGACAGTTGGGTCTGCACTGTCTAATTGAGGTTTGGCGGTGATAAGTAGATCTAACGTATCGCTGTCGGCATCGGATGGTGGCTCGTCTATTGCCAGCGCACCCTTAATCGAATCGAATATCTGCTGCAAGCCGGGAAGGTTTTTCTTCTTACGGGCAGACATGGTGAGGGAGAGGACGAGTCGAGCCTAGTACACAGAGAGTCCGACGCTGAGAATGGAGCGGATGCGCGGGAAACACGGTCAGAAAAAGAGTGGATGTCGAAGAAGGCTAAGGAGGGTGTTTGCCGTTGTTGTGTCGCTGATCCGGCAACCCAGCCTCATGTTGATTAGTCAATTAGTTAATTACTTCTACCGTGTCCTGAGTATCAGCGCTAAGCATTAAGGAGCAGAACGGCCTTTCGGAAATCTCGTTTCAGTTTTTGTATGGCGAAAATCGGTCTTTTTTTCTGGCCGCCACAACCACCACGCCCGCGAGTTTCACTCAACGTTTGATGCAGGCTCCGGGTTGACCTAACGTCTTATCACGACCATACGTGGCTTCATTACTCTGCTATCACTGATACCAACCATGGCAGTCAGCCACCCGCATCCATTAATGTCTCGACTGACTAGTTCCCCGACGCTAACTCGGAACAGCGGCTCGCGAAATCCCGACCTCCCAGTCAGGACGGCGCTTGCAGTAGGTATTTCCCGCACCGACTGGAATTCCGATTTACCCACAGCAATCTACCCAAGGTACTAACCTCCAGGACAAGCTGGAATGAGGATCAGACACGTCCTCAGTCCTTATCAGCTTCAACCTCGGAGCGGAAAATCGCGGCGCGAACAAACGGCGAATTGCTAACCAGGGTGGGCCTGTGGTTGAAATTTTGGGGTTGCACATAGATTAATAGCCCGCGCCGGAATATCATACGTGGCCTGAGCAGCGGTGCGCGCGGAGTCGCACAGCCCTGGAGGCTAGATGAGGCGTCTCCGCAAACAGCGCTCCGCTCTCCGCAGCAGCGTGCGGCTGCCGCCGGACAAACTTTGGAGTGAGACAGACGTAATGAAAATGGCATGGCAGTAGAGAACACAAAAAATGTTAAGACCACAGCGGATCTGACTGGATTCACGGCGTCAGGATCGCGAGCGAGCGGCCCGAAAGGCAAGTCAGAATCGCCCGGGCAACTATCAGGGCCGTCATGGCATGGTGCTATATCTGTTTGATGAATATTAATGGCGTATGCCCCATGATTAACGGGAGTAGACGTGTGGCCATGGGGCGCGCCCACAAAGAGACATGAATTGAAGACCAGGGTGGGTGCGACAGATATCGACATTGGTGCGGCAGGGGTAAAACGGCTCGGACGAATCAAGCGATAGCGGCAGATGAGCTGGATCTATTCTCGGTGCCTGTTTATAATAGTCGAACTTCACACTTACCGAGTGCGATGTCCGACAGGCTGCAGATGCTGGCTGCTACAGAGAGCGTCAATTCAAGGTTCGGTCCAGAGCTCTTGATGCTGGGGGACTTGACGGCAGTGGTACGAGAAGCTTTGCTGTGGGCACACGCGGCGATGGGGATAGTCCGCCAGTGCGCTAGCCAGCCAATTCGCTGGAACTTGCCGCGGTTCAATGGCTGAGAGAAAGAGTGCTGCCAGCATGCGACGGGTGCCAGACTGGATCTTGCAGGTTCGCTCAGAGGTCGACTAGACGGCTAGACCGTCCACGGTGATAGACAAGATTCCGTCCCTCCACCATATGCTCCGTGCGGCCGCCAGCGGATAGACATGGGCGCAAACGCCCACAGATGGGATAAGGATCGAGCACGATGGTGGCTCAACAAAACCCAGCGAGAACTGACGATGGAAGTAAGTAACCAAGCGTAGCTGTACAGCTTAAGCGATGTCCGGCCGGAAATGATAGTTTGTGGTGCAAAATGAGTCACCGCGGTGATTTTGGCCGTACCTGGCATAGGTCGTCCCATTTAGATGGGAATCGCCGGAATATTGGCGAGGTTCCTGCAGGAGGATGTGACTCCGCAACGAGGCGGAACAAACCGACACGGTAGAGTATAAAACCTTCAAACGGTTAGAGCAAAACGACGCGCTGGCTCTGGGCGGCGATGAGGAGGAAACGGACCCAGGCGATTCTGCAGCCAGTCGCAGTCCAGGGCAGTCCGTCTCAGTCATCGAGTCAAACTTGGAGAAGCGAAGGACACATGTGACGGCTTCCAGTCATGATGTACGGGCGTCTATCTTTTGCTGCACGGCGGTTGGGTGAAAGTTGAAAGGATTAAGATCCCGAAGCGTATGTTGTGTTTCCCAAGGAAACGCGTCGTAGAGTTCTGAAGAAAGAACCCGAATAGGTCGCATCCGCGATCGGAACCCGCATCCCAAACAGGCAAGTTCCCACGCACGAGCACGTGCAACATCTCTGCCCAACTTCCATTTTCGGACGTCCAAATCATTCCACTTTTCGTGATTGTCACCAGTCCGCGGTAAATAGGACTACGGGCCGCCTTCAAAATCTTCAAAATCCATTCAGCCATCCCTGTATCCGTCGGATCTTGCTTGCTCTGACATCGGACAATGGCAATAGCACTGGATGATCTGTTTTGCAGGGGTGTCTTGATCTGTTGTTATCCGCGACCCTTTCCTTTCGACCATTTCCACGGACAGCCACTGACAGCATCGCAATGTGAGCCAGTTCGCAGTGGTTCAACTCCGGCAAATATCTTTTTTTCTCCTGTCAAACTGTAAATATTGACATACCCCCATTTTGCCTGCATGGCCAGGCCGTGGCATTGCATGCGCACTGTCTCTTTCACCTGCCCTAATCAGGACGACTCAACTTGTCTCCAGGACCACGTCGTTCCGGCTCGCCTATGTTAATTGTTGCCTGCCGCGACGACTCTCCGCATCCGCACGCTCGATGCAATCTCGTTCTCGTTCACAAAGGCAACCACATGGTGCTGTTGTGGTGCTGAGCCATCGATTTTTTTCACAAAGGTACCCTCCTTTTCTTCCGCGCTGATCGACTTGACAACGCCTGGACGCCCCAATAAATATCGGACTTGGCCGCCGAGCCCCGACCGTTGTACCTTACCTCCCGAGGGGGGTCGCTAATTTGTCGCTAACAGATGGGAGAGCGTCGGATCCGCTGGGATCAATTCTCTGGAGAGACTCTCTAGAGACGTCAATCAATCAGCAAGTGATGAGACTGGGCGCGCGCGTAGAATTGATGGATGAAGGGTAGAATTAATGCGTACTTCCGGGAAGTTGTTGACAAGCCAGGAGACACAGTGATCGCAATTGAATTTTGACTGCTACCTTGGAAAAATTGGAGAAGGTACCCCCCAGTACCTGGGGCCTTTCTCAATTTTTTGGCGAGTTTTGGGATAGTGAACATGAAGAATTGAGAGACGTGCATATCTCACCATGATCAAAATCACTTTGTGCGACACACTACAAGTTGGAGAGGCCGCGAAAAATCCGGAATATATTTGGGCCTATACTTCCACGCATGTAAGTGAATACCCGGGCGCGAAACAAGGTATCTTGGGGAATGAGCCTCCCAAATCCCAGTAACACCGTAGGACTGGCCTCGGGCCGAGCGTCGGCACACATCCGTGATTCGGCCACGACGCGTCTACGCGAGCCCGAATTTGGTTGCGGAGCCCACCGGGGATAACATTCTCTGGAGAGGATTCTCTCCCAGCGGATTCGATCTTCTGACAGATGGTTTTGATTTTTTTTTTCACCGCCTTGGCCCGTCTCAGTCTGTGTCCATCCGACAGACATTCAGCATTCGCACAGGGGGCACGCTGGCCCCGGGTTGTGCATCTTCCGAGCTGTCGGCTGCAATCCCAATTGATTCTTTTTTCACAGGAAGGCCCCGCAGTAAATGCAGGAGGCGAGACACAAGACCATCGCTGAGACTTACATTACATTCCTCGGGCCCCCGGAGGCGCGGAATCGAATGATTGCAAGACCGACGGCGACGTTCCCCGTTCACATGCCCGCCGCGACGCCGCGGGACTTGGCGAGAAACAGAAACCGCTCTCCACATGTATTTTATCCTCTGCATTTTTGAGCATATCCGCATCCAGTCCGCGTCGTCCTAATACCGACGTCCGAATTCGGTCCTCTCCGTTTCAAGACCATTGATGCGCATTCGGGACCGGCAGGGCTGCGTGGACTGTATTCGGGTCCCCGCAACCCGCCGCCTAATGTTCATTCATTCCTCCTTTGTCCCTTGTCAACAGGGTGGCTGCATTTCTATCAATCAATGCCTCCGTGATGCGCCCGCCGGCCCATTCAGTGCTTGTTCTTTGTGAATTGCATTGTTCCGCTTCAGCAGATACTTGACTGAATCTGCCCTGTTTCCATTCCCGTTCCCACTCCCACTCCAGCACCGGGAGAAGCCCGGGAATTTAGAGTTCATGAAATCCGCACAATCGTACGTTCACAGTTACTGTATGATGTTGAAGTTGCGCCACAAATCAAAATCCAAATGCGCATGCGCCCTGTCCGCGTGCGCCTCCCAACCTCCCCTCCCTTGGGCCTTTCCCAATCGGCCAATTCCATTCAGGTGTCAGTGTGGTGCGCGAGAACAATCAGGCCATTTGCGTATTTGCAATGCCCTGGTTTTGAAGCGGCTGAGGTCAGGAGAAGTCAATAGGTTTCATCTTGACTTGTGAGCCAAGAAGTAGGAAAGGCTAGAAGCCTAGAACACGAATTCGCAAAATCGCTGCGTCGGCGTCAGCCAAATGACGGCTAAGGGCCGCCGCTCATCTCACTCCCGACTCCCGAGTCGGAAAATTATACTGTGATAGTCGCAAAGATACCGAGTAGTCGTCCAGGTCGTCCTTGTCAATCCGGCAGTCGTCGTTCATCTCACTCCCGACCACAGAGGTCCAGACTCAATTAACCTTCAGCTGCGGAGAATCTGAAGAGAATGGGTGCCAAAAATACAATTTCTTTATTCATTCTTCCTTCTTCTCTGTATGTATCTGTCTGTAATAATGTAGTAGTGGTCGTGGTAAGGTTCGCTAAGGATATGTGCGAGGTAAGTAATATAAACGATGCCAATGCAATGTGCGTGTAATGCTGAAAATGCCAATGATGAATGAGGAGGATGAGGATGAGGATGAGGTGGATGCCCAAGTGCTGTCTGTATGGATGCGATGAGTGTAACTGTAACTGTAAGTGCACCGAAACTGAATGAGGAGTGAGTGAGGAGAGATGTATGTAGCGCATGTACGTGAAGAAGAAGAAAGGAAAGGCAATCATGAAGATCATAAGTAGGGCATGACAAGGTCCTCGAGGGAGGGCGGAGCAAGAGAAGCGAAGGAGGGGAATTAGAAAGTCGTCGCCTGGTCCATTATACTATTACACATCCTTGAGGTTCTCGCAGGGAGGGAGGGGGAGGGAGGGCAGCGTGAACCTAATACGCGTACGCATACCCACTCACCCCCGGCGGCCCCGCGTTCGCAAACACCGCGCGCCGCGGTTGTGGGTGTGCGTGCCCCGAGCGTCCGTTCGTCTGCGGCGTCGGCGTCGGTGCGGGCTGGTGCTGATACTGGCTCGGCGAGGCATACACCGCCCCCGCCGTCCTCTCCAAGTCCGCGAACCGCGGGAGCGCAACCCGTGGCGGCGTCCACTCGCTCCCGTACCCCACCGCACCCGTCGCGCGCGGCGGCGTCCACTGCCCCTGCCCAAGCGACGGCGGCGTCCACTGCTGCGCTTGCGTCTGCGTCTGCTGGGATTGGGAGTGCGAAGGCTGCGAGTGCGACTGGGATTGATGTGCGAACGGCCTGCTCGGAGGCGGGAGGGGCGGCGACCACCCCGCGCCCCCGCGCACAGGCGACGTCCTCGCGCTCTGCACGCCCCACCGCGGCGCGTGGTTCTGCGGCGGCAGCACCGACGGCGGCGCGAGCGCGTGCGGCTGGTACGGGTACCCACCCCCGCCGCCTCCGTACGGTGGTTGGAGAAACGAGGGAAGCTGCTGCTGCGGGGTGTGTTGCTGCTGCTGGTGTTGGGCGGGAGGCGGCGGCGGAGGCACACACCGCAGACGCGCACGCCGTGCCGCCTCGCGTGCCTCTTCCAGCTTGCGCCGCGCGGCGTCGTCGTCCTGCTGCTGGTAGTGCCGCCCACGATACGCGACGTACCCGCCCCGCCCGTCGTCCGACGCGCCCGAGTCGCCGCCGTCCTCCTCCTCCTCCTCCTCGTCCTCCCCATCCGCGTACGCATCCGACATCTCCTCGTCCCCGTCGTCCTCGCTCGACTCCTCCGAGCCCTCGTCCGATTCCGAGTACGACCTCGCGGACTGATACGAGCCCGACCGCGAGTGCCCGTTCGGTGCCTGGGCGCGCGTGGATGCGTACGCGTAATCCGAGTCGGACGACGAGACGGACGATACGGGCGACGAGGTGAGCGCGTAAAAGTACAGGTCCTAAAACATACACGTATTCGTTAGCTTCAAGTCCCTTGTGGGAGGACAGAAGGAAAGCGTACCTGATGTGCGACATTCGTCGACGGCCCCGCATAGTCCCACCGCGCCGTCAACGTGTGCGGCTGCGCCTGCTGCGCGTAGGTCGACTGCGGCTGCTTGTACGGCGACGCATCCTGGTGCTGCTGATGTGCGTAACCCGAAGTCGAAGTCGAAGCAGGCTGAGGCGGCGTCGCCGGCCGCGAATACGCCTGCCGATACCCCAACGTCGACGTCGAGCTCGAACTCGATAACGGAAGATGCGACGCGGAGCTGGAGCTCGGAAGCGGGAGGTGCGACGCGCTCGACAACGGGAGTAACGACCCCGACCCCGTCAACGGCAGATGCCCCGCCGAGTGCGAATGCGGCAGCCCGTGTGCGTGGGCGTGTGCGTGGGCGTTCGGATGCCCGCCGTACACCGCCGGCGAGCCCAGCCCCGACGCGAAGTGCGGCGGGTACTGCACGACCGTGCTGGGCGGCGGCGGGACGTACTCGTACTGGTGGTGTGCGTGTGTCGAGTTGGACGTGGAATTGGTGGATGTGCCGGACGAAACAGAAGAACGCGTCCCGACAGCCGTAAACGGACTCTGCCCCGCCCCATACGCCACGCGCTCCCGCCCCCGCTCCGGCGTATGCTGCTGCTGCTGGGTGTGCGCGTACGGCGTGAACGTCCCCGACCCAAACGTCGAGCTGCCGTTGTTGTTGACACCAAACGAAGACAGCGAAGCAGACGAAGACGACGACGGCCCCGCATACGATACCGGCCTCGCCCTCCGCCCATCCCTCTCCCTCACCGCCGCCGTCGACCCCTCCCCGCTCAGACTCAACGACCCAAACCGCTCCAACGGCGTCGACAGCGGGTATCCCGCCCCCGACCCTGCACCGGGGCTGTGGCTGTGCGCCGAGCGCGGATGCGAATTCGAATTTGAAGAGGGATTGGGATTGGGATTCGAAGTCGAATTGGGGTAGGCGGAGTACGCGCCGCTACTGTTACTGAAGGACGCAGAGGGGTACGAAGCACCGTTCCCGTTCGAGCTAGACGAATTCGACGACGAGCTCGAATACGCGTTATTCCCGATCGAATTCGAGTGGCCGTGCGAAGTCGAGTGCGCGTGCGGTTGGTGCGTGGAGGAAGTCGAGGATGAGGTGAAGCGGGGGATAACGAGCGTTGGGGCGGGTCTCTGACTTTGCGTATGCTGCTGCTGCTGGTGCGCGGACGAGTGGTACACCTGCGCCGCCGACGAAGACGCAGAGGCGAACGACTGCACATGCGGCGCCAACAGCGGCGGCGGGTGATACGACCCCGGGCTGAACGCCGCCGCCGCCCTCCGTTTACTCCCCGCCTCTGCTCTCCCTTCCTCGCGTTCTCTTGCCCTCTGAGTCTCGCGTTCGCTCTCCCCATCCCTCTCATCCCGCAAATCCATCTCCACGTCCTCCTGCTTCACCGGCACTTGCTCCTTCGCCCCACCAACAACAGCATACACCCTCCGCCCCGCCGGACTAACGCTCCGTCGACGCCTCGCGGGCTGGGCCGTGCGCCGCGCGTGCGGGGTGTGTTGATGCTGGTGCTGGTGCGGATGGGGGGCGTGTAGGCGGCCGCCGCGGTGTCTCCTTCACACGACGAAGCGTTAGTACATTGTGTAGGTAACGAGAAGTGTGGAGAAGACAACGCACGCATTCGCCGCCCCCGCCCCTGCCCGCGCGCGCGCCCCGACAAGCCCGCGCAAAAGCCGGCCCCAGTCTTCGTACACGCCTTTGCTGACGTAGAGACTGTAAAAATAAAAACGACCAAGTCAGTTAAAGTCACAGACGCGTTGGAGAAAAGTGAAGAAAAACGCACTTATAATCACACCCCATCAGAAACTCGCGCTCCATCGTGTTGATCTGCGCGAGCGGGATGAGGCTCACCGCCGCCCAGGTCGCGTTCGTGTAGGTGTTGCTGCGAACGAAGTGAGCGTTAGCGAGCAGAAATAGCACGACGAGGGAAGGAAGCGAGCGCGTTCTCGTGCGTGTATAAAGCAGACATGAAGGGACGAGCGCATCAAGCGAGCTCGCGCGCTCGGTATTGCGCGCCCTTTGTGCAGCGACGTCGCCGTATCGAAAAAAAAAAAAAAAAAAAAAAAAAAAAGAAGAAAAACGCACTCATCCAAAAACTTATTAGCCATCATCAGCCCCGCCACCGCCACGCGGAACTCGCTCCCGGGCTGCGCCGGCGTCCCGCCGTTGCGCGCGCGGAGGCGGTGGATGTAGTGCAGCGCGAGGACGATTACGGATTGGGAGACCTGCGGGGGAGGGGGGTTAGCGAGCCGAAGGGGACGAGTCAGGGTGCGGGAAGGGGTGAGTTTAAGGTTATAAGAAGGGATAATGAGGGAGGTGGGAGGGGGAGGAGAGGAGAGGAGGGGTAGAGAAAGAGGGAGGGGGAAGGAGGGGATAAAGCGAGCGGGGAGGGATAAAGCGAGCGGGCAGGGGCGAAGTGGGTTTAAAATGGGTGGGTGAAGGAGTAGGCGGAAGTAGGAGCGAGTCTGCTCTGATAAAAAAAAAAGAACGTCGACTCACCTGCGTAGTCTCCAACAACTTCTGCGTAAAGCTCACAAACGTCGGGCTCGCGGTGAGCTGTAATGCGCTCGGGCGGGGGGTCGTTCTCCCTCCTCCTCCATTCCCACTCCCACTTCCATTTATCCCGTTTGCTCCTCCTCCTCCTCCGCCTCCGCTTGCGCCTCCCCCTAATCCCCCCATCTTGTCGTCTCCTGCCCCACTCGTCGGCGACGCAGTCAAGTTATTTGAATGAATCGAGTCGCCGCTCGCCCCGCTCGCAGCACTCGGCGCAAACCACAGATAACAGATCATCTCACACGTCTTCTCCGCCACGAGCGCCGCGCTCTCGGGCCGCGCCCAGTTTACGCTCACTCCCGCTCCCCCATTTACTCCTACTCCGCCGTTTGCGCCCCCACGCGAAGAAGAGATGGAGGAGGAGGAAGAAGAGGTGGGGACGCGCAGCCAGTCGTGTGTCCATGCTAACGGTGCTTCGTCGGCGTCCTTGGCAGCCGGCGTGGCTTCGGCAACGATTGTGGAAGACGAAGAGGACGCAGCAAGAGAGGTGGGAGGTGCGAGTGTGGAGGCGGAAGATGAGGCGGTGAGTGTGGAAGACGAAGAGGTTGCGCCGAGTGTAGACGTGGAAGAAGACGAAGAGGAAGACGAGTGCGTATGTGTCTGCGTATGTGAAGTCGTAGGCGGCGGCGCGTACGAATCGGGATACACCACCCCCGCCGCCTTCGTGTGCTGCGTCGAGCACGAGTTGGAGGCAGCGTACGAATCGGGGAACGACTCCCTTCTTGTGGTGGTGGAGGAAGAGGCGTACGGGTGGTAGTATTGCGTTGTATGCGTGGTGTGCGAATTTGAATTGGTATGCGGATTCGAATTTGAGTAGGAGGAAGAGTGCGTATGCGAGTGGGAAGAAGAAGGCATCGGCGCGTCGCGCTCGCGTTCGAGCGGGGAGTCGTCTGGGGGCGTCACTATAATATAGATAAAAATGTAAGTCAGTACACCGGGTATAATACGGGAGCATCGGGACAATATAAACGAGCCACCACGTCTAAGCGACGTCGGGTGGCCACACCCAAGTGAAGCGCATGTCGAGCGCTCCGCCCAGCAGGATACCCACGAGACGGGGACGCCAGCGGGAGATATCAACGGCAGGCGGGTGGCCACAAACGCGGCCATCCGCGTTTGTGAAACCTATACACCGCGATACCCGCAGGAAAACGGCGACGCCGGCGAGGGTGCTTCCGCACGCATAGCAGTTGCGCACTAAGACACCGAAGTGCGGTTGCCTGCCACACAACACCCACCCCCGCGCGTCAAACGCCCCGCCTCCGTGCCCAACAAAGGAACGAGAATAAAGGAGAACAAAACACGTACGCAGCTGTCCCCTATGACCCGCATACTGTCCGTGTGCATGTGCCTGGTACCCCCCGTTGCTGGTCCCAGCATGCGCGTTGGTGTTGTTCGAGTGGTAGTCAATCCAATGCGGCGCGAGACGGTCGGTATGCGGCGGCGTCATGGGCATCGGGCCGGACGCGTGGTGTCCGTGCTGCGTCGAGTGTGCGTGTTGCGCATGAGTGTTATGCGAAGAATGAGAGGGAGCGGGGGCGGAAGAAACGGCGGCGGTCCAATGCGCGAGCTCGCGGGGGAGCGCGTCCAGCGTCGCCATCTATCGTCGTCCTAGTCGTCTCTCGTATATCGTCGGCGTCTCGTATATCGTATGTCGTTGTCGTCGAAGACAAGACAAGACAAGTCGCCTTCAAAGAGTGGAGGGGCGGGCATATATGGCGTCGGATTATGATATTATAAGTAAGGGACCAAGCCCACTCAGACATCACTTGGACATCACAACTTACAACAACAACACAAAAAAAAGGTCTAGCGAAATCAATCGCCCGTGTCCGCTTCCAATTCCAGCTTCCTATTCCGCGTCTGCTTACCAACCCAAATCGCACCCACACCTCAATCGACATCCCTTACCGAATCCCTTGACCCCTTATGCGCATCTCATCAGGCTCATCTTCCTTCCAGCGTCGATGGGGAAGGCGACGCAAGAGTTATCCCCTTGCTCACCCACAACTGCATCCATCCAGACCCCAAACCCCAAACGCAAACGCACCGTGATGGATCACGGTGACACTGGCTTGGGACTGGGACCGCGTACGCAATAAGTTACAACCCAAACTCAATACAGCTCTGCAATCACATTCCCAAAAAAATCCAATCGACTCGAATTTTTTTTTCAAACGCAAACTGAACCGACTCGCCTCTCTTCCCCTTCCTAATCCCCTTTCGTCACGATCGATTCGACTCTGTGACGAGCCCCTTTCGAAGGTTGATGTGACCGCTCGAAAGGAGCTGGCTACCAAAAGGGGTTGCGGGTGCGAGGCATCAAAACGTGCACGCGTCCCTGGGATTCCCCATAGCCTTGCCCTTAACCACCCGCTGATCGGCCCACCTCACCTTAATCTATCTATTTCTGGTGCCAGGGAATCAGGGAAAATATAACATAACGCAGGCGTGTGCGCGCTAACCTTATTCCGCGTGCGTAATCGTGGTGCGTAATCCTGACGCGGTCACGACCTCACGGTACGGGGAACAATGTCGCGAAGGCCCTTCGCGTTGCTGGCGCAAAACCTGCTGGGACTCTGATTGACGCCTGCACCACGATTGCTTGATCCAGGATGGACGGCAACAGCGCGCTGCGCTGCGGAGAATAATGATCATTGAAGGCGAGCGAGGCGACGTGACGGCGAAGGGCTTCGAAGCTCGACGGGGAGTGCGAGGCGTTGTCTGGCCGCGCTCAGGCTGGGCATCGTGTCGGTTACCATGCACATGGGTAAGATGCGGTTGTAAAATCTGCTGGGAGTCCACGACGAGAACCCGTTCTATGTATGTATGTATCTCTGCTGCAGTCCCGAATATGTTCCATTCTATGGATGCTCTTGGTTCTCGACGCGATGCCGACGCACACCGACACGACACTAACGCGCTCACCTCGTCATCCTGATTATCCACCCCTACCGCGCTTCAGCTTCTCCGCGGACTCGATATTCAGCAAAGTACAACTTCCATGCACGCTGCTACCTCCCAAATCCCCAAATCTTGGCGGAGTAGCGCGCCGGCTCACTGGCATCCCGCGAGTCTTTCACATCTTCAACGCTTCCATTGCATCTGTTCAAGGTATCTATCAAAATCACAATCAGTGCTCGACATCGCGCGCGCCCACAAACAGCTTTGCTTTTCATTCGGAACCCTTCTCTGATCTTTCTTGTTGGCTCAAAACTACCGCTTCCATCTCCGCCCTCAAGCCCAAGCCCCAACACTTGTTCGGGTGTCTCTCGTTCTCGTCTCTTGTTCAATTCCGAGCCCAAATCTTGTTCGGGTGTCTCTTGTTCTTCTTCTCGTCTTGTCAGGTCTTCCCATCACCGTTGCCTTTGTGTGCAGGTGCAAATGGAGGTCCAAATACAAATCCGTTCGCAAGACATCTCAATCCCGAGCTATGTATTCCAGCCGTCGTGGGCCATGGAGGCCGCCTGCCAGAACTGTTATTCGGTGCCGCCAAAAATTCAAAGCGGGAGCCGGAGGTTCGATTCCTCCCGGCGGCATGGAGAACTTCCAATAAACTTTTTTTTTCTCCACTCGCCCGCGGTAAGTCGCCGCTTCATATACAGCTACCACGCAGGAATTCCAAATCGTCGTGGGCCGTGGAGGCCACCCGCCAAAACTTAGTCGTAGCCGACCATCTGAAAATTGAAAGCGGGAAGCAGAGGTTCGACTCCTCCCGACGGCATACCGATTCATCATTCAGCTTTTTTCCTTCACTCCCTGGTCCAACAAGGGCAAGCTTATCCCTGTCCGTAGAATGGGTATGCAAGCCGTCGTAGGCCACGGAGGCCGCCCGCCAAAACTTATTCGAAGTCATTGAGAGTTGAAAGCGGGAGACGGAGGTTCGATTCCTCCCGACGGCATTATCAAGGTCTTGAGGAGTTTTTTTTTCCCGGATACCGCGCTCTGAGTCAGACACGTTCATCATTTACGCACAATCCTCAGTCCACATATGTAGGTGCAAGCCGTCGTGGGCCACGGAGGCCGCCTGCAAACATTACAACGGAACCAATGATCAGTTGAAAACGGGATTGTCCCGTTTTTGCTTCACTTTCTTTCATTTAATTACCCTTGAACAATGAACAGCGACAAATGCTAGCTTATGCCGGCTAAAAAGGTATGAATATAAGCCGTCGTGGGCCATGGCGGCCGCCTGCCACAAGTTAATCGAACCCGTATATTCAAACAACCGAAAACGGGAGCAGGGGGTTCGATTCCTCCCGACGGCATTAAGATGTTGGGGTACGCATTTTTGCTTCCCTTTCTTTCACTTACTCTGGAGCAACGAGCCGCAGGAGATGCAAGCGTATCCCGGCTCACAGGGGATAATTGCAAACCGTCGTAGACCGTGGCGGCCGCCTGCCAAAACTTACAGGGTTTTGCATAAGTTCGTGAAAATGGGAAATTTTTGCGAGGGGTCACGTGCAAGTAGGAATGGGACGCCGGCCCATGCAGTGCTGAGTCGCACGGGTTCACTTCAAAAGACCTTTTACAGCCGCAAAACATGTTGAAATCCAGGTGCCGAAGTGATGCCGCAGCCTCGGCATTTGCCGGGTGGGATCAACCAACATTTTCTCGCTGTTTCGCTCACTTACAAGCCGCACTTGATCATCAGGCTTCCCATACCACACATAAAAGCTTCTCAGAATTGCCTCAATGCGCTCCGGAGCGGTTTGATTGTCCACGTGACTCCGCGCAAAAATTTCGCGTTTTCACGAACTTATGCAAAACCCTATAGTTACATCCGACGATCTGAAGGCGGGAGGTGGAAGTTCGATTCCTCCCGGCGGCATGCTCTGATATGGTGTTGCGTTTTTGCTTCCTTTTCCCTTAAAAAAATCCGTTCAATAAAAGACAAGCTTACTTCACCTGGCAGGTATAATCTGCAAGCCGTCGTAGGCTATGGAAGCCGCCTGCCAATCTTAGAAGGGGTCGATGTTTGAAAGCGGGAGGTGGAGGTTCGAATCCTCCCGACGGCATGACCATCGAACCTTTCAGCTTTTTGTTCCTGTTTCTTTAGTCGGTCATCGAGCAAAGGCGACTTTATCCCGTCTCAATAGGGATAATTGCAAGCCGTCGTGGGCCATGGAGGCCTCCCTCACACATTGCGCCAGACACTTTTGAAGGCATGGAGTCTAAGGCAGGCGGAGGTTCGATTCCTCCCGGCGGCATTTCCCTGGCGTCAATTTTTTCTTTCGAGCAGAGCCGCAAAAGAGACAAGCTTATCCCATCTGGCAAGTAATATTCTGAAGCCGTCGTAGGCCATTGCAGCCGCCCGCCAAGATTGTCTTGATTTGAGCGAGGTTGAAAGCGGGAGCCGGAGGTTCGATTCGACTCCTCCCGACGGCGTCTGGCATCCTCCACGCCTTATTTTTTGTTCTTTACTCACTCATTCAAGTTTCAACAAAGGCGAGCTCATCCAAGTAGGATAGTGATTCTAAGCTGTCGTAGGCCGTGGCGGCCGCCGCCAAAACTTACGCTCACCTGCTCCAGAGTTGAAAGCGGGAGGTAGAGGTTCGATTCCTCCCGGCGGCATGCTCTGATATGGTGTTGCGTTGTTGGTTCCGTTTCCCTTAAAAACCCGTTCAATAAAAGACAAGCTTACTTCACCTGGCAGTTATAATCTGCAAGCCATCGTAGGCTATGGAAGCCGCCCGCCGAAATTGATCCAGGTCCCCGTCAAAGTTGAAAGCGGGAGCTGGGGGTTCGATTCCTCCCGACGGCATGCACCATCTCGCTTTGATTTTTGTCCCTTTTGCTTTACCAACTCATTCAACAAGGGCAAGCTTATCCCATCTGGAGAATATGGTTTCAAGCCATCGTGGGCCATGGAAGCCGCCCGCCAAAACTTCTCCGATGCTGCGAAGACTTGAAAGCAGGCAGCGGAGATTCGATTCCTCCTGACGGCATTACCTGACTATATGCATCGTTTTTGCTTCCCTTTCTCTCTCTCACTTCAACGAGATGTCAGTGAACGCAAGCTTATTTCCATCCATCATAGAATATACAAGCCGTCGTGGGCTCGGAAGCCGCCCGCCGAAACTCAATCACAGCCAGATAACAGTAGAAGCGGGAAGTCGGAGGTTCGATTCCTCCCGGCAGCATGCTCGTTCCTTGTTGTTCTTTTTCTGTTTCCTTCTTTTTACTCACTCATCGAACAAGGAAAGGCTTATCCAGTCGCCGCATTATATTTACAAGCCGTCGTAGGCCATCGAGGCCGCCTGCAACATCTGATCCGATGCAACCAGAAGCAGCTGTAAGCGGGAGGGGGAGGTTCGATTCCTCCCGACGGCATAAATTCTCTCTCTTCAGCTCTTTTTTAAATACTAGGGGTTCCAAGACTTGCTTCGGTGAGATTCATCCACAATTTGGCTTGCTGGTTTGGGCGACGTTGAGAGTGAATTATTTAAGGATGGTGGCAAGTTCAATTTCAGCTGATAATAAATGTCTGCTTGTCGCAGCTCAAAAGGGACAAATTCAAGCCGTCCTGGGCCATGTCGGCCGCCCTCACAATTTGGGTGGGTCTAGCGGATACACAGAGGGAGGCGGAGGTTCGAAACCTCCCGACGGCATCCAGGATTTGAGTCACATTTTTTTGCTCGTTCGGCTCTGTGACCCAAGTGCATGAAAACTGTGTCTCGGGATTGCGATCCGCACCTAATTCATGAATTTCATGATAAAGTGCATGGAATGTTACAAAAAGTACCTGGAATTCAGCGATTCGGAGACTGAATTTCACATACGCGGGGGTGTGGAATTCATTAGCTTTGACACCCACAGTGCCTCCCGACGGCGTCACGAGTAAATCTTTCACTTTTTGTTTCCCTTTTGCTCGCTTACCTTTGAGCAAGAGGCCATGATAAAGGCTAGCTATCCTAAGCTAAAGGGGCATTTACAAGCCGTTGTGGGCCATGGCGGCCGCCTGCCAATATTGCTTCGTTCATCTGAATGACTGAACGGGAGGTGGAGGTTCGATTCCTCCCGATGGCATTCTTGGATATGAAGGGGGTTTTTTTCTTCTCTTCACTCATCCAGGGTATGTCGCCGCTTCATCTATCTAACACATGGTACTTACAAGCCGTCGTAGGCCATGGAAGCCGCCCGCCAAACCTATTGTATGGTGGTCGCGAGTCAAAGTTGAAAGCGGGAGCCAGAGGTTCGAATCCTCCCGACGGCGTGAGTCGAAGACAGCATTTTTTTTTTTTACTCGTATTCTTGTACGCACTCATTCAGCAACAGAGTCCAAGGTCGAAACAAGGTGTAGATACCAGCCGTCGTAGGCCATGGAGGCCGTACCGCCAACATTACCTGGGTATCAGCCAGTTGAAAGCAGGAAACGGAGGTTCGATTCCTCCCGACGGCATGTGTTACCACAGCTAGCTTTTTACATTAAATCCAGCACGAGCTTTTTGTTTCCGTTTGCTTTATGTAGCAACTCATTCAGCAAAGGGCAAGATTATCCTATCTCCTAGGACACGGTTACACGTCGTCGTAGGCCGTGACGGCCGCCCGTCACCCTTAGCTGAGGGTGTGGAAAGTTGAAGCGCGTGAAGCGGAGGTTCGATTCCTCCCGACGGCATGGCCAAGATATCTGCCTCGTTCTGGTTCTTAGGTTTTTCCTTGACTCGTCGGACAAAGACACACTAATTGCATGCCGGAGTGTAGGGTATACAAGCCGTCGTAGGCCATGGAGGCCGCCTGCCAAACCTGAAGCAAAACCAGGGAGAATTGAAAGCAGGAGTCGGAGGTTCGATTCCTCCCGATGGCATGGAGAACTTCCAATAAACTTTTTTCGCGGTAAGTCGCCGCTTCATACAAATACCACGCAGGAATTTCAAGCTGTCGTAGGCCGTGGAGGCCACCCGCCAAAAATGCAGTCTACAAATCTGCGCACAGTTGAAAGTGGGAGACGGAGGTTCGATTCCTCCCGACGGCATCGGGCATCCACGACCAAGATTTTCGCGATCTTCAAGGAGGAGCCGATGGTCTGGCCTGTGGGCGTGTTCGTTATGTTCGGTAATTCTTTCTAGCTGGTGTTTAGTTGCCCGAGATCTACCGCCTCTTTGAAGGTGAGCTCGTCGAGGGTGATTGGATGTTGGCGTAGTCCAGTACATTATTTATTTGGGCCGATGTACTGCAGTCTACAACCTGGCACGTTCCGAAATGGGACCACGCTGGGCTTGAAATTTATCCAGAGTCTTATCCACGCTTTACTTTTTGTTCTTTACTCACTCATTCAAGTTTCAACAAAGGCGAGCAAAATAATGACTCTAAGCTGTCGTGGGCCGTGGCGGCCGCCTACCAAAATTTCAGCTGCAGTAAAGTGTACAAGTTGCGGAGGTCGGAGGTTCGATTCCTCCCGACGAACTAAGGTTGATCGCGGTTCTTTTTTCTGTTTCCTGTTCTTTACTAACTCATGCAACAGCGGTAAGCTTATTTCATCCCACAGGTAGTGATTCCAATTCCAAGCCGTCGTAGGCCATGGAGGCCGCCCGTCAAGAAATAGTTGCAACCGACAGTCTGAAAATTGAAAGCGGGAGCCGGAGGTTCGATTCCTCCAGACGGCTTTGCCCTTCCTTGCTGTGTTTTTCTTTTTTCTTTTCTTTTACTCACTCGTGCAACAAGGGCAAGGTTAATCCCGTCTCACAAGGGATAGTTTCAAGCCGTCGTAGGCCGTGGCGGCCACCCGCCAAAACTGATCCAGGTCCCTTTCAAAGTTGAGAGCGGGAGCCGGGGAGTCGATTCCTCCCGACAGCATGCTCTGATATGGTGCTGCGTTTTTGCTTCCTTTTCCCTTAAAGACCCGTTCAATAAAAGACAAGCTTACTTCACCTGGCAGGTATAATCTGCAAGCCGTCGTAGGCTATGGAAGCCGCCCGCCGAAATTGATCCAGGTCCCCGTCAAAGTTGAAAGCGGGAGCTGGGGGTTCGATTCCTCCCGACGACATGCACCATCTCGCTTTGATTTTTGTCCCTTTTGCTTTACCAACTCATTCAACAAGGGCAAGCTTATCCCATCTGGAGAATATGGTTTCAAGCCATCGTGGCCCATGGAGGCCGCCTGCCAAAATTAACCGGGATCCTAGCAGAAGTTGGAAGTGGGAGTCGGAGGTTCGAATCCTCCCGACGGCATTATCAAGGTCTTGAGGAGTCTTTTTCCCGGATACCGCGCTCTGAGTCAGACACGTTCATCATTTACGCACAATCCTCAGTCCACATATGTAGGTGCAAGCCGTCGTGGGCCACGGAGGCCGCCTGCAAAAATTACAACGGAACCAATGATCAGTTGAAAACGGGATTGTCCCGTTTTTGCTTCACTTTCTTTCATTTACTTACCCTTGAACAATGAACAGCGACAAATGCTAGCTTATGCCGGCTAAAAAGGTATGAATATAAGCCGTCGTGGGCCATGGCAGCCGCCTGCCACAAGTTAATCGAACCCGTATATTCAAACAACCGAAAACGGGAGCAGGGGATTCGATTCCTCCCGACGGCATTAAGATGTTGAGGTACGCATTTTTGCTTCCCTTTCTTTCACTTACTCTGGAGCAACGAGCCGCAGGAGATGCAAACTTATCCACTTGAAAAGGACTGGTTGAAAGCCGTCGTGGGCTATGGAAGCCGCCTGCCAAAACTGACTTGTACCAAAAGAAAGTGTAAAAGTGGGAGTCGGGGATATTCGATTCCTCCCGACGGCATAGACGAGAACATCTTTCACTTTTTGTCCCTTTTGCTTTACCAACTCATTCAACAAAAGATAAGCTTCCTCCATCACGCAAGGTGTAGATACAAGCCGTCGTGGGCCATGGAGGTCGCCCGCCAAACCTGTTACGGAGGTACAGAAACGTTGAAAGCGGGAGTCGGAGGTTCGATTCCTCCCGGCGGCATGCTCTGATATGGTGTTGCGTTGTTGGTTCCTTTTCCCATAAAAACCCGTTCAATAAAAGACAAGCTTACTTCACCTGGCAGGTATAATCTGCAAGCCATCGTAGGCTATGGAAGCCGCCCGCCGAAATTGATCCAGGTCCCCGTCAAAGTTGAAAGCGGGAGCTGGGGCTTCGATTCCTCCCGACGGCATGCACCATCTCGCTTTGATTTTTGTCCCTTTTGCTTTACCAACTCATTCAACAAGGGCAAGCTTATCCCATCTGGAGAATATGGTTTCAAGCCATCGTGGCCCATGGAGGCCGCCTGCCAAAATTAACCGGGATCCTAGCAGAAGTTGGAAGTGGGAGTCGGAGGTTCGAATCCTTCCGATGGCATTACCTGACTATATGCATCGTTTTTGCTTCCCTCCCCCCTATCTTTGAAGGACGAGCCAGTGAATGATAGCTATATCCCTCCCGACTGCATGACCCAGTCAACCTTAAGCCTTTTGTGTCGTTTTTCTCTTTCTTTACAAACTCATCGAACAAAGACAAGCTCATTGCATGCTTAGCAGCGGGTATTGCAAGCCGTCGTGGGCCATGGTGGCCGTCTGCCGAATATATTGATATATTCTGTGAATCTGCGTACAGTTGAAAGCGGGAGCCAGAGGTTCGATTCCTCCCGGCGGCATATGCTATCTTGTTTGCCTTTTGTCCCTTTTTGTTTACCGACTCATCCAACAAATGCAAGCTTTGTTCGTCTGGAAAGAACTGATTTTCAAGCCGCCGTGGGCCATGGAGGCCGTCTGCAACAAGTTAATGTTTAGAGGCGTCGAGCGGCCTTGGGTGCTTCTCCTTTGCAAGCACATACTTTTGTTTCGGGACTTGGACTTGGCCAAGATTATTCGAGGACAGGGGCAAGTTCAACTTCGGCTGATAATAGACGTCCCGTTATCCCAGTTCAAAGGGACAATTCCAAGCCGTCGTGGGCCATGCGGGCCGCCTGCCGGACCTGTTGCGGAGGTACAGAAACGTTGAAAGCGGGAAGTGGAGGTTCGATTCCTCCCGACGACATAGTACCCACTGTACCTTCACTTTTTTTGTTCCTTTTCTCTGACAACTCAGCGAACAAAAGCAATCTTATCCCAGCTCAAATATACAGTTTCAAGCCGTTGTGGGCCACGGAGGCCACCTGCCGCAAGTCAATCAAACCCGTACAATTGAAAGCAGGAAACGGAGGTTCGAATCCTCCCGACAGCATGCAATCTTCAAAACTTTCTTTTTTCAACAGAGCCACAACAGAGACATGCTCATCCCGTCTGAAGAACAGGGTTTCAAGCCGTCGTGGGCCGTGGCGGCCGACCGCCAAACCTATTGCGGTCGCGAGTCAAAGTTGAAAACGGGAGCTGGGGGTTCGATTCCTCCCGACGGCATAACCGGTCTATATGCATCGTTTTTATTTACTAGCTCATCCAGCAAATGCAACCTTGTCCCATCTGGAGAATATGGTTTCAAGCCATCGTGGGCCATGGCGGCCACCCGCCAAAACTGGATAAGTTCAATCTGAGGTGAAGCGGGAGTCGGAGGTTCGATTCCTCCCGACGGCATGACCAGCGAACCATTGACTTTTGTCCCTTTTTCTCCGACCACTCAGCGAACAAAGGTACACGCATTGCATGTAGGAGGTGGGAGTTTCAAGCCGTTGCAGGCCATGGAGGCCGCCCGCCAACATTAACCATCATTTCGGCTTGAAAGCGGGAGCCGGAGGTTCGAATCCTCCCACGGCATAGTCCATCGAACCTTTCAGCTTTTTGTCCCTTTTTCTTTAACAACTCATCGAACAAACGCAAAGCTTATACCGTCTGACGAACAGGATTTCAAGCCGTCGTAGGCAATGGAGGCCGCCTGCCAACATTGATATAATCTGGTCATAGAAAAGTTGAAAGCGGGAAGTGGAGGTTCGACTCTTCCCGACGGCATACAATACCACACGAAAAGCTTTTTCTCTCACCTACTTTTGAGCAACGAGCCAATAAAGGCAAGCTTATCCACCGAGCAGGTATAAGTTTTGAGTCGTCGTAGGCCATGGAAGCCGCCTGCCACAAGTTAGTTGAAGCCGTAAAGAATTGAAAGCGGGAGTCGGAGGTTCGAATCCTCCCGACGGCATGTATTACCACTGTTACCACAGCTAGCTTTTTACATTAAATCCAGCACGAGCTTTTTGTTTCCGTTTGCTTTATGTAGCAACTCATTCAGCAAAGGGCAAGATTATCCTATCTCCTAGGACACGGTTACACGTCATCGTAGGCCGTGACGGCCGCCCGTCACCCTTAGCTGAGGGTGTGGAAAGTTGAAGCGGGTGAAGCGGAGGTTCGATTCCTCCCGACGGCATGGCCAAGATATCTACCTCGTTCTGGTTCTTAGGTTTTTCCTTGACTCATCGAACAAAGACACACTAATTGCATGCCGGAGTGTAAGGTATACAAGCCGTCGTAGGCCATGGAGGCCGCCTGCCAAACCTGAAGCAAAACCAGGGAGAATTGAAAACAGGAGTCGGAGGTTCGATTCCTCCCGATGGCATGGAGAACTTCCAATAAACTTTTTTCGCGGTAAGGCGCCGCTTCATACAAATACCACGCAGGAATTTCAAGCTGTCGTAGGCCGTGGAGGCCACCTGCTAGACATAGTCACATCCCCCACTCAGTTGAAAGCGGGAAGCCGAGGTTCGATTCCTCCCGATGGCATTCTTGGATATGAAGGGTTGTTTTTCTCTTCACTCATCCGGGGTATATCACCGCTTCATCTAGCTAACACATGGTACTTACAAGTCGTCGTGGGCCATGGCGGCCGCCTGCCAAAGATAATTGTGTTCAACCTGGATATTGAAAGCGGAAGACGGAGGTTCGATTCCTCCCGACAGCATACCTACCTCCAGACTCTTGACTCCTTGTCTCTAACAGCTCGCATTTGTTTAACGAGAGCTTATGCCGTCTGAAGAACAGGGTTTCAAGCCGCCGTAGGTCATGGAGGCCGCCTGCTGAAACTTAATTGACTTGAAAGCGGGCCGCGGAGGTTCGATTCTTCCCGGCGGCATGGAACCCAGCTCCAGATTTTTGTTTCGTTTTTCTCTGACAATCGGCGAACAAACGCAAGCTTATCCTACTTGCGAAGGAGTGTTAACAAGCCGTGGTGGGCCGAGGGGGCCGCCCGCCGAAATTGAAATCGGACATCAGCAAAAGCAGTCAAAAGTGTTGTGGGAAGCGGAGGTTTGATTCCTCCCGACGGCATGGAAAAATTCCAAAGGGCACCTTTTTTTTCTCTCAACTCGCCCGCCGTAAGTCGCCGCTTGATCCAGCTACCCCATCGTATTTACAAGCTGTAGTGGGCCGTGGAGGCCGACCGCCAAAACTGTTATACCTGAATAATTGAAAGCGGGAAGCAGGGGGTTCGATTCCTCCCGGCGGCATGACTGTGATCTTCAAATCTTTATTTTCAACAGAGCCGCCAGAGAGACAAAGTTATTGCGCCCAGCAACGTGTATTTCCAAGTCCCCGTGGGCCATGGAGCCCGCTCCCACAAGTTTGGCGATCCGGCAAAATTACACAGAGGGAAGCGGAGGTTCGAATCCTCCCGATGGCGTGGATCGAAGACATCGATTTTCTTTTACTTGTGTTCTTGTACGCACTCATTCAGCAACAGGATCCAAGGTTGAAACCAGGTGTAGGTACAAGCCGTTGTGGGCTATGGAAGCCGCCACCAAAAATTGGTCTGATTCAACCAGAGCAGTTGAAGGCGGGAGGTTCAATTCCTCCCGCGGAGGTTCGATTCATCCCGACGGCGTATTATAGGTTTCCGGCAAAGTTCCTCTTTTTCTCCCTCAATCGTCCGTGCCCAGTCGCAGCCTGATCCAGCTAACTTACCACAAGCCGTCGTGGGCCTGGAGGCCGCCCGCCAAACCTATTACGGAGGTACAGAAATATTGAAAGCAGGAGCCGGAGGTTCGATTCCTCCCGGCGGCATGCTTGAAAATGATATGTACTGACTTTTGTTTATTTTCGCCGTCTCCCTTATTTTTTTCAACAAGATGAATAGTGCTTCCAGCAACAGGTATTTCCCGCGTGCTCTCTCTTGCTTTTTCTGCAATGGACCATGATAAACGCAAGCTTATTTGTTCCTCCCGACGGCATCATTCGAAACGCTTCACTTTTTCTTTTCTTTTCCTTTACAAACTCATCAAGCAAAGGCAAGCTTATCTCAGTGCAAAAGGAATACTTTCAAGCCTTGATGGGCTATGGAGGTCGCCTGCTAAACCTGGATAGAGTCGACTGCACCAATGGAAGCAGGTTCGATTCCTCCCGGCGACATTCGGATATTCAGCCTAGCCTTTTTTTGCTCATCCAGCTGGTCGGACGCCTAATTATATCCAAACTTCCTCTGTCTGAGGAGCAGGCTTTACAGTCAATACGTTCACAGGGAGTTGAAAGCGGGTGCCGGAGGGGTTCGATTCCTGCCGAGTTGTAGTTATTCAAGGACAGTGGGCAAGGTTGAGTTTGACTCGCAAGCTTGTTCCACACAAAAAGGAGTGTTACCAGCCGTCGTGGGCCATGGCGGCCGCCAGAAATAATCTAGGTCTCGGTCAAAGTTGAAAGCGGGAGCCGGAGGTTCGATTCCTTCCGATGGCATGCAAGACC
The DNA here is from genome assembly GCA_029449255.1 of Mycena polygramma. Taxonomy (NCBI): domain Eukaryota; kingdom Fungi; phylum Basidiomycota; class Agaricomycetes; order Agaricales; family Mycenaceae; genus Mycena; species Mycena polygramma. Next base: position 226,055 of record JARKID010000121.1, read on the forward strand.
ACGAGAAAAGCATTTTCTCTTCGATGGTGGTGAGTTGCAATCCAGCTACCACATCAGATTTCCAAGCCGTCGTAGGCCGCGACGGCCGCTCGCCAAAATTTCTGTTCTAGCAAACCCAAGTTGAATACGGGAATCGGAGGTTCGATTCCTCCCGATGGCATAGACAAGGAAATCTGTGACTTTTTGTTTCCCTTTCGCTCGCTTACTTTTGAGCAACGAGCCATGATAATAAATGCTAACTTATTTCATCCGGCAGTTAGAATTTGCAAGCCGTCGTGGGCCTGGAACCCGCCCTCACAAGTTTTGCGATCCGGAAAAATTACACAGAGGGAAGCGGAGGTTCGAATCCTCCCGATGGCATACACGAGAAAATCTTTCACTTTTTCTTTTCTTGTTGGTTACAAACTCAACCCATAAAAGACGCTCATTGCATGCAGGAGGGAGTTTTCCAAGCTGTCGTGGGCCATGGAGGCCGCCCGCCAAGATTAATCCTGATTTCGGCCAAGTTGAAAGCGGGGAGTCGGAGGTTCGATTCCTCCCGACGGTATAAGTCTCTGGGATGTTGGTTCCATCCTAACTCGTTCGTCTGCAGAGGTAGCGGAGAGTATCGGAGCGGACTCGGAGATGATCGCATCACGGCCTGTTTGTACATAGTTGGGACCACGCCGCGTTTACCTCTCACTTGTTCCTTCCACGAGCATTTGAGAGGTACGCGTTTTCTCTATAGTTATATCGCGCCTTTGCTTACTACACCGCCATTCGAACATTTCATTTCACACATGTTGAGTCTCAATATGTCTGAAATGTGGTTCAGAACATCAGAAAGATGTTGATCCAATGTTTCAACAATGTGCGCCGACAATATGTACCCGATGCCCACAGACCATTGCAAAAACATCGAGAAAAGGTCTCGCGCATATGCTCGTAGATGTTTGAACAATAGGAGTCGTTGATCCAACCATATTGACCACCCAGTCATGTTTCCATAGATGTCAGGCGGCTCTGATCCATATCCTGACTCGCGATAGCACCGAGTTGCAGTGCAGTTAGTACTAAGTAGAATATAGAATGGCATGTTGCGCATTCGACTCGGAGCGGGCAGTCGTGCAGCTGTGCGACCGCCAGCAATGCGTCGCGTGCATGAAAATGGCACGGGTTAGCAGTTATAAAGGACATCTCCAAAGATGCCCTAAGATAATGGTGCTAGGAGCAGCAAGTACAGATGAAGCATTTCGAGCGAAGCAAGCCGCGTCTGGTCCGTGCGCATCAGAACAAACAAGACCAATGTTGGTCGCCCACAACCATCATCTTTCCCTCCCACTGCCACCCACGTCCACTGCAGCCAACACTTAGCCAGCAGAGAACTCCGGACCTCCCTGTCCTCCGCCGCATATGTCGACTAAGTATCAGGCTCGAGCGATGCTTCGAAAAACTCTCTTGATCTCAAACCACCACAAAGACTTCGAGTGGCTCACTTTAAATTACACGTTATATCGTCTGTACCCGTATGTCAGGCGACGAACTCGCCCCATCCCGACCCGCGACGCGGAAGAGGACCTCAGCTTCCCCGCTGTCGTCATCGACTTCGATTGCTGATCCGCCGGGACGAGTGGCACATGTGTTTCCCGAAGCGCTCGAAGAACTTCTCACCATGATTGGCACCTGGAAGTCCGGACAGAACTTGAAGAAGGGCGACAAGGATAAGGCGATCCGTTTAGCGACGAGAATTCGGCAGGAAGGATTGGGTGGCGCGGGTGGCACGGCGCCCGTGATCAACGAAAGTGAGCGTCTGCAAAACGCCGCTATTGAATCCTTTTCGCAGAAAGCGCTAGCACTCCTCGCGGAGCGCATCAAGAACGTCCCCCAGCCCTCGGACCCCACGCGCGATGGATGCGCACACCCACCACACGACAACCATCACACCCCTCAGCCTCCCGCGTCACGCCCTCGGCCCCCGGCTCCTCCCCAAGAGCTCCTTGTTACCATTTCGATGGCCAAGGCTGATCGAAAGTCTCCGAACCGTCAACGCTCACCGGCGGAACTCAAGACTCAGATCGAGACGGCGCTCGGGAAAGCCATGCACCTGGGCGTGCAAGAAGGCAAGGTACACAGCGTCCGCAAGCTTGCCAACGGCAACATCCTCGTGATGGCTCATAACGAGGAGCAAGCCAAGCTGCTGGTGCTACACGGCAACGACTGGATCACCTCCTTCGAGCCGAACGCGGAACTGCACCGCAAGAAATACTACGTCAAGGCCGACTACGTACCCATAAACTTCGACCCGAAGGCAGCGGGCGCGGGGTCGGCCATCTACTACGAGAACGCAGGCACACTCTCGTCGCCGTCTTCTGTTCTGGAGACGCGATGGCTACACGAACAAAAGGACGCGTCGAAATCCGCCTCTTCCCTCGTGATTGTCCTCGACGACGAGAAAGCTGCAGATGCACTTATCCATCGCTCACTGGCTCTGATGGGGACGTCATGCCCTGTCTCCAAATTCGAACCCGGCCCTCCCATGTGCTTCCACTGTCAAGGCCACGGCCATATGGCCAAGGCGTGTCCAAAGGGAAAGGACCCCACCGCTGTCAAGTGCGCTCGATGCGCAGGCTCACACGCTACGCGTGACTGCCACTGCCCGGAGACCCCTCGCTGCACCAATGCCCGCATATGCAAGCACATCAAGGTGCTCTGCGCCAACTGCGGCGGCACACACAAGTCGTTCGCTGCTGTGTGCCCTGTAAAGGCACGTGCAATGGCCACTTTCTCCCGTAACCAGTCACCGTACTTTAACCAGGACTTTGCCTCCCGCGCCGGCTCGGGCGCGCGAGCGTAATGTACGATGACCTCCCAGATGAGATTCGGGTCCGGGACCTCAACTGCCGCAAGCAGCCCGAGGTTCTCATGTCGCTACTCAATGATACCAGTCCATCCCATTTCAACGTTCTTGCGGTACAGGAGTTGCCCTACTTTATTGCAACTCAGGCCTCGTTCCAGCACAAGGACTGGCATTTGATACTGCCGTCCAAGGCTTACTTACGACGACCGGGCCACCTCATCCGTAGCGCGATTTATATCAACAAAAGCATACCTTCCGACTCGTACTCTCAAATATATCTCAAGAGCTTAGACGTAGCTGGTCTACACTTCTCCCCTCCCGACTCCCTCCCCTTTCGTATTTATTCCGTTTACAATCCCCCCAAATCTGATTCCACTATTATTTTCATGCGCGCCCACTTAAATTCCGACGAGGTTGGCGACACCGACTTCTTCTTATTCGGAGACTTCAACAAACACCATGTTCTGTGGTCAGGGCCCCACCGTCACAAGCGGAATCGTTGTTCGGACACCTCGGAGATGATTCAGATGCTCGCTGAGTCCGATCTAGTTCTGTGCCTTCCACCGTGCACACCGACATTCTATTCCGACGTACACAAAGTCTGGACCACTATCGACCTCGTCTTCGCAACTCCCAGGCTCGCTGAAACCGTCACCAAAGTCACTGTGCACGGCGGGTACGGTTCCGACCATCGGTGTATCGATGTTACCATCAACCTCGCCCTTGGTCGCACCACCCCGCCTCCTCGCTACAAATGGAGGGAAGTTGACTGGAAAGAGTTTCTCGCAGCGGCGGAGGAGGCATGCGACACTGAGCGCATTGCCGAGCGGTCGCTGCACATCGCCGATGCGGCCGAACTGGACGAGCTGGTGAGCGACTTGTTGGATGGCTACGCGTACGCGACACGCACCACAGTCCCGCTAGCGGAGAAATCCGCCTTCTCGAAGCGGTGGTTCACGCGCGAGCTCAAGCTCCAGCTCCGAGAGCTGAACACGCTGAAGAACCGCGCTGCGAAAAGAAACGCCACGCGAGCTGAGAGGGACGCCGTGAAACCCGCAAGAAACGCATACCACAGCGCACTGCGGCGCCAGAAGAGGTTACACTGGAAGGAATGGTTGGAGGATGCGACGGAGCGAACGGTGTGGCAGGCTCACAAGTACGCCAGCCACCAGTCATCCGATACGACTGCGTCGCGCATCCCCGACCTTGCTACACCCAACGGACCGGCGCGATCCAACGAGGAGAAATGCGATGCCTTCAAGGCACAGTTCTTCCCCGACCCACCGCCGGCGGACCTCTCGGACATTGCGGACGCTGAGTACATACAAGAAGCTGTCAGCCCCGACGTTGTCGAAGAAGAAATCCGTACCTCAATCAAGAAACTGCCGCCCTTTAAGGCCCCTGGCCCGTATGGTATCCCCAACGTAGCGCTGCAAGAGACCGAAGTCTTCCTTACTCCGGTCCTCACGCGCGTCGCGAACGCTTGCAAGCGGCTGGGACACCACCCGAGGGCATGGAAGATTTTCACGACCATCACGCTGCGCAAGCCAGGCAAGCCCGACTACACGATCCCCAAAGCGTACCGCCCGATTGCGCTCGAGGAGACGATGGCCAAGGTGGTGGAGTCCGTGCTAGCACGGCGACTCGCGACGTACGCGGAGAGGGAGCACGCACTCCCTGCGACTCACTTCGGTGGACGCCCCGGGCGAACGACCACAGACGCTGGTCTCTTCCTCGTGCAGCGCATCAAGAACGCGTGGCGGAGAGGTAAGGTGGTGTCTGTAGTATTTATGGACATTTCGCAGGCGTTTCCTTCTGTGAACCACGCGCGGCTGCTGCACAACCTACGCAAGAGAGGTGTAGCTGAGGACCTCGTCAGATGGACGTCCAGCTTCCTCACCGATCGTTTTACGCACCTCAAATTTGACGACTTCACCTCCCCGTTACTGGCCGCCAGTATGGGTATACCGCAGGGCTCGCCGCTCTCCCCAATCCTATACCTGTTCTACTCCGCAGATCTCTTGGAGATTGTCGACCCGTCGTGTCGCGACCGCTTAATAGCTGGCTATATTGACGATACGATGCTGGCCGTTGAGTCCGACACAGTGGAGGAAAACGTCTGGAAGCTAAACGACATCATGCCGCTGGCGTTCCGCTGGTCTCGCACGCACGGATGCTCCTTCGACCTGGGTAAATTTCAGCTCGTCCACTACACAAGAAATGGCAACAAGTACGCACCTCTACCTCTCATCACCCCGGCACACACCATCCCGGCTTCCGACTCGGCCAAGTACCTCGGCCTGATAATGGATCGCGGGCTCCGCTGGAAGGAGCAGGTCGAGCAGGCTGTGGCGAAAGGCACGAAGGCGGTGATGGCAATTAACCGCCTCACCCGCCCGACGTTTGGCTTGCCGCACCAGTTTGTTCGTCAACTGTTCCGCTCGGTCGTCATCCCCAAGATGGAGTATGGACTATGTGTATGGTACTCACCGGTCTATTCCACGGGCACGGGGCGTCGGAAGGGTTCGGTAGGTGCTCTCTCGCGCCTTGCGAAGGTTCAGAACATCGCATGCAGGCTCATTACCGGTGCCTTCAAATCCACACCCATCGACGCCCTCAATTACCACGCAGGTATCCCGCCCATCCAACTCCGCCTGAACCAAGCGTCGTTCAACGCTGCCCTTCGCCTCGCTTCCCTCCCGCCTCATCACCCGCTCTACCCCCACGTCCAACGGTGCATGCGCATGTATCCTTTGCGACACCGGTCCGTCTTGCACGAGATGTTCCGCGCCTTCCCAGAGATCGCCGACCTCGAAACGGTCGACCCCATACCACTAGACACGACGTGGTCGGCGCCCCTCACCTACAGGATTGCAGCGGACAAGGAAGCAGCGGCAGACGAATTGGCGCGGTACACGGGTGGTGTATGCGTCTACGGCGACGGATCCGGGTTTGAGGGCGGGATAGGCGGCGCGGCGCAGGTAGAGCACAAAGGCGTCGTCTTGACGAGACACATACACCTCGGGTCGACGGACGAGCACACGGTGTTCGAGGCGGAGTTGGTGGGTCTCATTCTGGGATTATTACTAATCAGTCTGATCCCGCGGCTGTGCGCCGCCACACTCCTCATCGACAACCAAGCTGCAATCCGAGCCGTCGCGAACCCGCGCCCCCAACCTGGCCAGCACCTCGTCCGCACCTTCCACAAGACTCTCGCGGACCTCCACAAGCGCCGACGCACCTTCAAGCTTCACATAGCGTGGATCCCAGGCCATGTCGGTGTCGATGGAAATGAGGCAGTGGACGCAGAGGCAAAGGAAGCGGCGCAAGGCAAGTCGTCGGTCCTCCCACCCTCGCTCGCCTCCCTCCGTCACCTTCCTAGTAGCCAGGCCGCGCTGCGCGCAGCGCACAAGAAGCGTATAGCGACTGCGTGGAACGACGAGTGGCGCGCTTCGCGCGCAGGGATACGACACAGGGAGTTCGACAAGACACCCCCGGGGAAGCAACCGCTTAGGTGGTTCGCAGACCTCTCGCGCCGCCAGTGCAGCATCATCACGCAGCTCCGCACGGGACACGTCGGGCTGCATGCGTACCTGGCGCGCTTCGGCGCCGTCGACTCGGCCCTGTGCCAGACATGCCAGACGCCTGAGAATGTGGGCCACTTCCTCCTTTCCTGCCGCCGTTTCTGCGCGGAACGAGACGCTCTACGGCGCAAGCTGTACGCCGACGGCCGACAATCGCTATCCAAGAAAACACTCCTAGGCAAAGCCAAGAACCGCACCGCGCTCCTGGATTATGTCCACGCCACCGGGCGCCTCCCGCAGTACAACCCCACGCCAAACGCCGACCCATGAACGGAAATTTCACCCTTCATCCCCTCATCCTTTTTATTTATCACTACACCCACACATATGCCCTCCTTCCAGTATGCCCATGCCTATGCCCTCCTCCCCTCCATCTCTCCATCTCCTTATCGGGACCTTCTTCGTCCCTTACTATCCGGCAACTTCCCCAAGGACACGCCGCAATCACCTCCCCCAAAATTCGATCATATCCTCGCCACACGATTTTGTTACCTCATCGAACCGCTATCAGTACTATACTCACTTACGTCCTGTCCGCATCTTGTAACCCAGCAGCCTCCATTGTAAAGATGGCCTCCGCCTGCGGGTCTCGGGTGCGGGGGAGTGTCGACGCGCCGAGGGGCAACCGGAGCGCGTCTCCCACAGGGTTTTACCCCGCAACCCTCCCTTCAATGGGCAGGGATCCGCAGGTCAAAGCTCACGTAGTGTAGACGTAGTAAAGTAGTCACATAGACCGTAAACGGTCTGAGAACTACTATAAATACAATGATTTCACGAGCGATGCTTCGATGCCAGCTCGCACGTCCAAGCTGCGATTCGGGAATATCTGCGCATGCACGACCAGCAAGTTGCAAGACGCTCCACGTTCACAGACGTGCTTTCGAAGCTCCTCGAACGCGGCTACGGATGGGAGATCTCCTCTGAGCCATGTTCTTCCCGCTGCCCCGTGCCCTCTGCGGCCAGTTCAAGCCGGATGCTCAAGACGGCTGTCGATGATGTCGACGCCAACTGTGCTGCCGTAGCCCAGGACCAGCGGTCGGTTGCTTGCTCCCTGCTTGCAGTCTGGCCCACAGGAGTCAAATCCCCCACGGTATCATCAAGACTCGTTCAGCTCATCACAAGTCTTCTGGCGACGTCCTGCCAAGATCCAAGCCCTTCCGCTCAAGTACCTCAACGACTCGAAATCCAAGCCACCCCATCTCCGTCAAAATTGAGGACCTCAATTAGAGCCCCGCCCACTCAATTCCACCCAAATACACCAAATCTGCAACACGTTCATTGAAGATCACATTGGATCCGGATGCTTGAGAGGAATCCGACGGTCATGTTTCCAAGTTTTCCGCAGCCGCAATTTGCAAGACAGTGCCTGTGATCCGTTTTCTTCCCCCCCGTTTTGCATGCTGTTCGGCAGTCCTTCGCAGCCATTTGTATTGTGTAGCAGTTGCCAAATGCATTGTTTCGGTAGCATGAATTTCAATGATTTTTTAAAAAAATGAACAGCTGCTTTCAATATTGCGGGAACCTTGTAAAGATGTCGGCCAGAACATTGTGAAAACATCGAATTGCAAAAGCCTTGAGGGATTAGACGATTCCTATTTGAGCGATGTTTCGCCAACATTTGGCCAATGTTGTGACGATTATTTACAAATGTTTCCGCTCAAACCTCTTATAAACATTTCTCACGAAAGGGGGTGTAGTACCTAGATTGTCTTCTAACTAGAGTATCTAGGTAATAGACTTGTTCCTTCCACGAGCATTTGAGAGATTGTCTTCTAACTAGAGTATCTAGATCTGACATGGGAGAGTTCCTCCTTTTTCCCTCAATTGTCCGTGTTGAGTCGCAGCTTAAACCGGCTAACTTACCATATGGTATTTGCAAGCCGTCGTAGGCCCTGGAGGTCGCCCGCCACACTTAGTGGTCTCGGTATCAGGCAAATTGAAAGCGGGAGGCGGGGGTTCGATTCCTCCCGACGGCATTCATTTCTCGGTATAGACTCTCTTTTTGTTTCCTTTTTCTTTACAGCCACAGCGTAATGCAACAAAGACAAGCTTATCCCGTCTGACAAACAGGGTTTCAAGCCGTCTTAGGCCATGGAGGCCACCCATCAAACCTGTCGCGGAGGCACAGAAAAGTTGAAAGCGGGAGGTGGAGGTTCGATTCCTCCCGACGGCATTGAACCGCACCCTTCTTATCTTTTTGATTCTTTTTTCGTTCACAGCTCTGCGAACAAAGCCGAGCTTATACCGTCTGAAGAACAAGGTTTCAAGCCGTCGTGGGCCATGGAAGCCGCCCGCCACAAGTCAATCGAACCCATAAACAATTGGAAGCGGGAGACGGAGGTTCGATCCCTTCCGACGACATGGGTCACCCACAGCGATCTTTTTACATTGAATCGTTCTTCTTTCAACCAGAGCCGTTAAGAGATACAAGCTTACTTCATCACGCAAGGTGCATTGACAAACCGTCGTGGGCCGACGGCATCCACCTGAACTATCTCCATCTTTTTTTCCCTTTTTCTCTACCAACTCATCAAGCAAAGGAAAGCTTATGCCGTCTGGAAAGGTATGAATACAAGCTGTCATAGACTATGGAAGCCGCCTGCTAGCGTTACAAGGGGTTGATGTCTGAAAGCGGGAGGCGGAGGTTCTATTCCTCCGGCGGCATATGCTTTGAACATCATGGCTTTTTCGCCTGCCTTTTTCTCTGCAGAGTCGTGCAACAAAGGGGACCTTATCCTCCTGAAAAGGACTGGTTGAAAGCCGCGCACAGTACTGTATAATCGTGCATGAATTTTGGACCGAGGAAGAGGAAATCAATGGACCAACAGATGCAGTCTAATCCGGGAAACTTGATACGGAGTCGGCGAATGTGTGTGGCGGAGTCGGGAGCCGTGAGACAGATGATGAACAGACAAGCCAGTGAGTGACGCATATGTGTGGATCCGGACGATTCCGAGGATCCAGTGAGCCATTTGAATGGAAGGAGGAGTGCAGGGTCGGGAGACTTGAAAATTGATTGCTCGCTGAGCGAGCCTTGGACACCCGGAATGGAGTTCGCTGTGTGCAGATTAGATGCAGCATATGTTTGCGCACACGGCGTAACACAACCAATGTTCCAACCAGCATCGGTGGCTGCGTTCGCCAGATAAAAGAGACAGTCTCCAATGAGAACGATGCAACGTAGAGCAAGCACGTCGGAGAGTACATTTATGATTTCCGCCGGGCAACCAAACGGACAGCTAACCAGTAGCCCAACCTCAAGTCCGCGTCCTTCGCTGAACATTCAAAGTAGGCCGTAGACGAGGAACCCGATTGGCGCTCACCTTTAGCATGAAGCTACCTGGCTGGCAGACGATGGAGTTCGTCGTGACGGTTGTGGACAGAAAAAGATGGGATAGCCTCAGAGCCCTATTTTAGGGTTGGCATTAAATTTACTACAGGTTTATTTATTTGTGTCGAGGTTTATAAAATCTCCGAGTTACCGGGCCGGATAAATTCAAGGAATATCGGCTCAATGTGTCGGTTTTGAACCGCTGTGTCAAGGTGCAACACCAAAAAGACCGTAAGCAAATGCAGAGATAAACCAGAAATTGGTCGGACCGGCGGCGACCGTGACAGCGGCAGATTGGGTCTCTATTTACATTCTGTTTGGTCTGGCGCCTCTTACTCCGCAACCACCACCATCCACTTTTGCGGCACGCTCCTTTCCGCATAGCCAGGCACTGGGCCTTGTGAACTGCTTCAATGCCGTGACTTCAAGAATGAAAGCTCCTCCTTGCGCATGGCTGGCCCGGGGTAGGCTTAGCTCCGGTCCGCTGGCATTTCTTCTGGACATCTCCTCAAGCATTTGTTCTTTCCCTGCCCGGCATCGGAGGTTGTGTCAGTTGGCCCGACATTTGTCATGGCTTTCGCCGGACAACCGCCGGTCTGCCTTAGGTCTGCCTCCACTGCTGAAAACCCATCGGGATCCTATCTTAGCATTGGACCGTGACACGATGACAAAACGCACTCTAATCAACGCTGTTGAGACTCATTCAAGTCGCTGACGGCATGGCTTCACTTGGTGTGGCTAGCGTCCTTCTTACGACCCGCGCGTCGCACAATGTTACACCCAACCGGAGGACTGATACTGTGACGTTTAGCCCACAACCGGAACACTGAGTCAGCCTGAGTCATGATTCCGTACCACCGCTGGAAAAAAACAATGCAGCTCGGAGTCCGCCGTTCCTGTTCCTCACCGTCACCACGAGATACTGTGTCCTTTGTTTCCCGCGGATTTTGCACGGAGTCAAGCCACCGTCGTCATGACATGCAATATCCAACTGAGAGCTTCTCCGCTACTTGGCTATCATTCGTCCCGCTGCGCACTCGCTGCGCCCGTCAAATACCATCTGCCGTGCATCTAGGTTGTGCTCGGGTTGACCCCGAACGTGCCGACTTCCTCATCATCCCGGGCTTGCGGATGCATGAATATCCAGGCGTGTCCGAGGCCATCATCCTCTACCTTCCGACTTCCGTGTTAGCTGTTCAGCCGGGCCGCGCGCGTACACAAACAGCAACACTTCCATTCCCGATGTACCCATTCAACCCAGTCACCTTTGTTCAAGTCTACTTTCACGCTTGATCTCCGATTTGTCCTCAGGCTTGAGGTCAAAGCCCAGGTCATTCTCCGCTTCTGCGTCCCGGGATCCCAAGAATTCAACCAGGAAATGAATCAATCACAATCATACTCACTTCTGGGCGCCGCGCCTGCGACCACAAGGTTGCGAAAAGGATTTGTTCGCCTGCTGGCTTCCATCTCCGCTGTTACACCTTTATTCTCTTTCTTCCCGACACTGCTCAAGAAGACCCCCAGATACGAGTCCGAAAATAACGACTGTGAACTGTCCCCCGAAACTATGCCTCGTCATCGTCAATCCGCTATTTTCCCGGGTTTCCGGATGTACTCAATGTATACCTAGACGTGTCCGAGGACATAGTTAGCCTTGCGAGTTCCGTGCTCGCTGTTCTGTCCCAGCCTGGTGTCCCACGAGCTTTTCTATCAAACGCTTCCATCACAGCTGTTCCCTTGTTCAAGTCCATCTTTGCCAGATACATGCGTCTCCGATCGAACCAGTGCCATTGATTCTGTGGATGACTGTGTGGGTTAATTCCACATCGCTGGATCTGTGTATAATCAACGAGGATGCATCTATCACAATCACGATATCAACTCTGGGCGTCGCCGCGCCCGCGTGCACACAGGACCTCCAAATTCAACCTGCGAAAAGATGTTCATACTTTATCGCCCCAAAAACACATTCTTTCCTTTAAATGCTCCCATCCCCGGCGCGCCCGCTGTTGATGACGCGATCCAATTTCCGCATATGCAAGCTGCGTCTCCGAATTCCGTCGCGACGTGAGCTGCGGGCTCGGGCGCCGCGAGCTATAAAAGGCGGTCAAGGCCATCCCATCTTCGGGCACGATAAACCGCGGGTGCCAGTTTCGCATCACGCGACGCTTTTACTTTCCCCGCCACGCTCTCGAACTCTCCTTCCATGTACAGTGCCGAGTCTTTGGACTAAGCGACAAAGATGGCAGGACGCTTCCATCTCTGCTGCCAATGTTAATAAGAATGCATCCGGTGTTTTTGTGGTTTCCCTTCTCATTGGTTGCTCACCGCCAGGTTGTGGCGGCGTTTTCTATGTGGGCGGCGTGAGCTGTGAGCTCGGGTGACGCTTGCGGGGCCATATCAAGCTTCAAGCTCAACATCATTCCCCGAGTCTCCCATGCTTGTGACTTCAATTCATTTTCAACTAAGATGGTCGCTCAGTGCTTCCATCTTTGCTAACTACAGCAATCTAGCCCGACCGCTTTTATGGAATTTCAAATTATGCGGTCTAAGTTGCCATGTTGTCCTTCCTTTGGATGTGAGCTGCGGCAGGCGCCAAGTTCGCGGTATCTCTCCTTCCTTCTGTGTATCAATCTGAACACCGGATACGTCGCACGTTCAACCCAGCTCAGTCAGTCTTACAAAGTTGGAACTCTCCGCAGTGCTCCACTCTCTCAATCCAAGTTGCACCGCTCCTTCTTGACTGATGTGAGACCGGGATTGGTCGCCGCTTTACCTGTCCAACGTGCCCTTTCTATGCCGCTCTATATCTGAGCAAATCCAATCTGCTTCAAATGGCCTGCTTCCATCTCCGCTGTTATCTTTTCTTATTGAACCCATAGTTCTATCTCTGGTACTAAGTTTCGCCGAACCACAAAAAAAAAAAAACAGTCTGCATTTGGGATTCTCACACGTCGCAAATTTTACTTCCGGTTACTCACGGTTCTGGCGAGCTCCAGAATCCTTCCGTCCCGTCTTCGGCGGCGGTGGCCCTAGCTCTATGCGACTCCACTAATACTATCTTTCAAATTTGTGCTCGATCCATTTTTGAACTTCGTTTTTCAGTTCACATCTATGTTTGTCTTGTGAGCACGGATTTCCCCAATGTGCGTACACCTCGCGTCTGCTCGCAGCCTTCCTCCATCGGCCCAGATATATATTTCTCAATCGTATGTTGGGCTATTGTAGGTGCCCGTTCACCATCGCTTACTACCGACAGACACGTGAAGCGAACACCCTCCAGTCTAATAAGTAGTAAAATTCCGGTCTTGCAGCACGAAAATCATTTTCTGTGAGCTGGAACCGCACCCATAGATCCAACCGTTGCTGACCGGCTTCAAATGAACCGGACGTCTCGCTGAATCCCTATCACGGAGCACATCGCTTGGTCTGTGCACCACCTCTTGCCCCGTTCTGCGGATCTTTTTGTGGATCCAAAAATGCTCAGAATCGAACATGAAGCAGCTTACAGGCGCCGGCGCGGGAACGCAGACGGCATGCTACACTTACATAGACGGGGTAACCTGAGTTGAGACCCTATACTTTCAACCTGCCAGAGACTCGCCGTGTCGCCGCCCCCGTTCCCGCGGAAGTACGGACGTCCGCGACAACGGGCGACAAGTAGATTCGATGTCGGCGGAGCCACGCCTCGGTGAATGAGCGATACATATAAGTAAGGTCCGCGAACCTCAAACCCAACCCAAACCCGAGGCCGCCGGGCTTCATCTGCACGGCGGCAGAGTCAACCTTCGTACACAGGGGGCCTCGTGCAACGGGGAAGAAGATACGCGATGAAGCTTCCGGGCCCGAGTGTGGTGCTGGCATCGCTGACTAAACATGCCTTGAAGGGTATTGTCAACAGCGGAGCGGGGTATTGGCTAGGGAATGGAGACCAATGGCAGCGACGCCAACTCGACACCACTTCGTCGCAGAAACTGATGATCCTTGATGAATGCGAACAGATGTTTAGGCCACATCGTAGGGGGTACGGTAGCTGCCGGAATGCTTAGCCAGAATCGGTACAACGTTCTGAGGCGAAGGGAGATACAGATCTGGGCAACTTGATGCGAATCCCGCGAGTGAGGTGGAGTGAAGTCGTAGACATAGCCCGCGCCAACGTGTTGATATGAATGATCAATCCCTAGATGCCAGCGGCCACACTGACTGCGAAATCAGTAATAGTGCGGAAATTGACTGAGTGAAACGTCAGCTACTAGTAGACGCAACCCTGGCGCGCTGATCTCAGAAAATATGTGTACTATGATGGACGCCGTTCATGACGGCCGACATCGGGGTGTGCACATGCCGTGGCCACACAATCATAGCTGGTGACAGATTGCGATTACTTAATTTCCCCGCATACCTGCGGTGAAGCTAGGCACGGATCCCGTTGCTGTGAGACAGATAAGATTAAGCGAACAGACCCTCAGTGACGCGTACATGGGTTGGATCCGGGGGCTCCCGGACGATGTCAGAAAGAGATTTAAATGGACAGGCAGATAAGTCAGGCGCCCTTGCAGTTACAGGGTCGAGAGAATGGAAGAGAATTGATTGTGCATTATGCGTTGGACTGCCAGACGGATCCTGACAGTGGTGACAATAGAGTCGGGTGTGCAATCAGCAGAAGCAAACGGACGTTTTCCACCGGATCTGGGCGACACGGACATCCAAGTCCCATCATGGCAGGCGGCCGCACATCCTAGAACCCCAGTTGGACTGCCGGCGGTAGGTCGCTGGCGATGATTTTTCCGTACTGAGAGTCTGAGACAGACGCAGATTATGTGCAACAGATAGTGCGTCCCAGTGCGTCCCGCAGACAGACAGATCATTGATGCAGCGCCGTTTGCGACTTGCGGCGTTCGGCAGATCAAGATTCTCCAACGTCTAGATTGTCCGAACCGAAGAGAACGGAAAGACGCAGGAGACGCTTTGAGACGAACTGGTACACGTACATAACAGTGCACTGCGTATGCCGCCCACAGAAACTTACGGCCAACCAGCCTGAGAAGGGGATCCCGAGCCGAGTGCGCACCAAATGCGCAACGCGACCTAAGTTTCGGGGAGGCCCAGAGGGCCAAGATTCAGATCACCTAAAGCTTTAGCATCAAGCTTGCTGGCGTAAGTATTTGCGAACGAGGCTATTAGTGGGAGTCAGTAAAAGAGACTGCTTGCATCTGCTGGCATCACGAGGAGTGATGGGATCAAACACCACAAAACCCTGGTTTAGGGTTGGCATTTAATATACGTAATACTACTAATAAACATGCGCAGACGTAAAAGTATCCTCCTCCTCCAAATTTCACAACCTTATAATGAACGAGAGACTTTGGAGAAATTCGCACGTCAGTTAGCGAAATTATCTGGCAGCTCAGGATGCGAAGTTGCGAACGGATCGGTACAAAGGCATATTGGATATGATAATTGGTTGGATTGGTTCCAGGTCCAACCAGGGAAAAGGGGAGGATGGAGAGAAATGTGAACTGATCTCGAACCGTCACCCTGGACAACTTAGGAGTATTCGCAATCTTGACTGACATCGCCGCGACTCTTTAAGTGGGCTGCGCTCAGCGTACGCGATCAACAGCTATACGTTGAACGTGCATTTCAAACGTCTCAAATTACCTCGAGTATTGCAACTTCAACCCCGTCCGGACTCCTTTTCCATCAAGTTGTTTGAAAATTTATTGATATCGTTGCTGTTGAGTACGATCGAGCGTTCACTTATCTAGCAGGACGCAAGCTTACATGGATGTTCAAGCGGGCTGCGGGTTTACGATTGGAATTGACATGGGATTCTTCAAGTTGAACTACGCCTTTGTCTTACTCCATCGATGGGGCATGTTGAATGACTGTAGCGTTTCATGTATGAGGCACATGTACGTCGGTACAGTACCCGTATGTTCCTTATAGGGACCACCACGGTTATACATCCTCCTCCTCCTCCTCCTCCTCCCAATTCCTATGTTCAACTCGAAATGGGTGCATTTTTGGAGTCAATCAACAGGTTCAAAATTGAGTTCAGGCGCGTCACCTCCGCCATTTTACAAAAATGTATGCGTGCGGTGGCTCGTTTCTACGCTGGGGGCCCCGCGGAATTCAGTACACGGCGCCAGCCCGGGCGTCTACGTTTCAGACGTTGTAATACGGGCAGGGTGGGCACTTCGTTTCCCGGTCCGTTCGTTATGTACTTGAGCGCTAAGCTTCTTATGGGCGGGGATTGATATATCTCCGGTCGACGCGCGGCACGGCATCGGAGCCTGAGGTACAACGTCGACCGTTCCGTGAACAAGCACCGGGATCGTTACTGACAAAGTTGAACCACTGGAAAAAGTCCTCAGCCTTGCCAAAAATAAGCAAATAATGCCTCACCTTATCGATCCCGGCATGGCGTTACTGTGGCTGGCTTTTCGGAGTTTCAGTTTGCTTCAAGTAGTCAGCATCTTACCGCACAATCTTACGTGGGGAACGCAACCGGAAACTGAGAGGTTTAACAGGGTTTAACCCCACGAAAAACCTTACAACCCGAAGACTGAGTCAGATTGATACGCACATAGGCCGCCCGCATCAGATTCTGTCCCAGCACGGACGGAAGCGCGCTGGAAGAACCGTGTAAACGCATCTCGGAGTGCGGGCGTGCTCCTCACCTTCGCCGTCACCATGCCTGAACCTGGATCGTCCCGTCTCGCAACAGGCTCCCTCCCGTTGGCCGTGCTGTCATCGGCCATCGCTGGCCTCGTACGACCCTGTTTCGGATAAAGTGCGCATGTGCGGTGGATCCGAGCCCGGGCGCAGTATGAGGCGCGGTGGGGCAAGACGCGAAGGTCCACGAATGATTAGTTTCTTTCCCTGTGGCGCCGAACTGTAACAGCAATGCCATCCACGACGCTTTCGCCGCTTGATTGAACTCTATTTCGTGATCACTAAGGACTTCGCACCGTCTTTTCGCGGACATTCCATAGCATTCCATTCGCAAACCCTGAGACGGTGACGGATGTAGGGATGGATGGATGTGCAAGATGGATGGACAGGACAAAGCAAGCGCTCAAAAGCGGTAGATCACTGGTAGATCTCCAAGATCTGCCATAAAAAGCCACGCGGTCTTCGCAGGAACACCGGTGAGTAATAAAAACTCCGTTTAGGATCCAGCTGAGCTGGCACGTGACAGCGTGACAGGGCGGACGAACCAGTTCACCAGTCCAGGAGTCAGGGCAACAGCAAGCGGATCGCTCGAAGCGGAAACTCCGCCTATCTGTCCCCTTTGATCAATCGCCACAAAAAGCAGCCTTTTGAAAATGTGATCGGACGAGCAATTGAATTTTGGCCAGAACCAACGGACGTCCCCCAAAATTCCAATGCCACTGCGAGATTGTCTGCCTGCGATGGTCGCCGTCCAGATCATTTTTAGCGTCGGACAAGATGTACCCGCAGTTCTTTTGGCAATTGATTTTTACGATTGATTCAACTCAGCCCTAACCCTAGTGCCGGGAAATTAATTCGTATACTTACGTATCACATACTGTCACGCTGATGATCCGTGTGACTGGCCTTCCTTTCTCTCGCTCTTCCTTTTTTTTTCTGCTTGCAGCCAACGGGCTCGTCGGCGGTGCAACATATAAGTAAGTTACAAGCCACCGGATGTCGGCATTATCATCGGGGTGCTTCCTGGTACCTTGGGGTCGGGAATCTACAGTTTTCTTCTCCCCACACGATGTGCTGTCGGCGGTCGCACGCACAAGTCTGGATGCTCTTACTTTGTCCAGTAAACATAAGCCTCCCTCCGTATCTGGGATGCATCCAAATTCGTGTGCATATGGACATCTGCTCGAAGTTCCTTGCCCGACGCTATCCATCTGCGGTGATACTCCGTTCTTGCTCCGCACAAACCCGGCTGGCATTACATGTGGATGCAGATTCGCCCCATGTTATTCCAGCTTTCCTTACACGATCTTGTGGGTACCCTGGGCAACCCGCCAGTTCAGGCCACATTTCAGGAACCACCTCTAGACTTCCGCCCTTCTCGCCCCTCAAATCTTTCTGTCCGCCCGAGTTTCGGCGCCGCGGCCCATTTTCCCGCATCGCGTCTCCATGCAACCTGTTCGTCAGCTCCTCTCGCATATGGGTTCTTTTCGAGATCATCGTCGTCCGGGACTCCGGGAATCGGAGCCTGCTCTTCTTCACGGCTGCTGAATGCAATAGGGGCACACCCTAAATTCTTCAACATTGTTCTCTTTCTCCTTGGGGCGGCCGACGCTAGATCAATCACATCAGTACAAGGATCATGCGAGCATACTGATGCAAAGGCCACAGCGGGAGATGCTAGAAAGGTAGTGACACACCCTATGGTATGTGATATGCTCCTCTGAAGTGCTAATTAATTATAAGACTTTGAGAATACGGTGCCTATGTGATCAGATACATCAATACCTCTCTTGCCTCTCTCGGAATCTCGCACGCAGTTCATCCAAGTTGGAGGTCACCAAATCTCAGTATTCTCGTTCGAATCATGGCGCTCACTGTTCGAACCGACAGAAGGATCCAAATTCTTGTTTACGGGCATTCAAGGCCACCTTCCGGTTTGCAAGTCTCTCTAGTTTTGGCTTCGGCATATCTGTCAATTTTACGGCATTACAGTGTGCATGCCAGGGGCTGATACACTATCTGGTGCGTCTCTTGTCAGTATACCCAGATCACGTTCACACCAATTTTCAACCGTTGTACCTGAAAAAACTGCTATCCACAGAGTCAGCAGCCTTTGTATAATCGTGCCGCGCAGCGCCTGATTTTCGGGCTCACGATCAGCGTCACACAGATTTTTCTTCGAATTATTCGGGGGGAGGAGGCCTGAAATCTCCCTTGCTCCTTCTTTCTTTCTTTCTTCCTCTTTCCTTTTTGGGCGCATTTTTTGTAATTCTTTTGGGCTCCAACAAACACCGTGACCGAGCCCGACAGGGCGCGGTTCTGGTGTTAGTTGCATCAAAATTTCCTTAAAAGGGTGAAACCGAAAACGGTTTCACTCCTTTTGGGTGAAACCAGATGGGGTTCGAGTGAAAACAGAAAAGGGAATAATCACGCACGTGCAGGGTTGCACTTGAGGTTCTCACGGTTTGATTCACTGTCCCTTGTGTCAATACGACGTGTTCCGGCGTGTTCTGACGCGTCAAAAAATTGCCCGGGCCTCTTCTGGTTTGCAGAAGACATTTTGCATAGCAGAAACAGCAGCACTCGTCGGCATTGGCCAGGTTTACTGAGGTGTACACTTACACTGGCACATTAATTTTGCGGGGGGCAGGTTTGCGGAATTTCTCCAGGGTAAGACCAGATGTAGATCCATTCTGTAGCTGCAGCTTACCTTGAGCCACACGCTTGTGGTCTATCGCTCGACGCTAGATCAATCACATCAGTACAAGGATCATGCGAGCATACTGATGCAAAGGCCACAGCGGGAGATGCTAGAAAGGTAGTGACACACCCTATGGTATGTGATATGCTCCTCTGAAGTGCTAATTAATTATAAGACTTTGAGAATACGGTGCCTATGTGATCAGATACATCAATACCTCTCTTGCCTCTCTCGGAATCTCGCACGCAGTTCATCCAAGTTGGAGGTCACCAAATCTCAGTATTCTCGTTCGAATCATGGCGCTCACTGTTCGAACCGACAGAAGGATCCAAATTCTTGTTTACGGGCATTCAAGGCCACCTTCCGGTTTGCAAGTCTCTCTAGTTTTGGCTTCGGCATATCTCTCAATTTTACGGCATTACAGTGTGCATGCCAGGGGCTGATACACTATCTGGTGCGTCTCTTGTCAGTATACCCAGATCACGTTCACACCAATTTTCAACCGTTGTACCTGAAAAAACTGCTATCCACAGAGTCAGCAGCCTTTGTATAATCGTGCCGCGCAGCGCCTGATTTTCGGGCTCACGATCAGCGTCACACAGATTTTTCTTCGAATTATTCGGGGGGAGGAGGCCTGAAATCTCCCTTGCTCCTTCTTTCTTTCTTTCTTCCTCTTTCCTTTTTGGGCGCATTTTTTGTAATTCTTTTGGGCTCCAACAAACACCGTGACCGAGCCCTCGACAGCGGTAGGGCTTCTCCGCATGCTCAGGGAACTTGGAGCGTCTATAGCCGCCCTCAATTTCAATGATTGGCAAAGGATGGTCGGGAAAGTGCGAGATGAAGGTATTTCGGTCGGCAAGAGACCATCTTCCGGATCAAACGCGACGCGTTCCCAAAACGGCTTAATTACGCGTTGCGTGGCGCGATCATCGGAGGATATGCGTCGAGACGCGTCGGATTGTCCATCAGTGTTCAACGTTCAACGCGTACAGGATTTTTTCGACATGCGCTGCACGCGTTTCGGGCGCCCTCTTCAACTCCTCCCTGCCTCGTGTTCTATTGGCCTGAAACAATGAAATTGACCATTTCCAGCGTTGAAACAATTTCTGGACACTGGACAGAATCGAAACAGCGTGCCAACTTCGGATGCATCGCTAATTGTAATCGCATCCTCAATTACCTATGCAGCAAAACAACCAAGGCAAAAGATATACCTTCACACAACTATGGCCCGGGCCCGATTCGAACGAGCACCTCTTGCAGAGACGTCTGTTCAAAAACAGGGAATACAAGTGCGGACCATGGGCGACCGGGCCTATGCCTTATTGCTCACCCCTGGTTGTTGAGCAATATTCATATCTGTGGATGGATGATCAGAAAGACCAACATATGGATCGGTGTCTTTCAAGATTTCGACGTTACAGATACAACGGTGCCAGTAGCAGCTGGCGACTCGTAGTTGCAACGTTCCCCGCTCGTGTGCTGAAGGACACTTCCCAGGATTGGTTAAAATCGCGGCGCATAAGGGGCCGCCGTGTATGCACTTACAGTTGAAGTTGCGTTCACTAACATCTTGTCGAGGAAAGAGAAAGGGAAGCAAAAATGAGTGCTATTACGAGTGATACCGTCAGGAGGAATCGAACCTCCGCCTCCCGCTTTTGACTCTTGCCTGACTAAGTTTCGCAGGCGGCCTCCATGGCCTACGACGGCTTAAAAAGATACTCCGTCGATAGGATAAGTTTGCATTTAACTCAGTTCCGCTCGATGAGCACGAGAACACGAATAAAAACGATTTGTTGTTAGCCGTGACACACCGTCGGGATAAATCGAACCTCCCCTTCCCGCTTTCAACTTTGATTCTGTTGGATCAGCGAGTAAAGCAAAAGACACACAATGGTGAAGGATTGGGCCATGCCGTCGGGAGGAATCGAACCTCTGCTTCCTGATTTTAACTGCCTCTTGTTGCATCATAACAATTTTTGCAGGCGGCCTCCATAGCCCACGACGGCTTGTAAGTACACCTTATTCTCCAGGTGGCAGCAAAAGTTGCCAAATGCGAATCAGATGCGAACGAGCGAACCTGAATCATGGCATGGATGTGTAGTGAACTTGAAGACTTCGAACAGTTTTGCGTGAATAGAATATGGACGGGGCAGGAATGCATAATTCATGAACGGTTCCATGAGAACAGGCAAACCCAACAGGTATGTACTCGACTAGGCCGGACCCAAGTTGAGTATTGAGGGTAAGTACACAGATTCGGTCCACTTGTTTACATTGTACATAGTTCTGAAGGAACACGATGCGCACCGCGTATCTCGTCTCTGTCGAAGCGTCACTGCCTCTTCCTGAAATACACCTTCCCCGTCGCATTCGGCGTAATCCTTGTCCCAAACACCACATCCGGCGGGCGCACCCCCTCCACCTCCGCCTTCACATCGTAGTTGATCACCAGGTGGGCCATCATCGCCTTCAGCTCCGTCGCCGCGAAGAAGCGGCCCTGGATTTGCCTTTCAGTTCGATTTCACAAAAGGAAAGTCCGAAACGGGAAGGAAGGATTCACTTACAGGACACGCGTGCTTCCCCGTGCCAAAGGAGAGGTGGTCCACAGCGGTGGAGATCATGTGGCGCTTGAAGATATCCTGCGGGTCGAGGCTATCCGTGGCCGCGTCCTTAGCTTTATGCTCCGCACGCTCGCGCGCAAAACGGAACCCGTCGAACGTCGTTGGGTGGTCGTAGTTTGCTGAGCGGGAGTTTGTGAGGGGAAATGTAAGCTGTTTAGGTTTGCATACCGGTATCGTAATGTGTCGCGCGCGCGGCGACGCTCAGATACGCGCCGTGAGGGAGCCAGGTGCCGTCGGAGAAGCGGAAGCCATCCTTCGCCACGACTTTGCGCACCATGGTCACTATCCGCGCATAAGTATTTACTACCCGGTGTTGAAAGTCAAACGCACGCGGCCCATTGTTGTTGATGCGCTGCGACTCGCGCAGGAAGCTGTCGATTAAAACCATGTTGTTCAGCGCAGCCTTGCTCCAACCCTCCTCTTTCACGACGCGTTCCGCCTCCTCACGCATGGGGAGCAGGTGCTCCGGGTGCGTGGTGAGATCGAAGAGCGCGTGGGTGAAGGCCTACACATCGTTATTTATCGCGGACAGAGAGAGACGAATTTTATTAGGCGCACCATGGACGATGTGTGGATGGCTGCCATGTTCGTGGACAGCAGGCGCAGGGTAAGTGCAGACACAGTCCGTTCCTTGTCCTCCGCAATCTCCAAGAGCCACGATATGAAATCGTTCTGCGTACCAACGTAGTCAGCGGCCACCTGCGGCTACACGTCTACTGAGATAACTCACTGGCTTCCCAGGCCAATCAGGGCCGAGCTCGCGCTCCTTCTCGAGGCGCTCTTCGATGAGCGGACCGACGTATTTCAGCGCCCTAGTGAAACTCTTGTTCTTGCTCGAAATCCAGGGCGCGACGAGCCTACACATGTTGTTCAGACTGATTCTAGAGGATTCAGCTGGAGGTTACGCACGGACGTAGGAAAGGCGGGAACAGCGTGATCCGGTTGGCACTCTGAATGACGTCGATCGTGTGTTGAATGTTATTATACAAGTAGGCTTTGTCTCTGCCTGTGAGGCGTTGGGTATTATCAATGCTCATGCTTGTAGGGCCGGCGAAACAAGACCTACATATAGGAAGGCCGACGAAGAGGCGGTTGCTTACGCGCGCGACTATGGCCATCGTGGTGGGTAGGACCGGGAGGGCTATCCATTCTGCGATTTTATGAGGAAGAAGTTGATGCAACGAAGAGTACGAAGTCGAACGCACCAGATCCTTGCGGTTGGATCACGTCGTTGAAGGCACATATGATCTCATCCCTGACGTCCGGAAAACATGCATGTAAGTTTCGGGTCAGATTGGTGCGGATGGTATGGATGTGGTAGGGGTTGTCCGCTGAGTACGATTCGTGAGCCCCGTGCACGTAAAGATACGGGTGGTCATGCTTACCTAGGTCACGACCCATAGTCAATTTCCCTGCAAAGTGAACTGAGAAAAAAGTTTATCAGGCGGAACAAGAAGCGAACCTTGAATGGTCTGTCGAGGAAAGCCGTTGAGGAGCTATTGACGACTCGAAAAGAATTCGCGCACCTCTTCGATGCCCTCGCGGAACGATATGATGTGCTCTGGCGCATTCCCCACCTCCTTGATCAGTTTAGGGCCGCACACCACATACTCCCAGCGAAACAAGCGTGCTACTCGGAAGATGCCGTCGGGGTAATGGTCGTATCCACGCTGGATCAGCTCTGGAGCGTTCGCCAGGAACTTGAAGGAATCACGATAGCTGGAGAGGAACCCGGAGGATCCGACGACAGGGATGCTGTCCTGCGATGGATGAGAGGGATTCTGTGAGGCCGGATGGCTGCGCACCTTTGTGTCAAAGAATGCTTTGCGGAACGCAGCGAACAGAACCACCGCAAGTGGGCCATACAGCATGAGAGGTCTGAGGTCGTCCATGAGCAGATTGTGGGTGCGAAGCGGAGCTGCAGTGCGTGGAAGCGTTCCTATTTATCCCATTGCAATAACAGGAATTGGAGCCGCCAGCAGCGGAAATAAAAGCAGGGAAAAAGCCGAGGAAAATTACCCATAGAAAGCGCAGCGCAGTTCTAGGATACTCAGGCTCCCTAAAGGTCGAATGAGCTGATCCAGGGCAGAGGTTTTCCCAGAGGAGGCTAGAGCAAGGCCAGAGGTGTATTCTCCACGCGGGCCTATGACCTGAGCAAGATTAGGCGTTGCGCTTCTACGACGTCGGGCCGATTCTTGCTCACCTTCTGCCGAGTCTGGCGGTCGCCGCTGATGCACTGCCATTAGTGGCGGCGGGGAAGTGGTTGGAGTTGGAGACGATTCTATTGTTAGTAGCAAGAGTAGTGTGATACTCTCTTCCTTTTTACGCAACGCGTGGTTCGGTCTAGTAGGTAGCGGTGCTCGCACTTGGATAAGTTCTGAGACATCAGGTCGCCAGAGGCATCGCAAGGAGCGTGGACACTGGAGAGTGGCATCTTGGTGGCGTTGATCAGCAGGCACCCGTGCTTGGCCGTCGCAGCCCAGGCTGGTTGGCCGAGCTGGATTCAGTCGCTGATGTAATTTGACCGCAGCGGTGTTGAGTTTTGAAGGTACGCGTCGACGCGTGCAAACCAGAAGTCCAGGACTGGTCCTAGACAGTGGAGGCGAAGGCGGGTCGCGTCACGAGCTGGTGACATAACATTCCGGTTTGTTCCGACACATTCTTCTCACGGTTCGAATGCCAGTTCGAATGCCAGTACCTCCCAACTTCACTTTGCCGCAGGTCATTTAAAGCCAGTAATTTCTTTGTACAAGAGTGCTTCGCAATTTGCTTCACGAGCTTTGAAATTTTGGCTAGCCTTGTAGCATGTATGGCAAGAATCTATCTAAGAAATTGCGACGATGTTGAAATCCGATTTATCGCTTTCGATTCGTGACGTCAAACAGGCCAGCACCGAGTTTGGGTACAGCTTTGCATGGTAAGCCTTGAGTCCACCGTCGGAGGAGGGAGTTTTCATGGAGAGACACTAATACTCCTTCGACTCGGAGTCTCCAGGATTTCGGGTTCAATTCTCCGATCCACCGCCCATGGTTGACTGTTCCTCGACGCGAAGTGCAACACAGTCTCAGCGTTATCCTCTGTGAGTACCCCGACATTGGTGACCTGTTGCAGGTGCAGCATTAGGCGCGTGATCATGGTCACTGATATTCTGTGGATCAATGTATCAAATGATGTTGTAGCCAATTAATATTCCCTCTCGAACAGTCAGGAAGGTCTCCAGATCTCTAGTGGTACATTGCCGAATTGCAAAACCATCACTCCGACGTTGCTCGGTAGAGAGACATAACGGAGAACGACAAAGAGGAAGAAGCTGAGTCGCTTGGGTTTTCTCCACACAAAATTTATCTCAGCTTCCAAGGTTAACTCGTGATCATAGCAAGACGACGCCAGGGATCAAAATACAAGCGTCTGCGACCTGTCTCGACAGCACTGTTAAATCGGGGAGACATGACTGGGTAAACATAAAGCTCACTGGTCATAATGCATTGCTAGGGTATTTTCCGAGTCCATTGAGGATAGGATTTCCGGGGGAAGTGCGGAGTGAGGGAACAGAGGAGTTTACATAGAGAGATAGAGAAGTTTAAATAGTTGAACAGTGCCGTTGCCACTAGTGCATGAGTCTTGGTAGACCGCCGATCCTCAGAGTACGCGGATTTTGAAGGCAAGGATATGATAGACAACCACTTCGAATCATGTTCATCGGTTGGAGCGGGAGTAAATATACAGTCGGCAGCCGGTAAGAGCGATACCCCAATACATATCCTGATATGATTCGCCCAAATGTACGCTCATTGCAAATGCCGGGAGACAACTGCGGCGACGCAGTGACTATCCACTGCCAACGCAGCACCGGTCAAGCATATTTGACAGGCAGTGCATTAACGAGGTCAGCGCCAAAGTTTTCTATTTACAGGGCAATTAGAATGGGACAAGTACTTGTTGATCTTCCACGCACAACATTCCGGGAGATTATCAACATCTTTGATATCCTCGAACACGCCTCGCTCCCCACACGGACGCGAGGCCGAGAGCCCAAACTGGGATGGAAGGCCATTTTGAATGCAAGCCGCGAGTCAGAATACCATGGACTGTTGGAGAAAATACGCTATGAACGGACCGGTTAAGCCGATTTTTCAAGTCAGCCATTTCCGCGTTTCGTTCATCAGAACTCGTTTATCGAACGCCCTCGTCAACATTACAGGAATTGCGAACACAAGGGGCAGCGCTCCGAGTCGTAAAGATATTCCTCAACCTTCTCCCAGTTATCCTTCAGGTCTATATTCCACTTTCGATTGCTGTCGCTAGGCACATAGACGGTGCGCAAGGACGGAAATATGTGGTGGAGGTGGCACGCAGTGGCCTCGATGTTTTCCAACCATGGCGCGTCGTGGTCTGTCGAGGCATTCACGATCATAGTTTCCAGACCGTGGCGGATGTACTCGGTTTCGGGAGTTGGTGGTTCGGTCGGAGGTTCGAACGTGAGCTCAAGGGACCGGAGCCGCGGCAAGTGTCGTGCGAGCTGTCGCAGGGCCTCAATTGTTAGACCATGCCACGGGAAAATGTCCAACGAGACTAGATTTCGAAGGGGTTGGATGATGGCGAGAACCTCTGCATCGGTGAAATGGATCTGCCTGTAAGTTCCAATTCGGAGGTGTTCAAGCGATGTCAATCTCGCCAGGGATCCGTAACCTTGAACCGTCAGGGTATGATCTGTCGTGTTGAGAAACAGAGTGCTGAGTGTAGTGGCCCATTTTTCGGCCGAGATGTCGAGGATAGCCTGGATCACCGGGGCTGTATTTCGCTTCCAGTTGACAGAGGATACAGTCAGGGAGGTTAACTCCTGGCAGCTGAGTTTGCGGAGAAAGCGAGGGAGTAATGATCTGGGAGTATCCCCGACGTCGAGAGTTCGGAGGGCGGGGAAGATCGGCAACGGCGAAGCCACCAAATCTGGCCACCCAGCGCCCTCAATCCAAACGGCCAGCGAGGTGAGGCACGATAAGGATGCCAACATACACAAATCGTGGAGATGAAACCCACCCTTGGACCCGGTGAGATCCATTGAACAAACAGAGGGAAGGGAAGCGGCGAATCCTTGAAACATGATAGTGCTTTTCTCGTATATCCCACCCCCGGTGGAAATTATGTTGGTGGGCTCCGTTGAATGAGTCACCCAACCAAAACCAATTTCCGCCAGTTCCGTTTCGCCTTGGTGATTGAAGGCGTCAACAGAAACATAATCTTGAATCTCCGGGTGATTTAACAGCGGTAATTGGCAGAGCCAGGGCGCAATGAGGAGCATAGTAGGAGAAAGAGCTGATTTCCGGGGGGAAGTGAAACAGTTGAGATTGGGGAATAACGGCGTTATGTGGAGCTTCGCAATCCTGGCACAAATCGCAGGATCCAGACTGTCGGTGACAAAATTGACCTTCCGCACTTTGTGGGCGTAAAGGTCGAAGCGGTCCCAGGATTGGGGATCGTTGAATATCTGTGTATATGCGCAAGTGACCAGTAAAATGAAGTCGGCATCGACGTACATACTTCTGGCGGCCCTCTTGACGGAATTCGGAGGCTGGCAAAACCTTCAGCACGCGCACAAGGCCATCGATCTCGCTCCAGAGCACATCGAGGGCGGGAGCCGCACACTGCTTGGACGTCAAAGCCAACGCCAATATATCCCTATGAGGGCCTCGTTGGACGCGCCACCCCTGCCATCTGCGTCCTCTATCACTGATAGTATCAGCCGTCGCATAACGCGTCTTGTCTTTATCGCGGGGCATCGGACCATGGGACAGAAGGTGAGAGCAGATTTCCAGAAGACAATCATCATTGAGGGCGTTCAGCCCGTTAGCTGGATGGACGACACACCGCAGGACCGCGCGTAAAAGGCCGCCTGAAGTTTCTTTTTTATTCCAAATATCGTAGTACAAAAAAATAACCTGTTTATGTACCTAAATATCAAGTGAAAAACCCTCATTGAAAGGCAGCCCAATACGGCTGAAAATTATGTGCAAAAAGGGGTCCATTATCTGTTGAATAATCAGACAGTGGTTAAACGACCCATTTCCGCCCATATTTTCACGGATATAAGGGCGGCGAATATCAGTGAGCTCATTTTGTAACTTAATCTTACCTAAAATGCGCTGACAATTACATGCCAAGATATTACGGATATCAGGGCCGAAAGAAATCGGCCCGATATCTGCCATATCACGCTCCTTTTTAACCATCGGCGGATCATCCGCCGACCATCCACCGACGGTCGCGCACCCATCCGACGCTCATCCAAATAATAGCAAAAATGAATATATAAATTCAGAACCAAGTACACTAGCTGGTGGAGAGATCTAAAACAACACAACGGCCACCGTAGAAGTTGAATCGAGCATAGTGAGATGATATATCATGAAGTGGGACAGTATCTACAATATCACTCATCTTCGAGGAGTACGTATGTGCAGGGAACAATGGCCTATACCGCGCGAACGGATCCCGCATCCCCACTTCCAAAGGTGCTTGGCGCCGAATCTCAAATTTCACCTCTTCTCCTACAGATAATATTCGTTGAATGCTCCCGGGAATGACCTCACGAGAGTTGCGCGGATAATAGAGCACGAGACTGTTGCCCTGGTGCGTACTCGCGCGAGAGAACGTGATGCCGTCTCGTCTGTACTGCGCGCGCTCGCCGTCTGATGCGAGCGGAGGGGAATCCGTCGGCGCATTGTAAGCTGGAAAAGTCTTTTCGAAGAGAGCCTTCAACTCTCGGAAGACTGCAGGACAGTCGGGCCGGCGCAACCATCGGCGTATGCTTGCTCCACGCATGAAGGATCTAGAGAGCGTGGCTTCGAGCTCCCCACCAATATGACTGTTGGTGTTGATTCTCTCGAGAAACCCGATGACGCGTTCAAAGGGAAAAGTCCACCACGAGATAACGGGCCCAAAGAGTATGAGAAAATCGTAGATGTGGAAAGCCATGTGGACGTTTGGCCGCATAGCATGGGAACGAGTGTGGGGATGAAGATCTGGAAGGCCGTCCACCCAGAACTTGAGGAGGTTACGGTATTTGCTAGCACGTTCCCGTGTCATGGTATATCGACAGACAAGGATGACGGCGGTGAACAGCGCCATTGAATGATCCAGCATCTGGAGCAGTCGCTGCGGTTGGGTCGATGGGTCATGATCACCCCAAATGAGGATGAGGGCGATGGGTAGATAGATGGTGGCGAGCACTCGCCATTCGGCGGCCTTGATCGTTCCCGCATTGCTATCACCGTAATTGTGCGGGACTGAACCCACCCACCCAGGCGTGACGGTTTGTGCAATGACGCGCTGAATGAAGTGGATATTTGAGAGATTGATGGAGCGGGGGATGTACGTGCCGCTGCTGGAAGGCTTAGTGCGACGCTAAGGGCGATCAATCAGCAGGTAATAATCGACAAAACTCCTTTACTCACCCAGGCCAGAAGCTGGTCGCAGCAAAGCTTCTTCGACGCAATGCGCTCTGGTGTCATGTCCAGTCCGAGCGAAAAGATGACCCAGCGAAGCGGCTGGAGGTTGTTCTTCATCAAATTGTTGTGCATCTGCGCCTCAGTGACAGCTGGAACGAATTTTGGATCGGGAGCGTCGGGCATCAACTCATCCTCGTCAGGTTCAGCGTCCGACTCGTCCTCATCATCGTCCTCTTCGAGCAAGGGTTGGACGAGTTTAGTCTGGATGGTGCGAATCATGGGCAGCTCCCTCGGTTCGTTCTTCAAGAGAGCCGAAGGATGGCATTGCTCTGGGGTATACTCCAACCAATCCTGCTCAAACGCGGCACCCATCGTTTCCTTACGTTTGGCCAGCTTGGTATCTATTCGCAGCACTCGACGTGAATGATGATGGACAAGGCCCTCAAAGATACAGTGCATTGAATCGACAACAGCCATGCGAGTGGGGTCCCAGTATGGAAGACGCCAGAACTCGGACCACCGGACACCGTACCTGGCAAAGATCGCGTCGCGGGCAGCTTGTGACGGTGCATCTCGGTATGCATATGCTTGAGCTCGCAGAACCGCAATGTCTCGTCGCGTCCAGCCCTCAAAGTCCGTTCTATACATTGTCTTGACACCATGACATTCGCAGATCGAGCAGTAATTGTGCGAGTTTGCAGCTGCGAGACCTGTGGCCTTTCGCGTAGCGGGTAAATCGTTGACGTTGATTACAAGTGCGATGTCGACAGAACGACCAGAGCGATGGAGGGCAGTGCGGGAAAGCCGGAAGCCTCGCT
The DNA here is from genome assembly GCA_029449255.1 of Mycena polygramma. Lineage (NCBI taxonomy): Eukaryota > Fungi > Basidiomycota > Agaricomycetes > Agaricales > Mycenaceae > Mycena > Mycena polygramma. The sequence goes on from JARKID010000121.1 coordinate 256,072, forward strand.
CCCATCCCAAGACAAACTTGTTGATGAGAGGGCGGAAGTAGTTGTCGATCTGGTCGTAATTAGGCTCTTGAGGTCCCAAGATGATGCTCAACCACATGAACTCTGGGCGGTAACGAATATCTTCGCTGAGATTGAGATTTACGACAGCCAGGATGCCGATGGAATTGTGATTGCCTCGTTTCCTTGTCCCATCCGGATTGAAGAAGTCGAGCATGACCTCGAAAGCGAGCCGGAGCCGACCATCCCTCTGTATGAAAAGCTTGTCGGGAACAGGGCCCTTGAAGCTGCGGAGAAACGCGGCCTCAAAGACGTTGTTGACTCGCTCTTCGGAGACGGGCGCGGGGGGGGTCCTTCGAAAGAGCCTCGCGAACCGCCGCCAAGGCATCATCGCAGGCTGCCTCGCACATTCGTTCGACTTCAGCATCAGAAAGCATAGCCGCAATGTAATCGACGAAGGAGGTAAATACGAATGGCTTGATGGGCCGTAATTTTCCTTGGCGCAGCTCAAGGAGAGGAGTTCCGCATGCGGTGCGATCGCCACGGGCAGGATATATCCAGCCTTGGCATATTTCGGGGTAGGAGGCGTCGCCCGTGAGCCGGTTCTCCGTTGGTGGGTGTGTGTGATGGCAGGAGGGACAAGTCGCGTAGATGGTGGTGGCAGGATCGATCTTAAACCTTCGCAGTGCTGCTTCCAAGGACGTAGGCAGTTGTTTAAGAACGTGCTCCTGCGTCGCACTCGCCTGCTTATTTCCACCCGAACATGCGGACATCGTCGTTTGAATTATCATATTAACGAAGGCAAGGATGAAGTCGGTAGATACGGTGCTGACGCCGATGACGACGTTGCAGATCACTGCAAGAAGAATCGAAAGTTGAGCGATGAGGCTGTACTTGGCGATAGGATTCTCGAAGTGATGCTCTAAAGGTCGTTTGGTGAGGAAAAGTAAAGGCAGATGGTCAGAAACGACATACCAGCGTCATGAGGAACTTCATTCGACGGCGGCGGAAGAAGAAGGCCGACAACATCGATAACTGAGTCCAGGACCGTGGCTTCTTCTTTCACACTCTGCGACAGCGCCTCGAGGCTCTGATCCTCGCCGAGACTGCGAGATTTCCTCCTCCCAGACTTTCGCGTTCCATTACTGGGCGGCGTGATACTGGAGAGAAGCCTGCCTGCCTCGATTACAACGGAGGTCGCGACCTCGAGAGCGTCTGTCAACGAGGTAACCGTTGCAGGACTGGCCTGTAGCGCGCGTTGCAGGTCGAGTTCTGTTTGCGCGTCGCGAATTCGCTGCAGCATCTCTCGCAAAAGAACTTGGTCATTCTCCCGCGCCTGCATCGCACCTGGCCGGAGCGGCAGCGTGTGAGCCTCAGCGATAGCTTGACAGCTCTGGAGAGCCTGCGCGGCCGACATTGGTGTAAATGCCGTTGGAACCTCCGGTGCGTCAGATTGAAAGTCTTCGCGCGAGCTGAAGAGTTTCGAGTGGATCTGGTCATGAGGAGCAGCGCCATCGTCCACAACAACCAGGCCAGTAAGAAGGCTGGCAAGCCTTTCTATCTCAGCGTCCGCGTCGTCCGCCTGTGGCTCCACAGCCGCTGGCATAACCTCGTCCTCATCCACCGCCAGCTCGGTGAATGTGTTAGTCAAGTCCGCAACCTCGAGCTCCACGACGGCATCGTGCTCAATAGCAGGGGAAGCAGCTTGCCGCTCCAAGTGGGCAACGATTTCTGCATTGTGTATCACCCGCAAAGATTTTGGGACACGATGAAGGCGATTGCCGTTCAGGGGGCATTGCTGGCATGAATACGTGGGGGAAGGCATTTCGTCGACGGCAGACGTCTGACGATTGGGCCGAGTGAGCGAGTGCTGGATGGATTCCTCTTATATTTAATGGAGTACAAGGCAACCAAGGCAACCTGAGTCTCTATTGTATTCCGTATCCCCGTTTCGACACAATTACAACCAGAAAATCACGATTACTACTACATAGGCGACAACGTGGAGCCAGTTGCCACTGATGTGCGCCTCCAGAAGGAAGAGCGTGAAGAGGAGTTGTACCGGAATCTGAGGCAAAAAGTGTCCTGCGAAAATCGTCAGAATGGGACCAGGGACCGAGCGAGGCGCAGAATACTCACCACGATCCGCGGCCGTGGGGGTGGGATCGGAAACGACGGCCGGAGCTTCATCCGGAGAAAGGCTGCAGATGGGGCAGATATCGCAATTGCGACAGAGGTCCGGAGAGTCTAAAGAGAACACTGAATTTCAGGAACAGATATTCAGAATCAAGACTTACCGGAGGCAGAACAGGCGGTCTTGCAAGTTTTGCTGGACTGGTATGATGCTGTCCTGGAGGACGGGCGGGAGCAAGATTGGTGGTGGTGGTGATTTGCGCAGCAGCAGTCCATCGTTTAAACGATACGAGAAAGAAAACAAGTTCAGGGGACTTTTAAGAGCTACAAATCATTAGAACGAATACAATTGAACCGAAAAATGACCAACCTCAATGGAGAAGATGCGACAATAAGAGATGCGGCGATCCCAAAAAACAATAAACCTGGTAGCGCCATCGGCAGCGCGAAACAATAAGCCCTGGTGCGATGAGGCGCCGGCGCGTGGAGCACGCTCTGCCGACGGCAAACGTCCCGCAGGAGCATCATAGACCTGCGGCCATGAGGCGCCAGCGCGAAACAATAAGCCCTGGTAGCGCCTTGGTAATGGGGCGCCGGCGCGTGGAGGATGCTCTGCTGACGGCAAACACAGAGCCAGCGGTGTCGACGGCAAACGTCTGACACCGGTGGACACCGCTGTGCGCTGGATGGGCGGGACTTGGCGATGTGGTGGCTGCTTCCAAATGCGTCCACTGCACAGCCTCCATCATCCATCATCCATCACCTGTCATCCTTTCGAATTCGCACCAAGTCCCACTCACCTCACCAGCCCAACGCTGAAGGACCGTGCTCACAGACGTCTGCCGTCGTGAGCTCGGTCCTTGCAGCTTCTTCCTCACAGACGTCTGCCGTCGTGAGCCCGGTCCTTGCAGCTTCTTCCTCACTCGCCCTTCAAGCGAGTCATCCTCCGCTGACTTGCACACTTTTCTTCAAGTGCTCACGGACGTCTGCCGTCGTGAGCTCAGTATCTGGTGGACATCTGCCGTTGTGATATCTGTACCCGACTGCGACACTCGCTGCCATGACATCGCTCGCAGATCTTCTCGGCTTTGGCTACTCTTTTGTCTCGCGCTTATTGTTTTTCGTCTGCCTCGAGCCAAGTCTCTTTTAAGCCGCTCCAATATTTTGAACCCCCCTTCATGCAGCGCTCAACTTCGCACCTCCACGGCTCAATATCTCTCCCCACCTCACCAAAACTCCTCAGCGACCCTTACAAGTATGATTATCAAAGGAGACGCACAAAATCTACAAAGGTGTGTATTCTCGTACCACATCTCTGTCACCCGTTCAAATACGTCCTTCAGTCGTCTACCGCATGTCCCGATGCAGCGTCTCCTCCGAGTGCAAAACGACTGGAGCGTCTTGTTTCCGAGCTTGAAAACATCCGGCTTTCTGAGGTACGTATCGTTGGTCTGCCTTTTTTTTTTTTGTTTCTTCTAATCCTACGTTCAGGCTCCCTTGAAAGCTTCTTCGAATTCCCGGTCTTCGCTATCTCGGTCTTCAGGCCAACCGTCGCTATCTCATCCTTCGACATCTCGTTCTTCTGCGTCCTCGAAATCTGCGTCGAGTTCTGTGCAATCAACCCCACCTCGTACTCGCAAACGTAAAACGTGTTACAGATCGTCACAAAAACCACATTCAACGGTTCGTATCCAAGAAACATAGAACGCATTCGCATTTTGAGACCGGAACGGTTTCAGGCTCGTTGCCCTCACGGCTTCACGCGATTCACTGCCTCCCCTCGCGACTTCAAGCGATGCATTCCCGGCTTCAAGCACGCATGCCCTCATGTTCACGCGCAGGCTCGTTGCCCTCACGGCTTCACGCGATTCACTGCCTCCCCTCGCGACTTCAAGCGATCCCTTCACGGCTCCAAGCCTGTATGCCCTCATGGTTACTCGCAGGCGGCGTGCGCTATACATGCTCCTGCTCAAACCACGCCTGCCCGTCTTCCGGTGAGTGTTTCTATCTTTTTATGGTGTGTCTACCTTTGCTCAGTCAAGCTTGTAGCGTTACGAAGATTCAATATTTGCCAAGACTGCTAAATTATTTATGTGATAGTATACAGCGTCTATGTACTATCGCTACAGACTATAACACTTTTTTTTGACTACCCAGACCCGGTGTGAATAAGCTTTTTTCAATCGGCGCCTTGTTTCCAAGTTGGATGCCGAGCGATGCCGCTGGCGATGAGTGATGGATGATCGCAACAACGCGATGCGTGATGGATCCACCATCTTCTCACCCACCACCATCTGAGACGTTTGCCGTCGAGATGATTTGGGCTCAGGCGCTTCTCAGCTCTCGCGCTCTGTCGGTAGACGACTCCCCTTCCCTTAGATGTTTGCCGTTGAGGGGAATCTTTATTGTGTCGCTCAGTCAAGGTTGTCGCGTCACGAAGATTCAATATTGCCCAGAATGCTGAATTATCTACATGATAGTATACAGTGTCTATGTAATATTGCTACAGACTATAACTATTTTTTTTTGACTACGCAGACTAGCGATGAATGAGCTTTTTGAAAAACCGGCGCCTTGCATGTTTCCAAGTTGGATGCCGAGCGATGCCGCTGGCGATGAGTGATGGATGATCGCAACAACACGATGCGTGATGGATCGCCATCTTCTCATCCCACCACCATCTCAGACGTTTGCCGTCGGGATGCTTTGGGCTCAGGCGCGTCTCAGCACTGTTATGCTCTGTCGGTAGACGACTCTCCTGCCCCTTAGACGTTTGCCGTTGAGGGGAATAGAGCGCTTTGCCAGTCTCGGTCTACGACTCTCATTTCATAATCGAGCGGAATAGGGCGCTTTGGCCACTTTCGTTCTATCCGTATTCGACTACATGTGCAAAAAATTCTTCCAAGCCAGCTGTTCTCCCGCTTTGTCGTATACGAACGCCATCGCCGCAAATACCACTATATACCAGAAAAGAGAGGTGCAGATCGCACCAACTTGGGCTGCAAAACGACGTGTGTTCTTCGCCGTCTGGTAATATACGAAGATGTCGTTGGCGCCACTCATATCGCACGACTTGGCCGCGAAGATGGTGGGAACGCCCGCAATATCCGATGCCTGTAATCAATGAGCCGGCATACCCGTAGTCGAGTCGAATACTCACCGCCACTGTCTGTACATATTCATCGGGGTCAACTCGCAGCTCGGCGAGCAGCTTGCCAGCGCGACGGCTGCGCACGTAGACTATGCCATGGTCGCTACTACTCACAATGACCCGACCCGAATCCACCAGCGCCACCTGGCGAATACGGCGGCGCTTCTTGACAGGAACAGGAAAGCTGTTCAGCAGCTCGCGATTGTTTCCGTTCAGGCGATAGAGATGGACGCCGGTGGATGGATCATCAATGCACATAATGCTCTTGCGGTGGTCCACTGCGACCGCGGAGCTGGAATAAGCACGATAATGAGCTTCATCGTCGACCAAAAGTTAACACCAACGTACATTTTGCAACCAAGATTCCATGCTTCAGCAGCGGTGGAGATGACCAATCCACGAACTGTGTATCTGCGAGCTGGTGAGCATCCTTTCGCGTGGACATGATCAAAAAAAACTGACACAAGCCCACAGTGGACTCCGAAGACGAGCAGCTCGCGCTCGTTTCCGTGCATCTCCCCAAATGCAACAGCGCCGGGAGTGCATTTAGCGATCTTCCCCATCAGCACCTCCTTCAGGATCATCTTCGCATTCAAGGTGAAAGTCTGGAATACCCCGCCGCGATGGCAAGCAGCGAGGCGGTTAGTCGTTTCGTCGAATGCAATGCCCGTTATCTCAGCCGGATCGTTCAGTTGGCGACACCACACTTCTTTGAAGCGAGCGATTTTGCCGTCCTTGGTGTCCTGAATGAAACCACGTCAGAAAAGGCACGCCATTTAGTAGTCAAGCGGGAACACACCACGTCGTCTTGCTGCCAGCAAACCAGATAACCGGCCTGAGTACCGTATACGAGTGCTTCGCAAACATCGTCGTCGCGCTTAATCCACCGCAAGCATGTCGTGGCCCCACGGATATCCGGGGATGCTGGAACTTGAGCGATGCTGCGAAATGTCGCGAAGTCCCAGACTCTGGTGCCATCAGTGCCTAGAGGTATTCCCAGTTAGCATCAGGAGGAAGAGGTTGGGAAGGGGAGTCGACCTCCGCTGGCTACAAAATTGCCGTCGTCACGCGCGCAGAGGGCTAAAACAGCACCAGAATGGCCCACAAGCTTGCCCTGAAGGCGATAGTCGATCTTGGTCTCTGCTGGGTGGTTTTCCATATTTTTTTTGCGGAACACAAGGTGAGCGCATCTCTGTTATAACAGGTCGTTGACTCAGGTCGTTGGCTGAAAACAATTAACTTCTGAATACAATTAACACAAAAGGCTCGCGTACGAGCCGAGAACAATTGCACCTCCCTCTCAATGGGGTTATAAGCTGCACCCGAACGCGTCTTGTACTCCGCACTTAGCCGAACGCACCTTGTACTCCACACTCATGCCACCCATGCCACCCACCGCAAGCTTCGTCGCTGAGGTGGCGGAACCTCCTCCACCTCTCATCGTTCCCCTCGCGCACACCGACTTTGTCAAGCCGATGTTCCCATCGCTCCTCATGCATGAGGATCTTGACGACAACCCTCCCCTCGCGCCCAAGAACCAAGCGCCCAAGACCAACTCGTCAAAGAAGATGGTCACCTTCCTACGCCCACCGAGAACGAGCAGCACGGAGTACGAGGACCTCACCCTCTCCAAAATCTCGCTCGTTGTCCCTGTTGGTGGCGCTTCTCACGTAAAGGATGCGGATTTTGCGATTCTAACTGGGTGGACGACCGATTTCGTTGTGGAATTTGTGGTATGTGGTCTGTTTCTGTGCTCCTAATCTACTTCTTCTCATTTTGTCTTATAAATAAGGAGGCCGTCGGGAAGCTAGTCGCCGAAAAGTTCAAGCCCGGATTCTCGTTGTCCGATCAGGATCCGGAGGCCAAGGCGGAGCTCGAGGCTGAGGTATGATCTCGCGGTCTTCGTGTAGCTCTGACTCTAACCGATCATATGCTTAGGTCTTACGCATGTATCCCTGCGTGGACATGTTCGCCGAACATTGGCCTCTCGAAAAGGTCTTGATCCGCTCGTGCAAGAATTCGGCTGCAAAAGAGGCCAAGGCGAACGGGAAGGTACCCCTCAGCGCTGTTAGGAACTTACGCATTGTACGAGTACTATCCTGTTCCTCCGACTCGCTTCCTCTGACACGTTACCTTTCAGCGCAAATGAAAATAGTATAGCCCTACTTGTTCTATTTACGAATACATTTTATCATCATCTTCGCTCACAGATATGCAATTGAGGATGTGGATGTTGACATGGATACTGCTTCCGTCGAAGCAGACGCCGACATGATGGCGGAGTTAAGACCCCATTTCGCTGAGCCAAAAATGGGGGCTTCCACTTAGACATAACATATACATAGCCTTCATGAGTTCCCATTAACGGGTCCTGGATGAGCAGAAAAGCTAGAGCTCTATCTAATATGCTCGACCTGCATTAAATTTTCGCTTTTCATCGGAGCTGTAATATATTTGTTCCGAGACGGCATTTGTACCGGTCCGCTTGCTCCGCTAATTCCGGCAATTGAAGCCATCACGTCTTCTTTCTTGCCACAGCTCAATTCCGACGGGCCTGATCCTAAACCTGTTTTTCTGGACCCTGCTACATGGATGCTTCTTCTCATTTGCTGCTACTGTACAAAGTTCAATGTAAACACTTGTTATTGAAGTTAATATATGGTGCGAGATGTATGGTGTGAGAGCGTTAGTTAGTTAGTGGGCTCTGCCGCGATAGCGCGCTACAACTGTTATGTATATATGTACCTAACTCTATGTGAATGAACCTTCTTTTTTCTCTTCGTATGAGCGTGAAAGTCGCCGAGGCCGATAGCCGAAGATGAAGCTGAAGACGATCGGCCGATGATCCATCGGCTGCTGAAGATAAGATAATCGGCCGATGATCCATCCGCTCATGAAGATAAGATGAGATTAAAAATTCGGTTCACAATTTTCAACTTCAGGTCGTTTACAATAACAGTTGCAGCGCTATCGTGGCAGAGCTCTCACACCATATATCTCGCACTATAGCAACTGTTTACATCAAGCTTTGTACCAACAAACAGAAAATCCGCTTGTCACGAAACATTCTATAAACATTGAAAGATCAGTGATCTATATAAATGGACAGCGACTTACAGGTGGGGAATGTCAATCCAGCCCAAGCCGTCTCCCAGTTGACCGACGTCTTATCGGGCTTGGACGGGTAGGTAGTGTTTATGATACCGTCGAAGTCCACAACCCATTGAGGCGCTTGCTTGATTACAAAATTGCATAACGGGCACTTGAACGAATGCTCGAGATTGAGTCGAATACAGACGTAACAGAACGTATGTCCGCAAAGTAGTCTTGGGAATATGTTCAGTGCGGAACTGGACTCATATATACGGACACTCACACCACCGTGTGTGACTTCAAATCCCAGCAGATACCACATTTGAGAGCCTCGTGCTTTGGCTCGCAGGATCTGTCTCCCGTGTTCGTCACTCCTCCCACCAGAAGATCACTGGCCTGCAACGGGACTGGCCGGGACAACCGGCTGCCAACGCTTGCAAAGACGGAGGAGATAGATGGCTGAGTGGAAGTTGAAGAGGAGTGAGAGGCAGAAGGTTGGTCCAGAACAACTGAAATCCAATAAGGTCAGAAAAAAATAGAGCGGTGGATAGAGCGGTGGAAATCATTGTTGCGCACCGATATCATCGTCTTCCTCGTCGTCCGAAAGGATAAGTGGGTCATCGAGTTTTAGACCGGGGCTAGTCATTTCAATCTTCACCAGAGCTGGGCTCCCCGTTCGAGGATTTCTGCGAGCACCCAACCTCAAGTCAAACCTCCATCCGATCGGTGGGTTGATGTGTCCTTTGTATCTGATCTTTTTCTTGGGTGTTTTCTTGACGCTTTTGCTTTGGGTGACTCGAGGTTTAGGCATAACTGGGATTTATGATTAGTATCAAACCTCTGACAGTGAGACAAAATGTCTACGTGCAGTGCAGGAGGTAAACTGTCAGGAGCAGTGCGTGGAGATGAGGGGAAGAAACACGAAGATAGATACCGCTAATCACGGCCCGCATCCGGTATCATATGATATGTGTTCCCATGATCACGGAGTTCCATCCGTTCCGCGCTTAAATTAGCGTGGACATGTCAATCTAATCTCGACTCGACTAAGACATCTTGCTTCTCCTTCTCCTTACCTGCCTCTCTCCAAATGCCCGAGATCTTTGAAGCCGGATACTTCTTCCCTTGCTACATCTGGGTCTTTATAGTTATCATAACTCTTCTGTATGGCCCCGCTGGACTGACTGTGGTGGCCCTGTGGAGCGATCTATCCACGGCAGAGAGTAAAGAGTCGGCTAACCGGGAAGACAAGTTGGTGTCGTACTCGCGCACGCTGAAGAAGACTGCATTGGCTAGAGGGCAGCTTGCACACTGGGCCAGCGATCTTCAAGATCTTGCCGAGGCTATTCCAGATACTCATGGGCTCATGATCCACACCGTGAGTATGCATACATTTAACACTACAATCTCAGCTTTAAAATGTATAGGTGTGGCAAAATTTACCTTTGACCATCCGCAAGCAGATATCCCCGAATCATGAATCTTGGCAATCATTTTGTGACGCATTGAGGGCACTTTCTCCTGGAGTTGATACTGTACCCTCCGATCGTGCGTTTGGTTTCACCTCAACATATTACAACTAACCGATGTTTTGTAGTGCCCTTACCTTGGCACCGTCGGCCGATGGGGGGCCATATCCCTTATTTTATCGCATCCACCCCATCCAAAAGCGGTCTAGTTGTACGGTTAAATCGACATATGCCGGAGCTTTTCCGAGGACGCAATCCAGATCCCACGAAACAGAAGAAGAGAAAGACGGCGCGAGCAGTCACTCCAGTACAGAGTAACGTCTCAGATTCGGAAGATGAAGACATAGACACGGCAGTTGTTTTGGAGCCAGATGATAGCGCTCAAACTCAAGAGGCAGCACCCGAGGCGGCACCCGAATCTACGCCTCACGGCGAGGGCACCGATCTCTCCCGCTATTTCTGGCCCCGTTATGCCCTCCCTATTCTATCCAGTCGCTATATGTCGGCTACAGATGCGATGGCCTGCTACTGGGATGAGACTCAGAGGTCTGGTATATGACGCTCGGAAGACCATCATGGATCTTGGAACGGTATTTGTAGAGGTAATATTTTAGTTCCTTTCTCTGCTCTCTGAAAACTGATACTGCCATCCATTAGATCGAGCCCCTACTGCATACCTCACCCCAGATCTACACGCGCAGACAATGGGACGGAATCAAGCAAGTTCCTCGAGGGGTAAGTTTTTTGCGATCAGATATCACGATTTTCCCGTTGGTTGATCTTGGTTCGCGCAGCACCGGGGCTTCAAAATCGGATATGCGTTCGAATTTCCGACTCATACATTGTCCTGGAACACGTTTGACAACAACTTCAGGGTAAATTCTGATTGTCTACATATACAGACCAACGGTAACACCGAAACTAGCTTCATTGGCGATCACCCGACCAGCACTTGGAAAATTACCAGGAGTCTTCGGTTCCGGGTAGGTATTTTCGTTTTTTTTTGTCCAAACATACGTGATCATGCAACCGTATATACAGACCCAATCCACGACTATCTTGCCTGGTGCACATATACTGTGGAATGGATAGTCCGGATAAGCCCAAAAGGACTAAAGACAATAACTTTACTCGAAGCTTTGTCTGCACCAGGACGGCAGCCTTTCAGAGGGCTCGGGCGATACGGGACGAACGAAGTCATGTCTATCGCAGGCAAGTGGAGATCTGCATACATAATCACGCACATACCTCATCCTTATACACAGGTATTCCTGGATGGGTTCCCATGTCAGTCATTGTTGCAGACAAGGTCCTGTTTGCAATTATCTGCGAAGCGTTTTTCCAATTCGTGTCGAGTCGCGCTCTGAAAGTTGAGTAAGTAAATTGATCTGTCTGCGACGTCAGATAATTTACCATTAGAAATCCAGGGAATACTACCGCCGCTCAGAGACCTTCAGGCCATCGCATGTCCACAATCTTGAAGACATTGACGAGATAGATCTCTCGATGACTGCATCTGTCAAGCACCAGCTTCAGTGAGTAGCCCTGATCTAAGATTTTGTATCTCTCCTTATGTTCTCACAGGTACATACAAAGTTTGAGGACACACGGCCGAGACCGTACACAAGTCAGTGCCAACGAGGCAGATTTGATAGATACTTACAACGTGAGTTGTCAACTGGCTAGCTAAATTGAAACATCGGTTTAACGTATCCACTGTAGGAGGCAAGTTTAAATACGTGGGACGAGAACGAGGCTGCATCCAAGATGCCAGCAAAGCAGCGCTTCTTTGCCAGTGCAAAGAAAACGGACATGGCAAAAATATTCTTCCCCTTTGACTTCGCAAATGTCTGTTCTAGTGTCACGAAGTTCGGACATCTCGGGCCTTTGATAGCGGGCGATTACTGGGAGCCAATTGTCTCCGAGTTGATACTCGATAGCGCCACCCTCAAAGCACTCGAGAAGGAATATCTCGAACTCCCCAAGTCATTGACTCGAGATGCGCTTCTCTTTCTCAAACCAAAACATCTACTCAGCCGGGCAGAGTCGATGTACCTGTATAATCTTTGGGGCGGACAGAATCCCATAGCGAAGTATTACAGTCAGCCTAGGTTTGCGACACCTTGTGAGCGCAAATATTCAATGTTGTTGCCTCTTCCTTGCTGAACGAACACCAGGCTCTCGCATTGATCAGTCTAGGTTGACCCTAACTTCACGGCGTACCTTATGGCGCGACACCTTTCTAGTCAAAATGGAGAAGCGAACTGGCTTCATGTGGACAACACTGTGTCCTCCGTTTGTGAGCCTGGCTACCAGAGAGTAGGTTCCTCTGCAGCTTTATAATGTCTTATGATTTCGTTTATTTATGCGACATGTTGTTCAGGCGCAACACCGCTGCTAAGCTGGAGGGAGAATTCAAACCCTTATACTCCTTACAAACCACGGAACTGCACGGAGAATCTACGATCAAATATATCAAAACGAAGACCAAGGGTTGGACAGTCGGACCGTATGATTTCGTCGGACATGGCCAAATCGTCAAATATGGCAGTTCATCGTGAGCCCTGTTCATCGCTTGAACGCAATCGCAATCACCTTATCTTATTGTTCTTGTTAAGATTCACTGGGCTATGCTTCTGGCATCGGGACATGGACGCTGCCCAGATGCTTGCGATGAAGAAGGCCTGGGACGCCCGCAGTAGATATCCTGCAGGAATGCGGAAGTTATCTATCGAGCTACTCCCCATGGAGAAGGCTTGGCGTAGCAAGACCAAGTCAGCACTGGCGAAGACATCTGCAGCGGCGGACCCTCCTGGTGGCTTCTGGGTGAAAGAGATGAGGAGCCGGCGTAAGCAAGAGAGGTCTGAGATTCATAGACTCCTCAGTACCCTCGTCGATGACGGTGGAAGTCGCAAAGCAAGGAGTTTGGGTCCAAGGGACACAGCCAGGGTACGGAACCGGTCGCAGATCAATTCACTTTCACAGAAATGGGCCCAGCTTGCATTGGCCGATGCACAACTAGCCATAGTCGAGTCGTAACGTATTAGTCCCCCAGATTTAAAATTCAAAATATAGCATTCATTCATTCATTGTCTACATATTTTACTATGTGGTTGATAGGTCATTACCATTATCTGTTCTTGATTTTGTGATCTTTCTCAAAGTCGACGGGCGTCGAACAGTCGGCAAGTCGGCATCAAGATTTGATGAGCGGAGTTAAGAGTGAATTTGGCCGAGGTGAAAATGGGGGCTTCCACTTGGGGTGAAGGCACACTCATTTCCAAAGGGCCCCACATATAGCATCATGAGTGAATGCATAAGCTAGAGCTCCAGGATGGATGACCAAGCTGAATGAATATAGCAAATACTGTCGGAGCCCGAATATTGTTGTTCCGTTTCGGCCCCACTGCCAAAACCGGTAAGCCTCTTTTAGCCGTCGAAATGAGGAGAGCCAAAAATAACGCCGTGTGAGGCAAGGGGGTTACATTATTGCAACATTTGTAAGTGTAAGTAATTTATGGTGGCTAAATTACTACTACGACCTGGAAAAACATGACGAAAGGCATGCCACCAAGGACAATGCACATTCCTACAAATATCACCCAGACGCCACATAGCGGGAGTCGACATAGCAGGAGTCGGAGTAAAGCACAGTCAGGATTGAGTGTGGAAGAGGAAGGGTGGGAGCAAAGAGGTCAAACCCATGCCAACAAATATTTAGAAGCCTGTCGGCCGAAATATCTGTGATTGACAGCAAAAGTGAAAACTACGTGGACAGTCGGTGGAGGTAGGGCGCTACAGGACCCACTAACTAAAGTTAGTGGGCATCTATCTACATACACAGTCAACTCTGTATAATTTGCACCTGGCTGGAATGAGAATGGCTACTCTACCCGAGCACAGAGCGAGTTCTAGTGTCCCAATTTGGATACCCTTGTTATTGTCCCAATTTGGATACCCTTGTTATTGTCCGGCTTTTGTCTCCTCACGGATCCTTCTCCTTTGAGGTACAATAGTACAATGAACGAAGAAATCCCATAAAGGACGCCCACCCATCTCCCAAACTTCCATCTCCTATACTTCCAGCTTCTGCTCCACGCGTTTGCCGCGGGAACAGCCAGCGCCATCCTACTATGAGCGACTACGACGAGCCAATGGACGAGCCAATTGACGCACCGCGCCACGCCCCGCGCCACGCCCCTGTACGCATTGCTCGTGCGCGCTTCTTCTCTGCAGGACATTGAAATGTTTTTCGCAGCGCCTCAAGGTTCAGACGAGGGGCATTGAGAATCCCAGTAAGAAAGCGGCCATTCCTGGTCCTGACAGGACTGCGTTCGACGAGGTGGGCGGTTTGTTTTTTGCTCTTGTGATATGCTGAACTTGTACCAGGCTCGCGATAACGAGCACTATCACAAACAGCAAGTTGTCGAAGCACGGGCGAAGAGCCGTGCAGTTGCTCAAGAGAACGGGAATCTTCGCGCTCAGCTCGCCGAGGCAGAGAACGCTCTCAGAAGCCGTCAAGACGAAGTGCAGCAAATGCAAGCGCAGATCGCCGAAACTCATGCACATATCCAGAAGATGAACTACGACGAAGGCGCCTTGCACGACCAAATCCAGTACGACCAAGAACAGCTGAGCGTCTTGGTACGTTCCCTTGCACAACGCACGAGACAGTATGATGATGATGTGTTTGTACAGTTGCAGAATGTGACCGTTGCTCAGAAGCATGCTGCCGAAGCTTCCGCGCAGACATATCAGCTTCAACAGGCGATCGTATGTGTTACATTGGCGTTGAGCTCGCGACGTTCTAACATGAATCTAGCAAGCGCGGGATACCGAGCTCCAACAGATTCGCGCGCAGGTCCATAAGCAAGATGATGAGGTGAATCATCTTCGCTTGCAGCTTCAGGCTGCGACGCGTCCCAAGGCAAAGGCGATGCCGAGACGTCGCGGACGCGTCAGCAACGAGCTGTTCGGAGTGGCGCAGCCTTCCACACTCACGCTCCCACTCAATCCCGCTCCACTTCCAACCGAGAGTCCCGCAGCGCCGGCTGTTGTCGCGAACGATCCAATTGTGGAGCGGTTTGCTGAAAAATTGAATATGGACGTCGAAATGTTGACGGAGTTCTTGGGAGTGTTGAACCTCACGAAAGGAAACAACGCGCAGGTGGTTGTCACCCCGCCTGCCCGTCGGCGCAAGTCCAACATCAAGGCGGAAATCAAGAAGTCCTGGACGCCCGAGTCCAGAGAACTGGCCAACCATGCACACGTAAGTGAAGAGAATACGCTGCTTAGAAGTGAGGAACTCACAGATTGCAGAAAATGTTGCGCGTTGCAACATTCAGCAAGTTCAAAGTCGAACAAGGCACTGACTTCATTTTCCATCCACTGGCTACCGAGCGCGAGGTGGAGGATTTCGCGGAAGACGAGGAGGCGACCATTACCCATTGGCGATGGGACTTCAATCCCGGCTACTTGGACTCCGCATGGAATGCGAACCTCATGGAAAAGATTATTGATGAAGCTATCAAAGACGATGAGAAAGGGATGCAATACATTCGTAAAGGCGATATTCACCGTGAGTACTTGGAGATTGTCTTGTTGGAGCAGCTGGAGCGATACCGCGGGGATTGGAAGCTGTTCCAGCCCAGATGGTTGCAAGACAAGGACCGTGCTGAGACGAAAGCTGAAGCAGTCGCTCGCGGAAAGGTCATGCTGTTCCTCCGTCGCATGGGCTCTAAAACCATCAATGCACAGAGAAGGGTTGGTGGTTTCGTTTGGCAGATGCACTCGCTGAATTGTGTTGCCAGAAATACCTGATTCGTCACACCACTGTAGGAGCAGTGATCGCGTTGAAGGAGGTGGAGGGCGCGAGTGATCTGGCAACGTGGAAGCGGGCGCTCGAGCTGCTCGAATATCTCCAGAGTGAGGGAATGTCCGAGGAGGAAGAGATCCCCAGAACCATCAACGGCCAGAAGGTGAAGGCGTTCAAGATCTTGTTGTGCGTCTGGCGCGAGCCCGATGTCGCGAAGATGATGCACTTGGTGGACGTGCAGGGACGGCGCTTCGAAGAGATTCACAACGGGACTAAGTCTGCCCCTCGTGAGCGAAGCAAGGACATCGGCAAGAGACCTGCTCCTCAGGGTCTTCCCAAATGCCTGTACGATAGCAAATGGCTCGCGTCGCAGTCCCCGACGCAGTTGAAGGAGTTGAAAGTGTCGAAGGATGCCTTTGCTTTGTTCGTGGCGGCAACTGAGCGTATGGCAGAGTAATTAGTGCCTTGTAGCCGCGATAAGCGATCCTTGAATATATTCTCCTCATGTGCCCATGAAAACTTGTGAGGCAAAGCACGTAAGCTTTCTACCAGCGGCAAACGCTTGGTAGCAGCATTTGAGAGTGAGGAAGGCAAAGCACGGAAGCCTTCTACCAGCGGCAAACACTTGGTAGCGGCACTCGAGAGTCTTGAGAGCGAAATGCGTCGACGATGCCAACGGACGATGGCAACAGCGACAGCAATGGATGGCGACAGAGGTGGGAATGAGAACAATGCGGGTTAAGGGTAAGCATCGAGAGGCTCGAGCTCCATGGCACTGCGGGCGGCAGACGCCTCGCAGTACCACAGCGCGACTTGGGAAGATGGGAGTTGATGGTGAGAATTGACGCGCCTGTCACACATCGTCACACATCAATTTCTCCTTCCAGCCACCACCACCGTCGACGATGATGACAACCTCCAGCGGAAAGGGACCGAGGCGTTTGCCGCCCGGTCCCTCAACTCCTTCCTCAGAGCCAAGGCGTTTGCCGCCAGGCCCTGCCGCCGCTTCTTCATCCTCGGCGATGTTCACCTCCAATCTTGGAGCGCCGCCGGAGTTCCACAACGGCCCCTACCGCCTCGTCCCTCTGGGCATCCTCACCCAAGAAGAGAAGGACACTCTTAATGTAATTTTGTCTTCCAATTGTCCCGCTTTCACGTTACTGACACTTGAGCGTTTCAAGTCTACACCCCGTTTCCATGGACTTGTGCGCAATGACGAGGGTGTATTTCTCGTTTTCAACGCCAATCACCCCGCTCTTCTCGACATTCCGCGCCAGGGATCCAACGCAGGCGGCTCTCCATACATGACGACATGGACTCGCGTCAGCGCTTCTCATTCTGCTTTCGCACCTCTTTATCCGGTGTACGACGGCGTCTTACTGCGCGTTCTCGACGTGTCAAGACGCGCGGCGGTGAAAAAATCGAAGGTGGACGATAGAACATACTGGACACTGGGCCGCGCCGTCGTCGAGGAGTGGAAGAGTTTGGAGGGTCTTTTGACCGCTGTCCTAAAATGCCTGTCCATCGAAGTCAGCGCAATCTACCCGGAACAGTATCGTGCCACGGCCGTCCAGCCAATCGCCTGCGGCTATGCCGCCTCCTACCTCACTGAAACCGAGCTCGTCAGGGCTGCGGCTGCCTCCCGCGACGCGTTTATCGCGATGTTTGCGGCCATCGCCATGCATTTCCTCATCCTTGATGGCAGTCTTCGACGCGACCGCTGGCGCAACGCGCTGGGGAAAGCAGCACGTCTCCCATTCAGAATGATGGATTCGCTCGAGGACGCTGTCGGGCTCATACTCCGATGCCCAGCGGGGATGATTATGGACACCTCAGATCCTTTCCTTCGTGACATTGAGTGGTTATTCTCACTCCTCCTCAATGGCGAGGTCAAGATCCACGTGCCCATCTACTTTTTTCTGGGCGAAGACGGCAAATCCGCAGCCAACAGATCTTCCTGGCTGGAGGACTACCCGTTCATGCGTCACATCGCCGGCTACGTTCAGGAAGAGGTTCGCGCGTTGGCAGATCTCCCTCCGTCCCCTGTCAAAATGACAGAATACGTCTACATCAAGTCGACTTTTCGCAGATGGGGCGTCCTCCCCAACCCTGACTACTTCGCAACTGTCGAGCCCCAACCTCAGTTCCCGCCTGTAGAGCGACACAGCGGCCAAGGCGAGGGACAGAACTATGTCGAATTCTTTGCGCGACGGGAGGAGCGCAACAAAGCAAAGCTTGCTGCCGAAACATCGGGAAACAGACAGCAGCGTCTCTCTCGCCTACAGGCTGCAGAGAAACAGCACTGTCCCTCGTCCAAAAAAGGTGCCCGGGTTTACATTTGGGAGAAGATCAGTGACTTCTGGGTCCGCAAGCTGCTGCAACGAAACGAAGTCGAAGACGAATGGGACAATTTTGCCCCATCGCAGCGCATCTTCGACCCTTTCAAAAATGAATGGGACCTCTGCGAACCTCTTGATCCCCACGCAATTGTGCACGACGACTGGGACGACGACGACGACTTCGGTTCTTACGACCTCGACACGAATCACCTTCCCAGCGAACCCCCTGCCGAGCAACCCCTCGCTGAGCAACCCCCTGCTGATGCACTCCCTGCTCAAGTGCATCAGACTTTGAATGATGCGTCTGCCGCACTTCAGCACGTCGACACGTACTTCGAAGAAAACAGCGACCACAAAGATTCCTACTCTGAGGAGAATTTCGAAAATGTGGCCGCAAACTTCACTTTCAAGGACACTCTGGAGTGTCGCGTTGGCTTGCTATATGCGCCAGGGGCCACTTTCTCCCCTGATGAGCTGTCACGCATCGAAGTTTGTGCCCGCTTTTTGGGAGACAAGACACAGTCCGCGGCGACACTGGGTGATACAGCTCGGGCGGTGGTCCACTCGCTTTCGAAGGCGAAGAAAGTGCAGGACATGCCTGCCCATTTGTTCGATCTTTGCGACCCAGATGCCGTCCGCGAGATTTGGGAAAACTCGGGAATCACCATCGAGATCTTCGAGAAAGTGAGCGCGCTGAAGCACCGCTCCACCGCGTATCTTCTCAAACCTCGTGCCGAAAGCGCGCGCCTGATCGTCGTCTACAGCGCGACTACGGCGATGCACCTCGTTCGCCTCCAATGCGCAAGTTGGCCCGACATCGTCTCGCAGTTGCATGCTCTTGGCGCTCCGTTTAATATCGCCGTCAAGCGGTCTGGTTTCGTGCCCTCTTCGTACGACCCGTCGCTGGGTCGCTGTGGCAGTCTCGGTGTCCGTCCCGAGGAATACAAACCGGACCGGCACGATCTTCGCCAGTACTTGCACTTGCTTGACCGCTTCCTCCGTTCTCCTCGCGGCCGACTCGCTCTTCAAGCGGGGGGTATCGTTGCTCGCTTAGCGCGCTTAGTCGTGGAAGATGCTCGTCTGGAACTCACAGCGGAAGATGTCGACGTTGAGACTGCTGAGGGGTATTTCAGTCAAGGAGAGACCACGGTGTTCCACCACTGTTTGACTGGGGAAGAGGAGGACCTCATTTTGGGGGTGTACTCCATCACGATGAGTGAGTTTTTTATCTGCTTACTTCAGTCTTCAAGCTAGCTAACAATCACACCTTAGACCAGCTCAATCACGTCGACGCAAGCGGACACCAAGAAAAGCGTGTCTCGTGGTGGCCGCAAGCAGGCGCATTTTTCAATTCCGACTTGAACGTCGGCTGGTGGTCGCCAGACTGCGAGTCTTGGTTCCAGAGTATCCTGCGCGAATTTGCTGACGACAAGGCCGTCGTCCTGAACAACGCGCGCTGGGCTAAGCGGATCCGCGGGTACAACGCCGCCTTGCGCGCTACCAAGAACCTGGATACTGTTTGCGCCGACTTCTTGAACACCGCGATTCTCACACATACGTAGCTGCATTCCTCGATGTATATTAAAATATTGCAATGTAATACATATGACCTCGAGGACGAGCGTTTCGGATGAGTGCGCGACCATCGGTGGATCATCCACCGACCATCCACCGACCATCGGTGGATCATCCGCCGATGGCTAAAAAGGAGCCTGATATGGCAGATATCAGGCCAATTTCTTTCGGCCCTGATATTCGCAATACTTCGGCATCTTTCGGCATATCTATTTCAGGTAGGATTAAGTGTCAAAATGAGCTCATTGATATGTCTAATAACACGGCGAAATTCGGCGCCCTGATATCCGTGAAAATATGCGCGGAAATGGGTCGTTCAACCACTGTCTGATTATTCAACAGATAATGGACCCCTTTTTGCACATAATTTTCAGCCGTATTGGGCTGCCTTTCAATGAAGGTTTTTCACTTGATATTTAGGTACATAAACAGGTTATTTTTTTGTACTACGATATTTGGAATAAAAAAGAAACTTCAGGCGGCCTTTTACGCGCGGTCCTGCGGTGTGATTACCATTTGTCGCGTATTTGATGGACCTCTTCTTTCCTAACCCCGTTCCCTTTTGCGCAATGAACTCGTTCTTTTTCTCTCAATTGAAGCTACTGCAGACGGGAGAGATACCGGTGCATCCACCATACATGCTGGTCAGTCCTTATGATTGTGCAGGCCATCTGCTAATTTACACGGCCAGTCACATCACATGACAAGTGTGACACTCGTGTGCAATCCAAAATTTTGCTCCCGTTTTGCCACCGTTGATCCCCTCATCGTATCTCATTCCAAACCGGTCCTCCCAAAGGCAATATGGTCTCTGACTATGAGAAGCAACGACTTGTGAACATGGAACGCAACAAGGCTCTCTTGCGCACGATGGGTATGCCCAACTATCCCTTGCTCACTTGGAGGTTTGAACCGTGACGTTTCATTTCAGGACTTGACAAGCCCTTTTTTGAGCCTAAAGAGATAAAACGACCGAAAGCGTCGACCAAACGCAAACGTGTGGTCGAGGAACCTGACAACGCACCCAACGCCAAGTCCTCTCGTGTTGAACCCGTAGCTGTCGACACGGACCCTGGCCCTGTTCGCAGGAGCTCTCGCAACACAGGAAAAACAGTCGACTACAAGTCTGAGCAGAAAGGTGGCTCGCCTCTCCCCATCTCTTTTAGGAGTGGCATTCGAAGCACCGAAAATACTGGTCCACTTGGCAAAGAGGCTGGCAGCAAGCGGATTCACGATCCGTAAGTCACCGCTCCTCCCTGTGTTTGGGTTTCGCTAATCCAATAGACTCTCAGGAAGGTCTTCGGGTCTATCCCGGGCATTGAAGTCGGGACTTGGTGGGAATCCAGGGAGGGGTGCAGCGCAGACTCCATTCACGCGTCAGTCACCAATTAATATGATTTCCATACCCTGCACTCAACTCGTATCAGCCCATGGGTGGCAGGAATATCCGGCGGCCACCAAGGCGCTTATAGTGTTGCGCTCAGTGGAGGATACCCGGACGACGTGGACCTCGGTTATGCTTTGTTCGTTCACTTTTATCTGTTGCATCATATGTCTGACCTATCCCCAGCACATACACCGGATCTGGTTGGTGCATATGGTGACTACTACTTCACTATACTCACATATTCTCAGGTGGCAGAAACCTCAAAGGGACCAAGGCTAACCCTCTCAATGTGCGAGTTTGAGAACAAAACCGACCTGCTTACTTACAGTTCTTCAGCTTCGGACCGCGCCCCAGAGTTCAGACCAAACCTTCGAGAACAGCGTTAGCATCCTTCAGTTTTTTATTTTACTTGGGTGCTCACCGGTTCGGGATAGTACAACAAGGCTCTCAAGGTGAGCATGTTCACGTCCTATGTTTGTTTCGCTATGCTCAGACCACTCCGCAAGATCTCAGCGGAGACCAAAAAGCCCGTCCGCGTTATCAGAGGATACAAGGTTGAATCGCCATACGCCCCTTACGAAGGGTCCGTCCCAAAGTGCTCAGGAAAGTGGTCAAATTATCTGACAATTAAATCCTGCAGTTATCGGTATGACGGACTCTATCGAGTGGAAAAGGCGAGTTCCCTACAGTGTCTTGATGTGTGGTGCTCACCTGGCTGCAGGCGTGGCAGGAACAAGGCATGGATGGATTCCTGGTTTGCAAGTTCGCGTTCAAGGTATATCTGCTTATCACGAATATCCCAATCACCAACGCGCACTTAGCGGCTTTCTGATCAACCGGCTCTACCCCGCCGCGCCGATGCAGATACCCGTACTGAGGAAGAGAGCGCGCCAGTCGAAGACCCGGTTGCAGAGACCGAACCCAGCGCCGCCGAGATATGATTGTTGTATTTGTTGCTGAATCTAGCGTTCTTCTTGCTTCTCGAAACTCTTGTATATAACTCAATTCCGTCCTTGTATGCAAACATGGTGGCCTTCTTTTGTGACGAGAGTCGCTGAGCCAGATAAAGACACCTCATGACGGCCAACGTCTGAACGGCCAGGATTCGATAGTTTGAAATCAGTCAGGTCGTGCGGCGGCAACGCGCCACTATCAGGGAACGCGAATTGGAACGGCGACATCGGGGACGCGGAGGATGGCTGGGAGATCGGCTGCCGGGAAACACGTTGAGTTGGTATCGAGATTGTTGACAGCGACTTTGGCGTTGCCGGACCAGAGAGATCGTTAAGGTCGGGATCCACCAAAAGCAGGAGCCGGAGAATTGGAAGAGTGTGCGCTCGTGGAGGGACCTGATTTCCCGGCGCACAACACATTTTGGCATGTTTTGCGGCCAAGAGTGGTCGGTGCATGAACAGATCCTTCGCCGCAAGTTTCAGGAGTCCAGACGTACACCCATGCTGTCGCAAGGTCGTCAGCTGGAGAAAGAACGGCAAGTGGCAGAAACAGAGGGGTCGAGCAAGAACTGGTATTGGTAGCTACACGGATCAAAGGATATAACATTAAGTTCTGAAGAAGTAGAGTGGGTATTGGAAGACGAATAACGAACGGGACGAAAATACTGTACAACAGAGTCAAAAAATTCAATTTCCATCTTCATATCTTACAATTCGTCCTCCGGATCCCACCGCGAGATCTTTTCCAAAGGCCGGTAATAATACTGTTTGTACTTCTTCGTTTCAGTCCGTTTTGCAGGGCGGGGCATCATACTCCTGATCAGCTGGGCGCGTTCTTGGTCTTGATCGCGCTCTGGCACGTAGAACCATTGGGCCTCGAGTGGAGGGTCCGAGTCATCCTGCAGGACGATGATCAGTGAATAAGCAACGGAGTCGAATGAAAGGATCGTACCTTGCCATTTCTTTGCACTTTTCCGAAGACGCCACTCCCTCCACCTGCTACGGTACCACCCTCAAGTACACCCTCCATGATCTCAAGACACTCGTGCTCGGTTCCGCGGCTTTTCAGGCATGGATAGCTCTGCATGACGGTCTTGTACAGCGTCGACATGGGTAGCGACGATGCACGTGAAGTCGCCATGCACTCGATGAGCATTCCGCATAGCTCAGGGTCCAATTCGGGCGTAGGATTCGGCACCACCTCTTCGGGAGAGATGGAAGCCGAGCGGGAGGAGGAAGTAGACGGGGACGGGGACCGCGGACGGGCTTTGCGCGCCTTTGCTTTCGGAGCGGGTGCATTGCGAGCATTGGTGCGCGTCACTTTCTTTCCTTTCGGCTGCGCATCCCGCATCTCCGTTCTTCGAATCGGGGTTGCTTCGACACGTTTTGATCGAGTTTGTGTCTGTGCCCGAGACCCGCATGCTGCAGACGATGGGGGAACGATGCGAGCCTTTTTCGATTTCGGGGCTTCATCCAGAGGCGGTGGTAGACTCGCACGTTTCTTCCCCTTGCCCTCTTGCTGCTCTGCATCCTGCTTCTCTACCGTCTTCCCAGCTTTCTTCAAACGAGAAGCGGTTTCGGTATGCACGCTCTTCGCATCGCTGGAAACGGATGGAACTGGGAGAGAAGCATCGTCGTGCGGATTCAGTTTTCTCCCTGCCTTCTTCTTTTTCTTCGGGACTGTGGGAATCTCATCCATCGCACTATCCGGCACATGATCCTCAGTCTTTGCTGAGGCTATGGTAGCAACAGTTTCGGTCACTTCGATGGAAGGTGAAGGTTCCGCGATTTCGACACGAGGTGAACACGATCGATGGGATATAGCGGGAGGAACAGGGGGAGAGTCCTGCGTGCAATATTAGTCGGATAAGGGCCCACATGGCGGCGATGGTACGAACAAAGAGTCCTAGGCCGGTCTCGGATTCCATCGGCGTCGGGATCTCGTCGTTGTCAGGGAAAGATTCGAGATCCATGTCCATGTCATGGTCACCAGCAAGGGAAGAGGGAGGTAGGGACAACGGGGATAACGGCTCCAATGCGGATAAAGGGGAGACGGAGCCGACCATGGGTGAGACTGGGAGGGATATCGGAGAGAGGACGGGAGATGTGTGTTCGGGTAAAAGGGGAGATGTGTTTTCGGGCAAAGGGGGAGTCGAAGGTGGTCGGCTTGGTGAGTCCTCAAGTGGCGGACATGTGGTGGAAGGCGCGGGCTCGGAGATGTTCCGTTGTGCGACGGATGGAACAGGGGATGGCGCTGGAGATGTCGTTCGAGCGGCGATGCGCAGAAGAGCATGACGGGGTAAGGGATCGCTCTTCCAGCGACCGCGTTCTGCGGAGACGGTGAATGTGACACGCGAGTCGGAAAAGAAGGGATCCTGCTCATCGTCCTCACTCTCAGTGAGGAACGAGTCGTCTTGAGCGGCGTCAGGCTCTGAAAACTCGGACGCGTCGTACTCTGACGCCAAAGGGTGCTCGTCGTCGCTGGGGAAAAGGGAGCGGAAGCTGGGAAGGGAATATGTGATTTTGGGGTCGGCTGGAGGATCCCAAGAGAGGTGGTACTCTTCTTGGGGGAAAGAGGGCGAGTTGGGACTGGAGTGGATTCGGGGGAAAGAGTAGGCCGGAGACGAAGGGGACGGGGAGGAGAGAATGCGGTCGGAGGAGTAGTGGTCTGGGGACGAAGAGAGGGAGGGTGGTCGATGGTCGTCTTTCCAGCTAGTGGAGAACATGGCGGCAAAAGGAAAGGTGGGAGCCTCTTGTTTGGCCGATACACCAAGTCAGGTGCCCTGTCACAAGTGACTGTTGAAGTAACTCGTTCAGCCATGCTCTCGTTCCTGTCTTTACTCGTCCTCCCCGCTACATATGCCTCACACCACCTCCACCCTCGCCATCACACCGGACGCGCTGTCGATGCCCACACCGGCGACAAGGAGTTTACCTTTTACGACGCCGGACTGTGCGCGCGCTCTTGTCTGCAATCGTTGACTGACGCTCACGCGTCTCCAGAGGCGCTTGCGGTGGTACGAACAGCAACAGCGATTTTGTCCGTCGTCGTGTCTTGTTCTCATATCAACTTCTCAATGAATCTCAAACCGACCAGGTTGTGGCCATGAATATTCCGCAATGGGATGGCGGCGCAGACTGTTACAAGGAAATCACGATAACATACAAGGACAAGACGACCAAAGCGCAAGTGGTAGACAGGGTCCGGAAATTCGCTTGCGGCGCGCTTCTCGCTCACCATCCAGCATCTAGTGCGGGCATTGCGCGTATGGCGGGCTTGATCTATCTCGCGGTCTCTTCGATTTTTTCGAGGATGAGGATGTCGGCCTCATCCATGGTACTTCACATAAACTAACATGTATTAGTGGCCCATTCTTTTTTTTAGGCAACTGGTCGTACGTTGACTCGACGCCGCAGCAATCCACCACAACAACTGGACCACAGACCAGCAGCAATACCTCAAAGACGTCAACATCCAAGACGAGAAGCCTGAACACCAGCAAGTCCGTCCCCCTCGAAACCAGCAGCTCTGTTCCCTCCGAAACCAGCAGTTCCGTTTCTCGAGTTACTACTTCTATTGCTGCAGCTCCAACCGTTTTCGAGGATGCGCCTTCACAGGTCATGGCTCAGTTCAGTGATGCTCTGGTCAGCCTCCTCGGACTGGTTGTGCAGGCG
The DNA here is from genome assembly GCA_029449255.1 of Mycena polygramma. Classification (NCBI taxonomy): domain Eukaryota; kingdom Fungi; phylum Basidiomycota; class Agaricomycetes; order Agaricales; family Mycenaceae; genus Mycena; species Mycena polygramma. Next base: position 281,659 of record JARKID010000121.1, read on the forward strand.
GCTACCGTCTAGTCTGTCTGTATGTCTTTGATATATTTTCGCTTAGTTCAGCCAATGCAATTTATTCGCCTTGTCGACCAAAAAAATAAATGCCCTGATGCACGTACTACGGTTCCTCCGCTAAAACGCAATTTACTACGCTCAAGAAAAGCTCGTGGTCCTTGGGAGTAGGAGTTGCCCGCGTCGATCTCCACAATTTCCACACACCACGAAGACTCTCCTTCAATGCTACATTTGAAGTCCCGTTCACCGCTGGGACTGTGTCGTGGCCTTCGTCTGATGTGCGCGGGCGCTGAGAAAGAGCTTCAAGACGATCCGAGAGGGAATCTATTGGATCGGTTGCGGGGTGCATTTCGGCGTAAGAATATGGAATAGGATGGAAGTCGTGTCGTTGCTTCTCCGGTGCCGGCGAAGGGATGACCGAGTCCCCACTTTTTTTGTTGCTCCGGTCAACAAAGCTTCAAGCAACGATGAAACCACGCTTACCTTCCTTGAACAGAGTTGTACATGTCCCAATAGCTTCCCGTCGTCGCCTCCCCCTCGTCCTTCACGGTATCATGTTCGCCCTCGTGATGGGGCTCTCCATACGAGTCCCAATAGGAATCAGGCGTGTTCTCATCGCCATCGCCGTCACCGAGCTGCGTCTCGGGTAAGTCGTCGGGAGACGCAAAGGAGTTTGGGGGAAAGGGCATGTGTGTGAGGTTGCTGTATTTCCACGACCCCTCTTCCCACTGGAACACGAGGCGGAGACCCGCAGAATCGGCTGTGGTGAGTTGGACGTGTGCGAAGAGGGAGTCGTCTGCTGTGTATCGTATACGAAAGTCTAGTGAGATATCGTCTATGGGTTTCTGCTGGAACGATTCCAATGATTCTACGACGCGGTGGTCGTCGGATGAGGGCCAGAAAAGATATGCGGGGTCATCTGGGGTTAACTTTAGACACGAGTGCCGGAAAGCAAGCTGGGATGCGACGAGGTGCGCCGGGAGGGGCTGGATAGTAGGGGAAATGTAGTGGAGGATTGTGAGGACCGTGTGGGGTTCGAGGGACGAGGCTGCGACCATGAGGGTAAAAGAGAAAGGAATGGTAACCCCTTTTGGCAGGAGGGACATCACCTGATCGCTCTCCGGATGTAGCCGGTAGACTTTCTGGACACAGCCACACCGACCTCTCACGACACTTCAATGAGGCTGCTGCTCGCCGTCGCCGTCGCCTTGCCCCTGGTCTCGGCCCAATCTGTGTGCTCTGCGTCCTGTCCTCGCTTTTCTTCTGCTTATTCCTTCCTTAGAGCGCTGGTCAATCCAGCACACCCGCCCCAGTCTGGCAGCTCCGGCGCCTCAGCTTCTGCCCAAATCACAGTCATAACCTCTGTCTCAACAAGCGTCGGTCTTGGATCGGGCAGGGTCCCGACCACTGCGGTGTCGACCATCCTCATCACGTCCACCATCCAGCCCACACCTGCATCTTCTGCAGATCCAAACTCAAGTCCCGCATCCTCCGCTGCGAGTAGCACTACAACGGCCAACCTCCCCACCGGTACAGTCTCCCTGGTAACAGATCAGGCCCCTTCACCGGGAGCGACTGGCGGCGCATATGGTCCAGATGGCGAGTTCTCTTTCCCTTGCATCCTGGCGCCGCTGACTGGAACCTAACAGACGGCTTTATAAATTCTGCACGCTCACTCCAGCGAAACGCATTGCTTCTGACAGGTCTCTCAGCCATTGTCGGAGCTCTGGTAGTATAGACCAGGGATATTTTCTGTGGACTCTTTTGCAGAGCTTCATTTACTGCAATTATGTTGGACGTACCATAGATTCGGACTCTAATTTTCTGCGGACAATCCATGCATGTACACGTAGACGATCCTTACGACTGTTTCGTTCGCTATTTTAGTCGCTGCGTGAAGTGATCGCGTCGGCATGTTTGTTCCCTTTCGTGCTTTTGCAAGAACCTTGACTTCTCAGAGTCGTTTCTGCATCGATCGCGCCATGTCTTCTGTTCCGCAAGCCAAGAAACAGAAACTCGACCAACCCAAGGTCGTCGCGGCTCGAGTCTCTTTCGCGCCAGGACTTGAGCTGAAATTAAATAGGTCATCGGCACCCACAACGGCACGTTTCACTGCGACGAGGCCCTCGCTGTCTTTCTCCTCCGCCAAACGGCAACGTACCGGGATTCAGGTCAGGAACTGGACATTATACGCTGGAGTCTCGATTTCATTGTTGGTTGCAGCGGTCAAACGCACCAGAGACCCTGCAGTTCTCGAAACATGCGATATTGTGGTTGATGTCGGCGCCGTGTACGATGAGTCCAAACAACTGTTCGACCACCACCAGCGGGGCTTCACCGAAGTTTTTGGACACGGTTTTGAGACCAAACTGTCGTCCGCTGGGTTGGTTTTCAAGTTCGTATCCCCCCAATCGCGCGTTTCCAGCTCTCAACTCTTTGCAGGCATTTTGGAAAAGAGGTAATTGCGAACAAGACGCAGCTTCCCGCGGACGATCCCAAGGTGACGACGCTATGGCTTAGAATGTACAAGGTATAACTTGGGTGGTCTGTATCTGTATTACATCCACTGATCTCTTCACCAGCAATTTATCGAGGCCATCGACGGTATCGACAATGGCATCTCACAATATCCTGCAGACCTGAAACCAAAATACAAAAGCAGCACAAACTTGTCCAGTCGCGTCGCGTCGCTCAATCCCGTATGGAACCAGCCCTCTAGCCCGGAAATCCTCGATGTACGCCCCTTTTCTTCTTTCGAGTGTCCCGAATTCACTGTCGCTGCAGGCTCAATTCGCGAAGGCGTCCCAGCTCACTGGCGACGAATTTCTCGGCAAACTGAACTACTACGCGAATGCCTGGCTGCCTGCACGGGATTTGCTCAATGCGTCCATAGAATCCAGCAAACAGGTCGACCCGACCGGCAAGATTCTTGTTTTCGAGCAATTTTTGCCGTGGAAGGTAGGTCAACGCACTGGTCTTCCCACAGGTGCTGACGTTGTGCAGGAACATCTCTTTGACTTTGAGGCTGAATCTGAGACTCCGGAGTCGGAACAAGGCGATATATGTCGTCTACCCCGACGATGGCGGAAGCTGGCGGGTCCAGGCGGTTCCTGTGTCGTCCGAGAGTTTCGAGAGCCGCAAGGCTCTGCCGGAGGCCTGGAGAGGCCTGAGAGACGACACGTTGTCCGCAGCCTCGGGGATCGAGGGCTGCGTGTTTGTGCATGCGTCGGGATTTATTGGCGGTAAGTGCTGCCCTATTGATGCGAGCCCTTGGCTTATCATGTACCAGGAAACAAAACAAAAGAAGGAGCTATGAAGCTTGCAAAGGCTGCTCTGGAGATGTAATCGTGTACTTGTATGCAGACTTGCTTTCATTCTACTGCGTCCGGCCTGGCGGTTACAACGTTTCTTTTGGTACATGTGCACCCGGTAAGTAGTTCCCTTCAAACTACAGCACGATGCGCTCCCGTCGTCCTCGAACAAAAAGCACGCTGCCCAGCCACCTATTCCGTCCCTACTCCCATTCCACCTCAGCGGGCATGTCGTTCGTCCAAGCGCATTACCACCCTTTTCTATTTACCATGATGATCTTGCTTTCCATAGCAGAGCTTGGTCTAACAGCATTCCTTGTCAACGCCGGTAATACGCACGGCACTTGGCCGAGCCCTCGATATCACGCCCTCCTGATATTTATTCTGTTTAATGCGTCTTGGAGTGCGGTCGGTGGGGGTGCATACATCCTGTGGTTTGTAGATGGGGAAAAGCATTTATTGGCGAATATAGCCAGCTCGATATTCTGGCTGACGATTACCGTCGTCCTATGGGTCTGTCATATTCCAATTTTCCAACTGGTGATTTAATTTTGACGAGTTCTCCACAGGGTGTCTCTGCGGGCGTCTTCCACAACACAAGAACCGGCGGCAACTGTCCGACATCTGCGACTATATCCAGGTCAGCACTCCGGTACCCGGCAAATGAGCTATTTCTAACCAGTTCCTCAGATGTCGACAGTCTCTGACGGTAGAGGCACTCGCCTGGGCCGAGTTTGCTATTTCTGTAGTTGCCTTGATCTTTACTTGCGTATGGGTCGGGACAAGCTCGGGACGGAAACGCGTGCGAGATTCGAGGAGAATGGTATAGCAAACGCCTGGGGTAGTGCTCGGACTGCTGGACATTAGCGCTTGTATTTATCGTTACGAACTGTGTTGATTATTTTTCGAACGAGACCTGGTTCTGGCGAGGCCCGCGGGCCGAGATGTGCCGTGTTTTTATCAGATCACAATCTAGGGGCTCCATTTACTCCATTGCACACGATGATGTTGCGCGCAGACTCGAATGAGCATCGTCGGTCGTCGTGCGACGAATTGCTCAACGCTGCTGGCTCCGATGAACTCGAGTTTCTGTCCGACTCCGAATCTATACTATCAACCTCCGAATCCCACCGGGCCCGTAGCGCAACACGACGAGTAGAAGACAATGAACCATCACTGGCGCCTCCGAGTCCGCCCCCCAGTCGCCTGAGAATCAAGCCAATCCATCGGAAATTTATCATACAATCCATTGCTCTCATTTTTGCCTGCTGGCTCAGTGTTGGCAGTCACTAGTGCGCGCATCCATCTTCCGGGATATTCACTTTTTTCACAACCTCATCAGTACATCCTATGTGCTCGGACCGCTCAAGTCCAGAATTTCCAGAGATCTTGGGACCGGCCATGCGGAATACAGCTTGTTAATCTCAGGCGCTCAGCTTGAACAGTACATGGACCCCACTTGTCGGCGGAATTTTAGCGGGCACCCTTGGTACAGTAAGTCCATACCTGTCCAACAGTTTTGTAGTATTCTTACCCGCCCCTCCTTCCCTAACCCTAGACCTTCACTAGCATCTTGGCAACATCCGTCGTTTTCATAGGCACAGCGCTGCTCCTGGTTGGGGACATTCTGGGGGATGTCCGCTTGATGGCGGCTGGCCTATTCATCTTCGGTCTCGGTGTTAGCCCCCTCGCTGTTGTGCAAGAAACAATCATTATACGCTTCTTCAAATCTCGTGGCCTGGGTGTCTCCATGGCTCTCGGACTCGTCGCAGGCAAGTCAATTCTGGTCAGGCGCCGTGTAAACCTCTCACACAGTCTGCTGAATAGGAAAAGGGGCCTCCTTCATATCTGCTCGTACCTCGTATCCGCTCACTGAGCATTTTGGTCCTCGGGCCCCGTTCTATGTGGCAACATTCCTTACTAGGTATATCAAACGAACTGATCTGAAATAATAATTAACCACCTCTATCAGCACGTCGGTGATCATTAACTTGATCTATATCGCAGGCATCCAAATGGCTCGTAGACGGGGCTGGAGCCGAATTAGAAGCTATAGATATCAATGAAGAGGCGCAACGGCGCTCTGTTATCAATATCTCCGAAGCGCAAGCACTAGAAAAGGTTGCAGCGAAACGGAGAGTCCACCTTCGGGAAATCACCAAGCTGGGGGATGTCTTCTGGGCGTATGTGCATCCGTGTACTGTGCGGCGTCGTGCTCAAATAACCACAGCTACATTGCAGTCAACGTCTTCTGCGGAACGATCTGGGCCCCGTTCACCCATCTCGCTGCGTGAGTATAATTTAGCAGACATGCTTTCCTCGTTTAATACCTTTCCTTCCTAGAAATATCATAGAGCTTCGCTACCAAATGTCGGAGAAAGATGCCGCAAATACAGCCTCATATGTTCTCGTTGGAAGCATCTTGTTCGTATCTTCACTCTACGTAGATTCAGATTCAGGCTCACCCTGCGTGCAGCCTATATCCCATATGTGGTTATATCGTGGATCGCTTCAAGCGCAGACCCACCGTGGTCATCCTGCTCTTGTTTTCGTCGGTATCCACACTCTTTGCATATTCATGGCTTGCCCTGTCCCCAAGTTGGACTCATACCGCCAAACCCGCCATCGCCGCATTCGGCTTTGGCCACGGATTTTCACCTTGTGAGTTGGATCCTTCCGAGTCGGGCAGCACACTCATCGGATTTTGACCAGTGCTTCTCGTTTTGTTGGTGCCCAGAATTGTGCCGGTTAAATTCATTTCAACGGCCCTGGGGGCACACAAAAGCGTATGTGTTTCGCTCGTTGCGTACTTGGCTGGATCTCACTTCTGAGATAGCTCGAGCAAACAGGAGCAACAATTTTCCAGGTGATAGCGATTCAAAAGAGCTGCACGGATTATTGACGATGTTTCAGACTCTCGCTGGACTCGCAATGGACAGGGCCAAAAGGAATCATCCAGATGGATCCTCCACTCAAGAAATCATCAACGCGTTCTTCCTCTTGAACATTTTTCAATTGCTAAGCATCTTGAGTGTCGCCTACCTGCAGCATCGACGAGTTGTTGCGTCACGGAGGGTCAGGCGAGGTTCCAGTATATCGTTTGCCCGGCCAGGATTCCCCGACGATCCCAGGCAGCCCCTGCTCAGAGCGTCGGAACCTGATCGACGTTACTCTTCCGAGTCAAGAACACAGGCTCCATCGGAAGGCGAGATCTCAAAGAAGGAGGGCAGGCGTGGCCAAGTGTTCGCGACGTTATCCGCGGTCTTGATTTTCTGCGCATGGGCACTCTTCCTGGGAACTGCGTGGGTGAAACTGGCGAAGAAAAGCTCAGGGCATTAATGTACTCTATCTTCACAAAGTAAATAAAATATTAATGCAGACTCAGATAAGGCCAATCGATTAGATAACGAAGCGTCCGTCACATCACGTGCCAACTAGACAGTTTCCCACGCTCATCGAGGTGTTTTCTTTCATTCTTAACCAAAAAGGTTTGCTGCTCGTCGTCCCAAATCGTTGCTCCTTGCTCACCGTCTCTTCCAGCCGCAAGATGGGCGCATACAAGTACATTGGTGAGCTTTACAAGAAGAAGCAGTCGGATGTTCTCCGCTTTCTTCTCCGTGTCCGGTTTGTCCAATTGGTGTTCCCGCCATAATTGTCAACTCACTTGCTTTCCTCTCCGTCAGGTGCTGGGAGTACCGTCAACTCAATGTGATTCACCGTGCATCCCGCCCCTCCCGCCCCGACAAGGCTCGCCGTCTTGGTTACAAGGCAAAGCAGGGCTATGTCATCTACCGCATTCGCGTCCGTCGCGGCAACCGCAAAAAGCAGGTCCCCAAGGGTGCGTGTTAACGCAGTGCTAGCTATAACAGGTCTCATTCTGAGGATCAGGTGCAACCTTCGGTAAACCCGTGCGCCAGGGTGTCAACCACCTCAAATTCCAGCGAGGCCTCCGGAGCACCGCTGAGGAGCGGGTGGGCAAGCGGTGTGGCAATCTGCGCGTCTTGAACTCCTACTGGATCAACCAGGATGGTGTCTACAAGTACTACGAAGTCATTCTCGTCGACCCCAACCACAAAGCTGTCAGTATTCTTTCGGACTCACATATGCCTTCCGTTCTCACCTCCTGTTCAGATCCGCAAGGACCCGCGAATTAACTGGATCACGAAGCCGGTCCACAAGCGCAGGGAAGCTCGCGGCCTTACCAGCATCGGGAAACAGGTGCGTTCTTCCCCCTCATATTACCGTTGCAAGTGTTCATGTATCTTTTCAGAACCGTGGCTTGGGCAAGGGTCACCGCTACAACCACACCCCCGCTCGTTCCACCTGGAAAAAGCACAACACGCTCAGCCTGCGTCGTTACCGTTGATCTATCTGTTCTGTCCCTTGTCACGTATTATGTCCTGCTATGCCATGGCCCTATGCTGGACGAGTGAGATTTATCCTGAGTGCAACTCTGTGAGGCTTGGTGAGGTTTGCGAAATTCCTCCCCAATTGAGAGAGGACTGCCGTCGGCAATCATGGAATCATAACACGCCAGTTTGCCTCGAGGCTCCTCGAGGCTCGCGCACTTTTTCCCGCTCCAACGTCTGTCTTACGCTCTACTACGACCTGCATGATCTATGAACTATTTCTCCTTTATGTCCTTGTCTTTGCTGTTCCGCCCGCGTTTGCCTTCCCTAAATTGACCGGAAACGATCCTTTGGGCTGGAGAGCAAAGCTTGCCAATATATGGCCACGGTCAGACTCAGGCAACAACCTGCATAATCTCGCCACAAACCCGAACGGATCCACTTTTCTGTGGCTCCCACAAGACGAGTATTCTGGTAAAACCTTTTTCGAGTGCGTCGCGGTGTGCAAGAAGGAATAAGTTTCTAACCTTTGATTTGCCAGTGGATTTACCTTCTTTCCGTTCGGCGATCCTACACAGTGCGGCCCTCCCTCTAATGGTTTTCTTGAACTTAACCCAGATTTAACGCGTCCTAGCGGCACTGTTAAGTATGTCGTGTGATATGGACGCGACGCGTTTCTGATCGTGTTTGATAGTTATGTCAACCAGACGTATGCTTTTGAGAACGGGCTTGCATACGTGAACGACGATGGGACTGTGGTAATGAAGGTCTTTCTAGTCTTGTAGTTTGCTGTCGATTTGTGTTCAAGGGTGCTTTTCTAGGGCGACAATACAACGTGGCTTCCAGAGGGAACAAACCGATCGAGGTCTATGTCCCGGTGTGATAATGACCCAGCCGCTGAATCATTTCTCAGTGTACGCATATCCAGCAATGCTCAATACAACACTGGTCTTTTCATCCTTGACCTCAACCGAGCGCCGTGGGGGTGTGGTACGTTACTCTGCACTGGGCAACCTGTCTGTAGTTTTCATCCGTCTTAGGTGTATGGCCGGCTTTCTGTAACTTCATTCACTCATCCACTTTCTTGCAAGCTTACACGATTCGACAGGGACAGGTTTGTCTATTTGTATCACTGCGCAATGTACGATATTTCTAAACTGCACTAGTTGGGGGAGGTCAATGGCCATTCGTATGTAATTGCCGTCTGTGTGGGCTCAGTTCAGCTCATGATTCCGCTATTTTAGACAGGAGAGATCGACATTATATTAAGTATCTTCCTTCTCCATATTACCTGGAACTAACTTTTCGGGCACTTCCAGGAGGGAGTGCACGACAACGAGCACAACCAGGTGACATGGCACACTGGCCCAGGTTCGTCACATGCTACGCAGGCTCGTTGTGTTTCCGAGCCTTGTTTTTCTAGGATGTCTTTTGACTCTAGAATCAAATTACACCGGGACTGTTGTCGTGAGTTGAGATTCGTTGCTTGTAACTAGTGCCAACTCTCAATCTGTGTAGGAATCTAACAATGCCCCAAACCTAAACTGTGATGGAAACCTTCCCGGAAACGCAGGGTTAGTCCCCGTACATTTCACACCACAGTACTTGACTTATCTATCATAGGTGTGGTATAACGGAATGGAGCAAGGCATCTTATGGCCCATTTTTCGAGGCGCAAGGTGGCGGCGTCTTCGCCATGAAGTGGGACGAGACTGGGATAGCTGTTTGTGAGTTTTTGTCCCATAAGCTTTACCGTCTCTGAACATTTCCAAGATTCGTTTTATCGATCTGCCATTCCCAACGATATCACTACCGGGAGTCCCAATCCGGCTAATTGGGGCGTTCCCGTAGCATCGCTCGCTCCAGAAGCCTGCGATCCATTAACATATTTTGTGAACCACTCTATCATCTTCGGTGCGACGACTTGAGTGGTTGCAATCTTCGGTTACTGACTAGTTCGGTTTCAGACATCACCTTCTGCGGTTTTTACTTTCCGTCGTTCTAACTTTTCGAGAGCTAATGGGACTTCCAGGTGACTGGGCTGGCAATTCCTATGCGACGTCGGGATGTCCTGGATCGTGCGCCACCCGGTTGATGGATCCATCCAATTTTGTGGTATGAGCTTTGTCACTGTCGTGCGCACTCTGCTTACTGAGTACTAAGAATGCATCTTGGAGCATTAACTCATTGAAGGTGTACAAGAAACAGACCATAACCGGTTCAGTGTCCTCCACTGCTGTCCTGCATGTTCCTATACAACGGGTGTTCTTATTCGTCGCTCTTGTAATCTCCATGGCATAGTGAAACGAATTGATATCAGGACACGTATCTGTGCTATGTCTCCTGGTCCCTCATTTCACAGTCAAGTTGTGTCCCATTCCGGTGTAAGAATGTTCGAGTGATGTAGATGGTGAATGTGACCCCTACTCAAGCAAAGCCAGAATAATATTACGTTCTCGATATAAAGAATGAACCTTGCGCCGTATCAGCACCAGCGATATTGAACATAAGCAAACAACACACCCGTTGATAACTCGGGGAGAAAAAAATCAGACAAGACTCAAATAGCCCCGTGGAACGGCGGTCGAGTTGCGGCCGGACGCGGGAACGATGTATGCCTGCGAGAGAAACCAGGGGACCACGGTGAGGATGAGCTGTGAAGACTACTTGCGCTTCCGCTCGGCAAGGAAGATGTTGATGAGGCAGTGGGGAACACGGAAGCGGATGGCCACTGAGCACTGGACGATGGAACGGTTGCAGAAGAAGACGCCGACGGGATAGGGTAGCGGCGCTCGTAGGACTCTACGGCGTGCTTTGGAGGAAAGCTAGGGGATGACGGCGACCGAGAAGACGAGGAAGGGACAGTAAGAGCAACAAGACGGCTTTTCAAGACGCTGACGCGGTTCCTCATTCCCCGTAACCCTGATCGGACACCACTGGCCTGTGTCTGCTCTGCTCTAGCAGATAGATACGGTTCACCCCCAGAGGACTTCTCGTGTCGTCGTCCAGGGTTCTCAGTATCTGCACCGAAAATCGAGTTCGGAGAAGGGGGACTCGACCGCTGATAGTTGCCATACGGTGAAGTAGGGAGCGTGGTGGGAAGACGACGGATGGTTCTCTGTCTACGGTTGGGAGTCAACGCTCGCGCAGACATAGACAAAGTTGAAGTTGTTGGCACGTCATTGACACTCCCATTTGTCGCCGGCGGGCTCACGGCGGCGAAAGCCGGCCCAGCGATAGTCGCGAGCTGTGAAGCCTGGATGGTCGGGATAAAATTTTCGACCACTGAGATGTTGGATGACGTCCGGCGTTTGCCCTTGACTTGATCAGGACCAGTCAGCAGAGCCCGCCAGTCATTTCCTGCAGTCTCGGGAGGGGTCTGACGTGGGTTTCCACGCGGCGAAAAAGGGAGCTGAGCTTCTAAATCCACTCCGCTTCTAGAGGGACTCCCACCAGCCAACGCGACCCCCTCTAAATTATGACCGACATAATCATCCCACGAAAACGCGTAGGCATACTGAGGGGCCTCAAAGACCATGTCCCCCAGACCTTTGTCCGGGAGATCATCAGCAAGAGGGCCACAGTCATCTTTAGGCTGCAGGATGATGCTGACACAGACGGCAAATTCGTAGTGTCGCGCGAGGAAAAAGACGCCTGTGAATACACAGACATCGTGGCCATACGTCTGTGTGTTCTTCCCTTTTTGCCGTTTCTTCTGACGGAGCGCATGCGCCTTGTGCTGCTGGAACGGCTACGGAACTGTGTACGCCGACGAAATCTGGGAATATACGGATATAGCGTCATCGTCTTCGATATCTGAAGTATGGACGCGATTCGCCGCCGGAAATTCGTAGAAGGATAGTCGGGATGGGGGTGCTCGCGGGCTCCTCGTGCCACGCGAACTCGGGGGTCGTCACTGTACAGGTCGACGAACCTTCGTCGTTGCTGCTACCTGCATGAGCTCGCGCGATCGCCTTGAGAGACGCCCCAACCTCGCTTTCAGGACTCACTCTCGTCGGATCCGTTCGAGTTTCGCACGTCCCCGTCGTCTTCGAAGATCAGCCTTCTCAGAACATCCATATCAATCTGGGGTTCTGGAGCAAGTGGACGCTGCCATGGTGGCGAAACCATGGTTGCTATGGATGAACGGGATGTAGGGGAGAGCGGTGGCGGCGTGGGCATAGGCGATATCATGAACGACGACGCAACAGAAGCGGAATGCGAATGCTGCGAGGGTAGTAGGCTCCGAAGACTCCACGAATGATGCGACAGAAGATGAATGGGAATGCGATGGCGGTGGGGAGAGAGGGTGATATGAGGAGAGATGCGACAGAAGAGGAATGCGAATGCATTGGGGGGGAGTCCAGGGGCGATATAGTGAGCGAGGCGATAGAAGAGGAATGAGAATGCGCCGGTGATGCTGAATGTAGTGGCACGGCCTCGTTTGGAGTCCGGCTTGTTTGGGGGATTGGCCGGAAATTAGTGGTAATTTTTACCGGTGGAGGGCGTAGCTTTGATCGCGGGGGGATCGTAGGGGGTGCAGTTTCGGTCGCGGGAGCCGCGACAGAACTTGGATTAGGAACAGGGGATGCTCCAAGTGACGTAGGAAGCTTGGGAAGTCGCCTGGGAGATGGGGAAGGGGAGGGTGGCAACATCTTTTGTATCCACATCTCCGTTTCTCCTGCCGTCAGGGAAGACGCAGAGGGCAAAAAGGCGAATTTCGCCGGTGGTGGACAATCAGGATCGAGAACACGAGTGACTGATTCTGAGGCGGGGGGTGTATTCGGGGGGTGCGGTGGTGGAGTACGAGGAGATGGGGGAATGTCAAGCTCCCAAGGTTGCTTGACACGCGGTTTTTGACGAGAATCATTTAGATTCAAGGACGGCAATTTCGAAATCGCTGTCGAGCGAGCTCGCATTGTGGACGAAGGAAACGAGGGCGACACATGAACACGGTCAGAAAGCGTGTTCTGAACAGAAGCAATGATCAAGCTATCTTGAACAGCGATGCCATCGAGATCTTTGGCAATTGACACTTCGGTTGAGATGGCTGTCGAACTGCTCGTAGAGACAGAGGAAGATCTCAGTTCGCATCTTATGTTGCCCGTAGGCTGGCAAGACGGTCAATCAGAGAGAAGATATGGCAGGCACAGGAAACACCTACCCAGCTGCGAGGGAACCGCAGATAGATCTGGGACAGTGATTCAATAAATTGGTGCAAGATTATAGTAGAGTTGTACCCGGTTCCAAAATGTGTGAGACAGGAAGTATTGTGGAAGTCGCAAGAATATCGACATCTATCAGAAGACAAACATTGAGAATGGCACGATGTCCTGATGCACGCAAGGACTTGCCATCAATTCGCGTGTCTTTGAAAGAGTCATCTGCCGATGTATCTTTAGAAAATACAAGAACATTACCTTCGATCAGTAGGGCTCTCCTCGTCAACGATGACAAACGTCATCCGACTGTCTGGCCTCTTGAGCTGTTCTTGATCCTCTCCATCTTCAAAGCGGTGAGTTGCAAGGAAGCCGGATAGCACAAGTCTACCTTTACTTGCAGTTCGAAAGTGGAACCCCGATGTAGCGGGACTCCGATTCATGCTCAGTCGGCCGAAAAAACCTTTCAGTTTAGCGGGAGACGGTACATCTGCCCTGAGCTTCTCGAAAAGCACTTTGGTCTCTTTGCAACCCTACGACGGGGGGCGGAGACGGGGACGAGTCTGGAGTTGACCATTTCGATCGGGGAAGGACTTGTACTGGCGGAAGAATAAGATGTACACGCAGCAAAGGGGTCGATCTCCCACTCCGCCTCGGAGCCAAGTCCAAGGGGAGCGGGTAGAGGAAACTGGAAGAGATGCAATAGAAAGGGCGGAGAATCGGTTCAGTTTCGGTCGATCCGCTTTGCTTCTCATCACAGTTGAAGGCGATGTGGAAGGACGGGAAGTAGACGTCGTCGGAGATGTCGGCAGTGAGATGGAAGAAAACGGCAGGGTGGAGTTTCCTCCATTTTCCTCACACATGGCCGAGAGAGCGGGATTGTGTGCAAGCAATGAAATTCCAGGATCCGACCATGCCGCTTGTGGCGACGACGTCGTAAGGAGATGTTCGATGTATCGGCAACATGCATTGTCCCGCGACTAGAGACGTGGACGTGGTTAGCGACCCTCGAGCTCCGGTGAATATCGGTAGCTTGGGATGTAAATGGCCTGGCGGAATTCGGACAATGCAGGAGAGGACTGGCATCTGATTGGCCGGAGAGTCGTAGACTGCGAGGCGCAGGATGGGGAAGGAAGGCTGTAGTTGTGCATATGTCTTTGGGTGGGGGAACGGTTAGTAGGCGCACTGATACCATGTTCAATGGACATGGGAGGGCTGTAAGTTGGCTGTCGAAGGTACTGATTGCGGTGGGCATCGCTGCCACGCATATATAGCCCAAATGAGCCATATTCGAGCGGTTTTATCGGGAGGATAGACAGTTGTATGAAGGCCCGAGGAGGAGGAGATGCGAATAGCAACCAAATAGCAACTCAACTGGCATTACTGGAGACGAAGACGGATGGCCGCGGTTTGTGTTGTTTTCCAACCCAATTGCCGTTTCATATTGCTGAGTGCTTACCCGGTCCAGCAGTCGTCGAAGCAGACCAAGTTGCCGAGGCGAAATCCATGGTCCATTACCAGTTGGAAACATGATGCGACACAATTCGGCGCGAAGCAAACGCCAAACGCAGGGTCTTCTAGCATGAGTTCGAAATTCGCATCGTTCATCTATGCACGATGGCGAGGGACGCGGGGAGCAGCTGGAGGGAATCGAGAACGCACAAAGAAACCGGTGATCTCCGGGCCATGCTTGAACGGGAACTCGGCAAGATCATTCATCCGTTCACCGCTACATACAGTGTCATACATGTAATTTACAGATCTACAGTTTCATTTTCCAAACTCGGTCGTCGATATCTATAGTCTCAGGGGGCTCTGCGAAGCTCGAGCGAAGAGGAGTGACGCTTGCAAAACCTTTTCGAAATTAGTCGTCTCCCACTCATTGGTCACTGGTCTGGATACCTTTAAACATTGCCCATCCTGAATTTGTTCGAGTCAGTACGTGTCAGCTGAATCTTGATACGAACCCACCGTCACTCCCAACCGGCAAACTGGATTCATCAGGGTGAATGAGTCCCTCCATGGCCGGGGAAAATTTGAAGGCAAGGGCGTTCCCCGTGCTTGTGGACGACACTTCACGCGCGCCCGTTGCCAGCGCGTCCGGCCCAGCTACTCCGGCCGACTCTGGAGCCTCTCCCGGTGTTGCGGTGGGCACCGCTTTGAAAAGGCGCCCGTAAGAATTCCGCCACATCGTCGTCCATATTATTTTCAGGCCTTCGCCCGTCAGAAGATCCTCAATCAATGGGATGTTTACGTTGTAGAGGTCAACTTCCCCCCCTCTCAAACCACCTGAATCGGCACCCCAGTTATTCCACAGTCGGAGGATAATCTCAGAGGCCAACTGGTCAGCAGGACGAAAATATGTCGACGGCGTTGGATGGACGACGGTTCCGTATGAAACAGCAATAGAGCGAGTCTTTGACAAGGAGGCGCTAAGAGCAGCGCCGACAGTTCCAGACGAGAGCGCAAAGGCCGCTATGTGAGTATCAGCGCATGGGTTGGCTTCGAAAAGGAATGGCAGCAAAACTGACAGGAAGTCTGAACGAGGGCTGGTCAGCCAAGCCAAAGAGCTAGTAACCGAGAGACACGCACATTGCGACCGAAATTTGGGCCAGCTGATCTGTAGACAGATCCTGGGTAATTGGAAACAAAGGCCCAAATAGATACGAACAAAGAGGTCAATTTCGCCAGGGTAGATGTTGTGCAAACCAACATTTGCACAGGTGGCCGGTGTCTAGAGAAGATCAGCGAACCGAGTGGATGGAAGCATCAGGAGAATACCCCGTCTAGGAGAATCCATTCGGCCTGTGCGAGTATGTAAAGAACGTTGTCAGACTTGACTAGTAACTGACCACTTCGCCATCTTTCAATGGCCGGGAGGTCGCCGATGTCTCTCCTGTCAGTCCGTCTGCGAAATTCTTCAAATTCCAAAGGTTCTAATGGTGTCTGAACGCGTACCGGGACCCTTTGGATAGAAATATCGGCCCTCTGTGACTTCAGTTATGTGAAATGCCTTTCCTGAATACATGTGGTTGAAGTGAGGGGCATTCCTCTGGTTCGGAACATTACACGTACCAATCCAATGATTTCTGGGAACTGGGTAACACGAACTCTGACTTCCCAAGCCGAGAGCAACCAAGCGGTGGTAAAAAGCGAATATGAAAGGCGAAGTGGTTGAATCGGGTGGCCCGTCGTCGTTGGTGAGAAGAACCTTCATTTGATCTCCCATCACGGCTAAGAACTGGCATGACTGGTCGGTGGCAGTGCTGCTTTAGGACCACTAATATTGAAAAATTGGGTGGGCACTTTCCTCCTCCTCCTCGCCTTGCCCTCCCCCTTCTCGAGGCCTTGAAGCCTTGTTCTCACCCAAATGCCCCCGAAAAAGGCGAGGCATCGCCATTCAGCAACTCAGCTTGCTTCGCTTAATGCCCTCTACGAACAAACTGAGCATCCCACCCTCTCCCAACGCATAGCTTTGGCGGAGTCTGTCGGCTTGTGCGTCTTTTCACAGTCTTCCTTGTACATTTTTGTAACTCGTTTTTGTACGCAAAGGGAGACAAAGAGTGTCAACTCTTACTTTCAAAACAAGCGGGCCTCCACAAAGAAACGGCCTCGAGGCGTTCCTTATATATCTTCGTCTTCAGCTCGACCCTCCCCACACCCAGACATCGAGCAGGACGAGGCCTTTTCCCTTTCAGAAAGCGCATCCCTTCCATCTCTGCACCCCGACGTCCCAATGCCTTCAGAATTTCTTGAAAGCATACCACAAGGATCCAGATTGCGCTCGTCAGACCAAATGGACGACGTTCAAAAAAACCACGCCCCCGCCCCACATCCGACTATCGAAGATCTGTCAGTCGGATTGTGCGTCCATCTCTACTTTCCCGAGTCTTTGTTCATTCATGCTCGTGTAGGCGATATCAAAATGTCACAGATCGGTCTCACACCGAACTCGCCTTGGCTAACAACAGCCAAAATGACCAAGGGGACTACGCAGACACTTCACCCGACTCTTCGCGTCCATTCCCACCTGCGCTTGATCAGCCCTCATTGACAGAGAGAGGACGTCGTTCTCCTAGTTCATCTGCCGTCGATGGTCTTGTATCCCGAAGTCGAAGAACTTCGTCCCGCCGGAGTGCTACACCCTACTCCACAAGTGCTGCCACTTCCGCGCCTGCTCGCCAGGCCTCGAGGCGGTTGATGACGCCGAGGATGAGGCCCTCCAACTTCCAGCTCGAAGCCCTCAAGCACTTGAATAGTAAGACCTCGACCCCGTCCATCGAGGAGCGATCTGCACTGGCCCTCGAAATCGGCATGTGAGTATTGACCGTCTTGTTAACAATCCATTATTGATCCCCGCAAAGGGAAGTCGGCAAAGTGACCAACTGGTTCAGGAATTTGCGCCAATCGGCCAGGAAACGGGAGAAGAAGGTCGGTCGGCGACATGGGGGAGGGAGCGAAGACGACCTGGATTACACGGACAGCTACTTTTATTCACCCTCAGCGTCCGCGTCTGCATCGCGATCTGGCACGCCCTCGCTGGAGCGGGAAGATGGGCAAAGACATCCTCGACGACTCTTGCATTCGCATTCAACCGATGACGACGAGGACGAGGATGAATATCCGCAAGAGGCTGTGACACCATCTCCATCACAATCTCCGTCACCCACCTCGTCCCCTTCTCTTGCCCGCGTCCTCGATTTCAGTGTGGCTGCTGCCCTGCAAGATGCCATGGCTCAGATGGCCAAGGTGGACAAGTTCAAAGATCTCGCAGAGGATGCCTTGCTTCTGCTCGAATTCCAAGCAACATGTCAATAATACTCGCGGCCGATCCTCCTTATTTGTTCGTCTTCCACTCGCACCGTGCCGTCCTGCTGCTGACTTGCGATTCAGAGTAATACGTTTAACATATGCCCTGCGATGATATTTTCTCGCCCTCCAAAAGTTGCTTGCGAAGAGCCCCCCCCCCCATTCAATACACTCAGCGTATAACTAATATATTTTGTTCCCGTACACACTGTCCAAACCCCATCCTTGTTGTTGTAGTCGAGTAGAAATGAATTTACCGTGCCCAACTGTTTTGTCCCGGATTGAACTTTGAGTCTTGAGATGTCCGTGTTTGGCATAAGCTTTAGTTGTCCTTGACCCTCCGTTGTCCTTGACCCTCCGTCGCCGCACCGCAAGACAACGGACGACGCCATGGACGCCGACAGTGAGGCCCGCCCTGTTGCGGATGCCCTCGCATCCAAGGCTGTTGCCGGCCCCCCCGTTTCCCCTGATTCCGACGCCCTCAGAGCGCAGAGTGTCCGCAAGTCCGTCTCTGTTGACTCTTTCGCAACAAGTCAAGGACAGCCATTCTCGTCCTCTCGCCCCAACCGTGGCCACACCGCTTCAGCGCTCGAAGCTCCCCGGAACCTCATTTTCGACCGGTCCCAACGAGAGCGCGTCCCCGTGTACAATGGCCGACAGCGCGGAGCCAGTGTCAGCTCGTCTCTCCGAGATGATTATGACCCCTCTGGCGATTCGGACATCGAGCGCTCTGAAGCGTTTCCCGAGCGTTATCCCGGCATGGACAATGTTAAGCCAATCCGTGGCGGCGAACTCCCCCTCCCGCCTCGCACCACCACACTCAGTACCACTTCGAGCATGAGTAGCATCATGAGTGCTTCCTCATCGACTTCCAGCACCGAAGACGGCATTCATACTCGGCAGCAGCCGAGGTCGTCCATTCCTGCCGCCTCTTCGAGAACCGGACGAACCCGCAGTGGCAGTTTGGGTGTCTATGCTCCTCATCCCGCCAAACGTATGCTTATCAACACGCACGCCCCTGATGTGAGCTGCTCCATTGTTTCGCTCGTGTCACAGCAATTCAAAGCCTTTTTTTCCTAGCTGGGTGCGTCTAACCGGGACATCCCTCTGACCCTTCTCGTTGTCGGTGCAGCGAAATGCGGCAAATCAGTTGTCATTAGGAAGGGGCTAAAAGACTATGGTCTCTCCGAGCCCACGAACCACTCGTTCGAGGTGCAATCCAACTACTTTTCCGCCAGCTGTGCGTTCACTTTTAACTATGCCCTTTTGGTCCTGACCACCACCGCAGACAGTCTCCGTGTAGGCCGCATCCGAGATGGTGTTGAAGATTATGCCCTGCATGTCATAGAAGCGGACGTATCGAAAACTACTTTGGATGACGCTGTCTGGCCCGATGGTTCTCCCGGAATAGACGGTGTCATCATGTGTTACGATGCCTCCGATCCCGATTCATTCCTACCTGTTGAAGGGCTTCTCCGTGAGTTTGCTCCTTATCCGATGCCGCTCCCGCTGAGATGCGATTCCGCCGCAGAACGATTCCGAGCCATGATGATTCCAACAGTGGTGCTCGCTTGCAAGTCAGACCTGGAGCGCCGCGTTGATCCCCAAGGAGCAGCAGCCGACTTTCTGCAGCTTTACGACAATGGGCTTGTCGAAGTCTCTCATGCACAAGACGCTGGCAAGAAGAAAATGCGCCAAGCCTTCGAATGGCTCATTAAAGCAGTCTTCCGCGGCCGACGTCCGTGTTCTTACCTTCGTGCATAGTTAAAAGGCTGATTGGTCCATCCTTAGATGCAAGTACAAACGAATCAGACATCGATTACCGCAACCCGGCATCCCCAGTCCTACTGATATCTCCTCCACCATGGGAGACATCCCGCACAGTTACACCTACCGCCTCTTCGTCAGTATCTTCAATGAGTACGCTCTCTCAGGGACACAGTGCGGCATCACGTCTCCCCAACTCACCACTGCCTACTATCCCCGCCTCTCGCTCTCCAACTGTTCCCAACTCTCCGACCAGAGCGCGATCCACTGGTGATCTACTGTCCGAGCATGAAAAGTCGAGAACCCGTGATTGGCAAATCGACAAAGATGGGGCTTTCCCCAGTGCCATCGGAAGGAGCAATTCCAATGCGATACCGTCGCAGAAGACACCGCCGTCTGGAGAGATCACCGATGTTGTGGAGCCGCCACCGAGCAAGAAGGAAAGTAAGGAGAAAGATGCAAGTAGTCGTCCGTGGGCTACCCTGGACGAGCTTCTCGACAAACTTTTGTTCCTGGCCGTTAGCGGAGACGGTGAGCTCGTCCCAAATGCCGCAGGACGTTCTTGTTAATTGGTTTCCAGATCCAACATATATAACGCATTTTTTGCTCACATATCGGAGGTTTGCAAGTCCGAGGAGCATCCTTTTGGCTATGCAATTACGATTACGGCAACTCGATCAACCTTCCGGCGATCCAATGTTTGCTTGCTTTGCACAGATGAGGTTCGGCGATTTCTTATATCCCATTCACCTTTCATTCAGCTTCATCTGCTACAGGATCTGCCATCTGCTCGAGCAATGGATTCGTGATTACCCGTACGACTTCAAGGTCCGAGGGACTCCAAGTGCCCTCTCCGCGCTTTTCAAATCCATCACGTCGAAAACATACCTCCTTCATTATGGTTCTGACTTCCTGCCGTTCCACGAGTTACTGCCGAATCTCGTCGACAAGGATGCTGCCTGGGCTCATAAACCTGACTACCCGGAGGATGAAAGCGACTACGACGATGACGAAAAGAGTGCCGTGCTCACGCTTAGCAGCACCCACAGTTCAGAGTCTCTACCCCCAAGTGCGCGGTCATCTGTCAAGGCTAAGCCGCCACCCCCAATCCCGAGTGCATTCCGAGAACGCAAAGGGAGTCTTCCTCTCGGCAATAAGCTGATGACCACTCAAGCAACGCCGAACGGCGTGCCGCAGAACGAAATCCCTGAAGTCAACCATAGATCTCAGCTTAAAGATCTCCTCAAACTTGCCGCGGATGTTAATTCAACCGACTCTGAAGAGATTGCGCAGGAAATCACACGCTTGGAGGCCCAGTTGTTCTTGGATATCGAAGTACGGTTTCGTGACCTCTTCCTTGCAACGAACTGACCGTACTGTTCGATAGCCTCGGCACTGGCTTCGTTATACCTTTGTTTCCGGCAAAAAAGATCCAGCGACAGATTCTATCGCCCGTTTCAACGACTTTTCCAACCATCTAGCTAACTGGTATGACTTGCCATTATCGACTTTCCCCGCTTCTCACTCACAAGACTCTCGTTTAGGGTGGCGTCGCTTATTCTATGTCACGATAAAGCCAAAACCCGAGCGAAACAAATCGAAAAGATCGTCGAAATCGCCCAGAAGTTGCGCGGTTTGAACAATTATTCTGCTTTGCGTGCTTTTGTTGCTGGGATCAACCATTCTACCTTGCCCGGTGATCAAACTATGGAACAGTTCAAAGCAAAGTCCCCCGACCAGGCCAAAAACCTTCAGTCGTGGGATGTTCTTCTTCAGCAAATTCGGTCTCATCGGGCGTATCGACTGGCACTGAGGAACACAAAAGGCGCTTGTATTCCAGCCTTGTAAGCAAGTTGACCGCTTTTGGTTCCCATTTGTTGACAGCCAGCAGGGAGGTCCACATGTCCGATCTACTCCGGGCGCACGAAGCTAATGATGACATTAACCCATCGGATCCCAGCAAGATACATTGGGGCAAGTTCAATATGATGGGGAGATTCATCAACAGCACAACGCAGTGCCAGGCCCAATGTCGAGCTGTCGGCGATTACAATTTTCCTGTGAGACAGTACATCAACGACTTGCTGTCGGCTAAGTGCGTTATGACCGATGAGGTGGGTCTGGGTGGTTCTTCTGCTTGGATCTGAGCTGACACTGCGTGCAGATGCAAACCGCACAGATGGAAAAGTCGCGTAGCGCCCCACTCGAGTCTGAGTTTGATGGTCCCAGCCCACCAAGGATCATCTCACGAGACACATCGAGCCTGGGCATCCAAGCGAAGGACATCGCGAAGATGCGCAAGCTTTTCTCGTGGTAGATGGTGATTTATTGGCGGGCCATTAATTATTGTATACCTCGGAATGGACATTGCCACGACTTTCATGCTTATACCCCCAATGCGCTCTGTAATCTGTATTGTAAGTAACCGAATGTAAACCAGGAGCTCCCATTTTGAGCCGAGCAATCTCAAAAACGATTCTAATTTGCCTTCCCTCAAATTTCTAACCCATCACCACATCACGTACGGTCCGAAGCCGATCAAACATTTTTTACCCTGTCGATCGTTAGCTCCGTTGGCCAAATTTTGGAATGGACGACTATGTACTGACTATCGACTCCGACATCGAGGAAAATCTTCCCCCCGTCAAGCCTAAGGATGACGACCTCAACCCAGAGTTCGTCTTCGACCTCTCTGGGGACCCTTACGCAGATATATTGGAGCAGCACACAGCAACGCACGATGTCGTCAAAGGCGGGACAAAACCAGAGCCTATATCGGTTGACGATATCATCGCTCGCCGGAGACTTGGCACCAAACGGAAAAGAGTTATGGAGGAAGAAGACAGTGCAAGCGAGGGCGACGAAGCGTCAGCAAACGAGGACAGCGATGGAGACGAGGAGGATTTCGATGCCCTACATGACGAAGACGATGGCAGTGATGAAGAAGATCCACTCGCGTCCTCTGGCGAAGACGCAGAAAGTCGAGAAGAGGACGGGGGCATGTCAGATTCCTCTGACGACGAGTCTGAGCCAGAAACTCAAGCTGAGAAGGACCGAAAAGCAGCCTTTTTTGACTCCGAGGTCACCTCGACAGAGGAAC
Source organism: Mycena polygramma (assembly GCA_029449255.1). Taxonomy (NCBI): domain Eukaryota; kingdom Fungi; phylum Basidiomycota; class Agaricomycetes; order Agaricales; family Mycenaceae; genus Mycena; species Mycena polygramma. The sequence goes on from JARKID010000121.1 coordinate 304,157, forward strand.
ATGCTTCGTTTCTGACCATGAATCTGGCCCGCCCGATACTCAAAGCTATCACCACACTCGGCTTTTTGAAGCCTACGCCCATTCAGGCCGCGACTATTCCGGTTGCATTGCTGGGCAAGGATGTCGTTGGAGGAGCCGTGACTGGTTCTGGAAAGACCGCAGCTTTCATTATTCCGATGCTCGAGCGTCTCTTGTACAGGGAGAAGGGCACCAAATCAGCGGCCACACGATGTCTGGTTCTTGTGCCGACCAGAGAACTCGCAGTTCAGTGTTTCGAAGTTGGTTGCAAGTTGGCAACTCACACTGACATCCGATTTTGTCTCATAGTTGGTTTGTCTTTTCATTCTCCGGTGAATTACCATTAACTCCTCAAAAGGTGGCTTGTCCGTCAAATCCCAGGAAGTTGCTCTGCGCAGTCGTCCTGACGTCGTGATCGCTACTCCCGGTCGACTCATTGACCACATTCGCAACTCCCCTTCCTTCACACTGGACACTCTGGATATTCTGGTCCTGGACGAGGCTGACAGAATGCTGTCGGATGGTTTTGCGGATGAATTGACCGAAATCGTCAAATCATGTCCTACTTCGCGCCAGACGATGCTGTTCTCTGCCACCATGACTGACTCTGTTGACGAGTTAGTCAGGATGTCTTTAAACAAGCCAGTGCGGCTCTTCGTAGACCCGAAACGCAGCACCGCTCGTGGTCTTATACAAGAGTTTGTTCGTGTCCGTGCTGGCAAAGAGGCAGAGCGTTCCGCACTCCTTGTCACCCTGTGCAAAAGGACGTTCAAGACTAATGTTATAATTTTCCTTCGCAGCAAAAAGTTGGCTCACCAGATGCGGATCGTCTTCAGTCTGCTGGGTATGAAATGTGATGAATTGCATGGTGATCTTACGCAAGAACAGGTTCGGTTGTATACCTTGTGCGTATTATTTGCTCTGACCCTGTGCAGCGTCTCGCTGCTTTGCAACGCTTCCGGGATGGATCCGTTGACTATCTTATGGCGACTGACTTGGCCTCTCGTGGTCTCGATATCAAAGGCATCGAGACCGTCATCAATTATGACATGCCCGGGCAACTGGCACAGTATCTTCATCGCGTTGGACGGACAGCTCGAGCAGGCAAAAAAGGACGGCAAGTTTCCATACATGTATCAAATTATCGTGTTGGACTGACATGCTACCTAGATCTGTTACCCTCGTCGGCGAGGCTGACCGAAAAATGCTCAAGGCGGCAATCAAGCATGGGGCTGACGCGGACCAAATCCGCCATCGAATAGTGCCACCGGAAGCCTTTGCGAAATGGGTCGAAAAACTAGACGAGATGAAAGATGAGATTTCGGAAATTCTCAAGGAGGAGAAAGAGGAAAAGCAGGTTTGCTATTCCTTGCCTTTGCCATTCAAACCTGACCTCATGTGCGTCCAGTTTCGCCAAGCAGAAATGGAGTTAAAAAAGGGTCAGAACATGATAGAGCACGAGGCCGAAATTTACTCGAGGCCTGCGCGGACTTGGTTCCAGACCAGCAAAGAAAAAACGAATGCTGAAGGTTAGTATATCTCTGCGTCGTAAAGCCTCCATTTCACATTCATTTTCCAGCTGTGAGCAAAGAACAGTATGAAGCAAGCGCTTTACCGGTTAAAAAGGGTAAAGAGCCGGCGCCCTCTGCCGACAAGGTATATCATATATTCTCAATCGACAATCGTTCGGTACTAATTGCCTGGTGTAGCCCAAAAGAGACAAGTTTTCCGGCCTCACGCGTAAAGCCAAGCGACGAAAACTTGCAATGGAGGAGGATGCGGAATTAGGCGATGACCGAGCGACGCAGGCAGCCATTCGTTCCGCAAAAAAGAGTGCTCGGCCCCCCAAGATAGGGATCCAAACTCCACGCCCTCCATCGAAGAAAGGTAAACGGAGTGACCGCAAGAAAACTACAGCTCGTGCTGGAGGTGCATTTGATAGAGATTTGGGTCAGAAGGGCGGCAGTAGAGAAGGTGTACGATCCAATAAAGGTGATGCCGTAGGGAAGATTGGCAAGCGTAAGAAATCATAGCGTAGTCCTGCTATTTTCGCTTCATCTACGACGTCGTGTGTGCTGTTTGAATTGTCGTGACTACTTCACGTGGTGTGACTTTTCGTGTGCTGCCACCACATGGAACAAAACTTCGCTTCATTAGCAGCGGTCCATTTACCGTCGGTATGCAAATTGCTTGCATCCGCATGCTGTCCGGACAAGGACCTCTTGGTCCTTGTGTCCCGCCTGGGTGGCAGGGATCGACTGAGTCTTTGGAAGATGCAAGGGGTCAAAACATGGGAAGTGGATGTCGGAACCGACAACAAAAGCAGCGAACAGATCGTTGGTCTAGCTTGGAGCCCAGACGGTATCATTTACATCCTTCCCATCCGACATTCCCTGATTATTCTCCAGGGCAGAGTATAGCAGTCGCCCACGATCCTCCTCGATTGACGCTCCATTCTGTCCAGGACGGGCATGAGGAGCGTTCCCTCCTTTTAACAGCTCCTTCTGCGGGTCAGGGACGTATCACAGATGTTTGGTGGTTTCAAACGGAGAAAATTGTCACCGTGAAAGCAATCCCGGACATCTTCAAACGAAATGGCCTGATAGTACGTCTTTCTCGTACCTGCAACATATCGATATCTAGAACTAGGTTTAAATAAAGCCCGGGACCTCACATTCGATTCTCAGAACGCTCCCGCTCCTGGATAGTTTGCAGGAAGAGTCTCAAAAGCTCACGTCAGTAGTACCCATCGATTTTATTCGTCACATCCGTGCTGACATGACTTCTAAGTGCGACTGATCTGTTCGCATTTCAAGGCTCACAGACCAGGTCGAACCCGAAGTCGTCACTTCCAGATGTTATCAAAAGCTGGCCCACGCTGAATTCAGATCCAATAATCGCTTCGATGAACTCTCATGTGAAGCAACCAGATCCCAGCAATGGGCACTTGGATGTCGCAGACGACGCCAATGTCGACAGCATTCTGGCGGTCACCGATGATGCTGGTCGCATCCATTGTTTTCTGGACGGGAGCTATTATCTAGGGCCAATTTGCCTTGGCTCTCACTTGCTTATACCGTCCCTGCTCAAAATCCCCAAGCGTCCCGTCTTGATTGGCTACCCTCAAGATACCCTTCACGGCGGAAACAGCACGGATCTGCTTCCTGTGTATGTTCGACTTCCCATGCTGGAAGACCGGCAGATACGAGACATGGCGAGGGTCTCCTCAAGTTCGCGAGAATTAGTATGGTACTGTATTCGTGTTGTCAAAGAGATGCGGGCGGTCTGGTTCGGTTCTGAGAGTCTTAGTGGTGCACGAGAGCTTGGTCCCAAGTGGGTCAGAGCCTTGGAAAAGAGGCAAAGAGAGCAATTCGGACGTACGTTGCCATGTTCATTATCAACTCTTGACTAGAGATTGTTCTAGAACAGGAACCGACTGCAATACTGGACCTTACCTGTCTTCTGCTCACTGGTCGAGCATCCGAAGCGCTCTCAGATTTTCTTGGCAGTGGCGAACAAATGAGTGAGAGGGTGAAAACAATGTGGAATCAACATGTCCTTTACTCAGCCAGCTCTTTGCAGGGGATTCAAAAGTGGGAATCTTCAGTCACAGAAGCTATCGTCAAGTTGCGCGACTTTTCTGAGAAGAGGGTGGCCCCTGCGTGCCAACGTCTTCACCTCGTCTTGGAGGAGGTTCTCGGCTGGTCCCAATTGTGAGTATGACTCCTCGAGTTCACTCATGTTCTCATCTCCAAAGATCGCAATACGCCTCTTTCCAACTTGTGACCCAAGACATCGAAATCTGTCTCGATTTAACCGCTCGAGCAATCTTTATATCTAGTTGGCTCGCTGCCGTAGCCCGTCGTGAACTTTCCAGATTCAAGGAATTCATAAAGTGGATTCGCCTTGGTGCGCCAAATGTATCGTGTTCCGTCATACGCGTGTTCGAACCGTTTCATTTTTGTAGAAACGACCGCTGCGAATGCGGCACCCGATTTTCAACCACAAGTCCGCCACGATATCTTGGAAGTCAACAATTACTTCATGTCGGGTTTGGTTGTTAGCTCCATCGATAAATGGTTTATGGGTCCCGTCCCTCAATTCAACCCTCGAGAGCTTGGTGTCGTGGACGTTAGTCCAACTCTCCGCACTAGTCTTGAGCAGGCACGGACCGCAGTTGACCAGACCCAGTGGCAAGCGGTATGTTGTCCTGCTTCAACTCCAAATGTTTTTAGGCTAATTTATGTGCTAGACTACTGTGCAGAATGAGTTAAACCATCTGGACCGTAACCTCGATGCCCTAGTGCAGGAATTAGCCTCAAGATGCCAGCGAGTATTCGATGGCGCAGCTGGAGCAAGCTCGCGTTCTGCTTTGGTTTCGGCTAGACGGGATTCTATGGCAAGCCAGGCGACACCAGCGAGGCCAGCACCGCAATCGAATCCACAAATTACTATCCGCGAACGGATCATTCTGGGTGAGAACGAGGTACGTCGACTAGACGCTTGAGGAAGTCGCCATACCTGATTGGGCCTGTTCAGGACGATGCCTTTGTGCAATATCTTGCGATGCATATCCCTTCCGCTTCCCAAAATCGGACCTTCTGTGCGTGAGCTGATTCTGCCTGAAGACGTGGCAACTGCTCAAGGGACAACAGTGTGTCTAGCACGAGTCGGCTTCGGCGGTAAGCCTTCCCAATTGCCTGCCTCCGTTGGCATTGCGCTTCTCGATGGAATGCTTCCCGCGGAACGAGAAGAAGCAGGACCAGTTCATCTCGAGATCCTAGACGCTCAATTCTTTGACGATTCGTCCGTCGTAATTGTTCACCGGCTTCGTAACCAACCGGGTGAGCTGAACGGAAGTGTTCTACTCAATTTCTCGCTGATCGTGATTAGGGGGAGCGTTTATAGCGACGGTTGGCTACAGTGAACTAAAGTATCAAGAGCTAGGCCCCGCCGAGTATGTAAATACGCAGACGCGGGAAGATTTGATGCACCGGGCGACGGAACTCTGGGAACAAGGCCAGGTAGGTTTCAACCCAAGTGAACGGACATGTGCTGATGTCTTCTCAGCTGGCCTCGATACCGATGCCGATTAAGGGACGACGAGAATTGGCGTACGGCGGATCTGGGCCCGTGTCTTTGGCATTGAACGGTCGTGTTGGACGGAGGGTGGCCTGCGTGCTTGATGGACAGGGTACAAACATGGAAACACTAGATCTAGAGGGAGACGCGGAGCAGGAAGGAGATGAATGAAATGTGTAGCATAGTGTCGGAGATACCCAGGTGCTCCAGGTGTGGCGCGCCTGCTTGCAGCGTAGTCCGTGGAATCCAGATATTTTTTTGTCCGTGCCTCAGGACCTGACAGCAACCTTCGGTATCGAACGCGCGAGACGCCACTGCAAGTTAAGTTATCACAGCGAAATGATGAGGTAGGGTCCGCGGCCTCCTCCTCGTGGCTGGGTTCGAATCTTCATGGCTTCTTCTACTACCATGCATGCTTAAAACAACAAGGTGATACACCCGGGTCGTCCACCTTCTCCTTCCACCCCTACCGCCCTGGTACTGTAAGCTGCGCGAGTCGTTTGGACGTCAACTGGCCTGGTTGTAAACTGCACGCATTTTCCGACGCACTGTTCGCGAATCCGACGGACACAAAAAATCACTTTTCCTTTTCTACGGAGCGGCTCTCTTCACGCCGCTGGTGGTCTTTCCTCGCTCTGCCCTCGCTATTCACGCAGCTTTGAGTACGCTTGCTTGCGATCTGGACCCTTGACTGCGCTTGGCCCTCGTTTTGGCACTCTACCTTTTCTGGCCGGACGCCACACAGCTACGCTGGTATAGGACGCTGGTACTTTGTTTAGCTCGCTACTCTCCCGCTCTCCATGCCGAAAAATAATAGCGAAGGTATGTTTTGACCACTTCTGCCTGAATATTTATTCCTTACCGTGCAAATGATCGTACAGACAGAGCGGCGGATATCGCGATTAGGTTAATAAACGCGTCTTTCTTAATTTAAGATGGGACCCAGATTAATCTCCCGGTAGGAAGAAGAAAAACGCCGACGCACAGGCCGCCTTCAGGGCGCGGAGAGCCAATTATATTGCTACGCTCGAAGAAACAGGTGAAATACATTTATTGCCATTTATTTCGCTATTTGTTCACTTCTTGCGTTATTGCAGTAACTAGCTTGGAGAGCGTCGTCCTACAACTCCAGGACTCTTGTCGCGAGGCCCGCTCCGAGGCTCAGGACTTGCGCCAACAAAATGCCAGCTTGCGACACGAATATCGCGAGCGCGAAAAGTTCTGGAGGACCTTGTGGCAGTCAAGGAAGACCGGCGACAACGACGAGCTGCCACCACTTCCCCAGCCCATCCTCAATAGCCACATGGGGTCCTCGCAGCTACACACCTACGGCGCCGAGAGCATGGCGTACAGGTCGCACGACGATCCGACAATGTGCAGCGGCCAGTACAACGCCGGGGCCTACAGTCATTCCCCTTCTATGCCGTATGCCGCCGCCGGCGACGTTTCTAGTGAAAACTCCCCGCACTCTCTCACTCAGCGCGGCGCGAAATACGGCCCTTATTCGTACAGCGTCCACAGAGATCACTCTTGGCCGCAGAACATGGGCCAGAATGCGTCGTCCGGCGGCGAATCAGGTCCCCCCACGAGCGCGCACTCTTCCAACTCTCCTACTTTTGGTGAATCCCCGACCTTGACGTCGTCTTCCGATCTCTCTGGGCCCTTTTCCACCAGGTTCGGCGAGGACACCAAAGTCCCCGTCAATAATCTCGATACCGCGCCCTACGTGTTTCCTGGCAGCCGATCCATCTCCCCTAGCAGCACCACGCCATCCTCCTCCGCGTCCCTGACGTCTCCGTTCCAATTCGCGTTCCCTGATAGTGGCGTGCCGCCGCCGCACGACCGGACTGATTTTGACTACCGCCGCCATTCGAATCCGGGCCGTCCAGACGTTGGCCTTCATGCTGAGGTGTCTTTATCTGGCCCGGGTAGCGACGCTGTCCGCTACAGGCTGGGGACACGCAGAACGGATTCTGGTGCCGATCGCCCGATGCTGCCCATCCTCCCTCCGCTCTCGATGAGTGATAATGGCTCGCAACATGATCGCGGCAGCAGCGATGGCGACTCTAATTCCTACGGCCATTCACGGGTGCGTCCACGTCGCGATTCAGCCATCTCGCCCCCTTCTCGTTCAAATTCTCCCTCCACCGCGCCCCCTCTTTCCGGAACACTTGCCGTCATTAAGGCTCAAGCGTTTGGCGCACTACGAAGGACTCGAGCGCGGACCAAAAAAACATCGGATGCACCTGCCAAGACGGCCCAGGACATCCTGGAAGCCAGGGGGATTGAAATGGGAGTTTCCTCGGGCTCTAAGCGGCAGCGAACAGAAGAAAGCGACGGGGAAATTCAGCAGACATGATTGACGCGATGTAACACGTGACCGTGAAGGACTTGAGAGAAAAAATTGTACCCGCCCTTTTGAAACTGGACAGTGTAGAATTGTAGAACCTACTAATACTCGTCGCCCGCAGGCCTGTTTCATAGTGTATTATAGCTGTATATTGGTCTTGCTGTCTTGAAAATATTGCTTTCTACTGGTTCCGTCCATCGCACATTCGCAAAATTAGCAATTAAGTTTGGGGACCGCAACGTCCCATGGTCCCCGGATTTCACTGGTATCAGGGGCACGTCAGCTCTGCACGCGGATGTCAGAAAGACGCTAACTTTTTAAACTTTTGTGCCCAAACCAACACCGCAGGTGCAAGGAATGTGACACCCAATTGTACAGCGGAATATATCCAAGTGACTGTACGCGATAGCGACATCGTAATCAAGATCGAGACGGAAAACAAGACGAAAGTAAATGCCAGACGTAGAGCGGAGGGGCACAACTAGGCGACATCAGAGATTAATGGAAGAAGTGGTAGTATACGCACCCCTAAGCGGTGACGAAGCCGAGGAAACAAAGCAAAGGCCTGGACCGAGAACAAAATGAGGGCGAATACAGCAAGGTCGTCGGCCAAACGCGACGCGAGGACCACGGACGCGGAAATGGCGGCATTCATGGACAACACCGAGGTGAGCCTATTATGAAACGGTTAAACGCTGATACAGAGTTAATGCAAGCACGGGAAGATCGGACCTTCCATGAACCTCCCCGCCGAACGAAATCATACTATAATCCGCAAGAAGAGCGTTCACACCGAACAGCGTAGCCGCTAGGGCCCAAATGGAGTCGGACGAGGTAGCTGCAGTTAAAGTTTTGAGAACCGGTGACAAGGACATGAGAGCCAGGAATATTAGTATCGAGGACTTGACCGCTTTGACGCCTGTGTGATGTGATGCCGTTCGAGCAATTCGCACCAGGAAGAGGTAACGTACGGTTGGCGTGTCGATGCTCATGGCCCGCTCCTGTTCGGTCAAGTAGCTCCCAGGATAGATAGCCCGCGAAAAAGCAGCAGACTGAGATCCACAGCAGAGTGTGCGGGTCAAGGTGTTTTTCCTTCAGTCGGACGAAGACCGAGACGAAGATGAATATAGTTGCGAGATGCTGGGTGATCGCACAAGAAAGCAGCACCAGTGGCCAGTAGGTGTATGGTCTAAAGTTGGCTGCGACGCGTCAGGTAACCTTGGCCATGGGATGGAGGCACCCTCTACCGTTTCTCTTCAGTGACGACAAAAATGACCCGGGCACGATGTAATTATCGGGGTGGCCTTGTCTTTTCCAAAGGACTTTCTCCCATTCCGTTGACATTCATACGGACAAGGTGGCGAGACACAAACAAGCGCAAGTATGTAATATTACAGAAGTCCTTTAGCTCAATCCCACTTGTTGCAGTGTTACTTGTGAGATGCGTGCCGCCTTGAGAAATACGCAACTCACCACCAGTCTTTCCTCTTGTTGTGGTTCTGGCTCTCTCCGTGAGGATGATTTCCCGGCTTGTGCACTCAGAGCGCCTTGGTTGGGTGCACCCCTTGACTTGCTCTTCGCATGATACCGTGAACGTTAGTTGCGAGACTGCACCGTAGACCTGCTCACGGCTTTCATCCTGGCTTCTGCAGCTTGCAAGGCAGCGGCTCGCGGATCATCAGGCCGACTGCCTACAGGGGTCCCCGCTGAGGATCCCAGGACGGTGTGTCCGCCTTTGCGAGGTAAGAAACACACAAGCGACCAAGATCTGGAATTACCTTCGTAGTTCGAGGAACCCTTCGAGCATAGCGAACCCATACAGAAGTGATGTATGTAGTGGAATGAGCCAAGGAAAGGTACTGTACAAACTATCCTAATCGCGACTCTGCCGCAACGGGGGCGTATTCCCCCATCCTCATTTCGTTTCTGTCTGCACTTCGCCCAAATCTCGACAGTCCTATCTGCGTTCCAGGTGTCCATGACTGAGGAGCGTTAGAACGAGTGTATGCATGCACGATACAATTTCCACTCACATCCCACCATCGGCGCCCTGCATCCCAGGGAATATGCGTGTCCGTAAAGCCCGCCTTCACCATTCGACTCTTTATTCCAGCGCCTAACAAGAGCCCGAATACAGTCAGAAGGAAGATAGTTACGACTAATTGGTCGCGAGGCGAGTCGCGTTCTGGGGAAATACGTGCGTGAGTGCGAGGATATCCTAAATACTGTACGCACGAAAGCATCGGGCCTCGACGTCGCCCTCTTTCCCAGTTGCAGTGTCAGGGTCCGTGTCGCCGACTGTTGCCCCGCGACCTATTCATACAGAGCATTGAGAACGATTTGCGCTGGTAGAAAGTTCGACGAACAGATTGGAAGGTTTTGGTTCAAGCACCAGCTCTTTGTACACGACAGACACGGCTGGGATGGATTGTCCGGTATATCGAGATGCAGTATAGAGTAATTGGCCCCAAAGCAGATGCCTGGTGGAATAAGCGTCTGGTTGATGGCGTGGCGGACGCGTACATTTGCAAAAATTTGTTGCCTCCCATTTGTGCAGCGCGGCGTTGACGAAGGCAAAGACGGAAAGTAGCAAGAGCCAAGCAAGGGATCTGGCCATGGTGCGGTCTGAGGCCGGCAGAGGAAGGAAGAGAGCGGAGAAAGAAAGAGTGTCGATTGATATTTGTCCCAATTAGGTCTTTCGAGTGCGCGTCGTTGACCATGTCTGCTGAGTTCGACGACGTGCTCACTAACCAGCCCGTCGTGATCGATAATGTTTGCCCGCGTTGCTTCTTCTGTTCTCGACTGACCAGCTAATAGGGTTCGGGAACGATTAAAGCTGGTTTCGCTGGGCAAGACCACCCGAAATGCTTCTTTCCATCTTTGTATGTCAGTTTCCGCATGTTCGCCATTCCTTGACACGTCCGCGGTAGCGTTGGGCGTCCAAAACATATCCGCGTCATGGCCGGCGCGCTGGACGGGGACGTGTTCATTGGGAAGAAGGCACAAGAGTTCCGCGGGCTGCTTAAAATCAAGTATCCAATGGAACACGGCATCGTAACGGACTGGGACGATATGGAGAAAATATGGAACTGGGTGTATACGGAGGAGCTAGGGACACTGAGCGAAGAGGTGCGTCACCCGACGCGCCAGTTCTGCAAAGCCAACTGAAATACCGCGCAGCATCCCGTGTTGTTGACGGAGGCGCCGCTCAACCCCAGAATTAACCGGGACCACGCAGCCCAAATATTCTTTGACACCTTCAATGTCCCTGCGCTCTTCATCTCGGTCCAGGCAGTTCTGTCTTTGTGAGCTCGAGTTCGAGTTTCCTTGCGCCGCGGCTTGCTTTAATATCATGATAGATATTCTTCAGGACGAACAACGGGAATTGTCATCGACTCGGGCGATGGTGTAACACATGCGGTGCCTGTATTCGAAGGGTTTTCAATGCCGCACGCGATTCGTCGAGTGGACGTCGCCGGAAGGTGCGCAGAGTCCAGCTCAATTCGGAGTAGATTTCGTAACCGCCCCGCTCAGGGACGTTACTGACCACCTCCAGCTCCTGCTTCGCAAGTCCGGTCACCATCTGCACACGACAGCAGAACGCGAAGTAGTCCGAACGATCAAAGAGAAATGTTGTTATGTCGCTCTCAACCCGGCCAAGGAAGAGAAAGAGGCACAGGGACGAACGGAAGAGTTCCGACTGCCTGATGGAAACGTTGTTCAGGTACACGACTTCTGCGTCTTATGGCCGCTGAACCCTGAACCTGGATTTCACAGCTCGGTGCTGAGCGTTTCCGTGCCCCGGAAATTTTGTTCAACCCCGAATTGATTGGGCAAGAATATGCCGGCGCTCACCAAGTTGTTGTCGACTCTATCAACCGTGTGGACCTGGACCTCCGGAAATCTCTCTTCTCGAACATTGTTCTCAGCGGAGGCAGCACGTTATGTAGAGGTTGGATGTTTTCTCCGACTATTGGTGTTGGTGCTCACCATACACACAGGTTTCGGGGATCGCCTCTTGAACGAAGTAAAGAAACTCGCGCTCAAAGACGTAAAAATCAGAATATACGCGCCGCCAGAACGGAAATATTCAACGTGGATTGGGGGTTCGATTCTTGCCGGTCTGAATACTTTCAAGAAGGTGCGAAACCTTTCTAATTTGGCATGCGCGAATCGAACCATCCTTGTTAGATGTGGGTATCAGCTGAAGAGTACCAAGAAGACCCCGATATCATCCACAAAAAGTCGGGGTTCTAGTCGTTCTTGGTTGTCCTGTTGCACTAGACGTATTCACCATCACACTATGATACCCATGTACTTTCACATATTAATATGCATGTTTTCGAACGGGGGCATAAAGCATGAATTAATGATCGCATACAATGCCTTAGTTTTCGGCCACCAGCAATCCCAGACAAAAAGCAGGCGTCTACTTCTTCTTGGGGGCGTCGGCGGCCTTTGCCTTTTTGGTGCCACGGAACTGGCGAAGGATAGTAGGGTGAGTCTGAGAACATGATAAATGGGTGGACGCGCACCTTCTTGGCACGGTTCTTCCGCTCCTTCCGCAGTTTGCGCGACGGCTTGTCGACCTTGGCCGAGAGCCCGGACTAACAATGTAATTGAGGACAGGGACAAGAGATGGACAGCAAAAGGGACGCACGCGAACCAGCCGGTACTTGGGCTCAAACTTTTTCTGCGACGCCTCGTCGTCGTAGATCAAGGCAAAGCCGGTACTCCTTCCGCCACCAAACTGTGTCCGGAAGCCAAAGGTGACGACACGGCTTTTGTCGGTCTTATACAGAGCAGCGAGTTTCTCGGACAGGTCTGCCTTGGAGACGTTCGGACGGGAAGGGTGGAGGACATCGATGACGAATTGGCGGCGGGCCAGGAGACGGTTGGTGATGAATTTGCGGGTGCGCAGGGTAATGGGTGCTGAGCTGTCGGCCTGGAATGAGGATTAGTGGATGTATATGTGCCGCAATTTTGCGATAAAGCTGACCATCTTGGAGGGCTAAAGTACGATGCTATGGGCCGGGTGAGAACGAGGGCAACAGACGGGGGGACAAGGGCTACCTGGATCGTTGTCGAGGCCGGCGCGGGTGAAGGCAAATTGTGGAAGTGGGAACTATGCAGGAGCGCACGTGACGCTCGGCATTGGCCGGGCTGCGGGGATCGCCGTGAGCAGCAGCCTCCATGTCCTCGTCCTCGAGCCATTTCGCGTCCTTTGCGGCCTATGTCGGTATCCTGGCTAATACAATACTCCTTTGCACGTCCTGAACACGACCCGTTTGCTAGACCCCGCCGCCCGATGACCCCGCCTCGCTTCCCCCGCCTCACAAGGCTCCCGCAAGGCCCTGGTTTCCGGCCCATGCGTCCAACACGGACACTTCCTACCAGTCTGGCGGCATCCCTACATTCAACGCATCTGCTGCTGGTGGGCTTGGCGCTGTTGAGGAGGCCGAGAGCCAACAGAACCAGTGGGAGACCCGCCATGGACTGCGCGTCGACATGCTCGCAGCCCTGGCGTATCTGTTCGGTCCCATCTCGGGTGCGCCATATCCTCATCTCCCCCGGGATTGTCGTCGTAATATCTTGTCTGCAGCACTGGCCCTCCTGATTATCGAGACTCAAAATGACTACGTCCGGTTCCATGGTGCTCCTAATTAACCTATTGGCTGCATCCACATTGACCTCGGTGCAGCATACCAGTCGGCCCTACTGACCACCCCGCTTGTCGTCGTTCGGATATTCGCGTCCTTGCTGCAGTTTCCGGGTTGGATGCGCACAATCCTCACTCTTCTCATCATTGGCACGGAGCTCTATATGGCGTGCGCATTTCTCTTCTCTCTCAACTGCAGCTCAAGGCTCATCTTGCACAGGACTCGAGCATATCTGGATGCCTCACAAAACGGCTTGGCGCGCTTCGAACTTCCGTATGTTGGCCCTGTCGCCGCGCGGTGGCTCGAGGAGGAATGAGCGCGTTCAGGACAGACATTATACCATACCAGTCCTGTGTATTATATCGTGTACCGTACCCTAGAGAAACTTTATAATTCGAAATGAACCGTTAACACACACTCAGTCGCAATTCGTGGAGGAGACGTCAAGGAGCTCTATAATCATCGAGGATAGTTGATACAAATGTGTGGTGGTCTAGTAATGTGCTACACGTCGAGGCAATAGTGGTGATGTACAGTGGTCGAGGCAATAGTCTACAAACGGAGTCGCGGGAATGGTGGGGCGTACAGTGAGTCTAGAGGCACAGTCCGAGCGCGCACAACAGGGGCGACAGCGCGGGGAGGAGCTGGTTGAGGAACTGCAGAGTGATATTGACGAGGCAATCTACCAGGTTCTCGACGGCGTCCAGGAGTTCGATGACCAGGCATTTGATGTCGTACAGGACTGCAAAAGAGAATGAGTATGAGAAAACCATACAGACGCCCTGGAAACTCACTGGGACCTAAGACGGGGCCAAGCACAGGAATGGCGTCTGTAATCATCACCGTCGCCTCGAGCAGTTCCTTGTTGGCGTTGACGACGCCCTTGAGCAGCTCTTCGTAGGCGTCCTTCTCGTCGAGGCAGGCCTCGCCTTTGTCGAGACCGGTGAGGGCGGCTTGGAAGGCACAAAGATTTGACTGGTAAGAGCGCAGGCATGAAACAGACTGCTGCTGGAGGTCGGGGGCCTGATGCTGGGTGGACCGGGCGCGCGGGTGCTTAGCGAGCTTAGCGATACGCTCTGAAGAACACGCAGTCAGGACGAGAAGCACCAAGAGGGAGAGCAGAACATACGCATGTTGTTGGCATCAGCTCGCATCCCATCACGAGAGCGACTGAGCTGCTGGAAAGATGCGCTGCTGTTGGCAGGGCGAGACTGCTGTGGAGGGGCCGACGCAGCGGGCAGGTGGGTGGTAGAGGCGCGGGGGACGAGTTCGGCATCGATGCGTTTGCTAAGATAACGCGCAGCGAGAGAGCTGGGCGAGGCGTTGGCGGGGCCCGAAAGGGGTGACGCGAGGGCAGTGATGGTCGCGGGCGAGATACCTGTGAGGGCGAGGAAGGAGGCAGCCTGCACAGCGAGAAGGATGGCGCGGGCGATAGAAGGCATGGTCTGTGGTGTACGGGAGGAAATGGCGTTGGGCGGGAGAAGCGTTGAGAGTATCCGTACGCGAAGTGCGAGGAAGGTGGTGGTTGAAGAGAGAGAGGCGACTGATCCCAATTCGGCCGCAGACGCCCTCTTATAGCGGAGCTTCAAATTCTATTCCCACGCTTCGCTTCAACGAAGACACGTGACCGTGTTTTACGTAATTCGTGTCCGACGAAATTTTGAAGGCATTGACAACGCAACGCGGCCGTCCCGTCGACGGCAACTATGTATAGAGATTCTGAGAATTATATTTGAAGTGTACCTTGTAAATCCTTCGTCATGTCGCACCGCTCATACGCGTTTCGTATGGGCAACCACACTGGCATCACCGAAATCAGCATGAGATAACTGCCGGATAAGGGTTTGAGGAAATCGCGTGGGTCAACAGTTGGGTTGTGGGGAATGCGTAACAGGTAGCTTTGCACAGGAGGCAAGTGCAAGTAAGTAGCAGTAGTACGCGGAGTCTATAGTTCGAGAAAGGAATAAATAGCTAGAGCGACAATAGATATGTCGTATTGCAATGGGGGGGATGTAGTGTCCTGGAGGTGTCCAACAACTATGATACCCAACTGAAAATGTCCTGGTCCGTAACGAGGGTAGGGGAAGCCCAAAGAATGTGAGTGTAAAGAATGAGGTGTCAGGATATGACGGTAGGTGTTTCTGATTCGTGTTTTTTAAAACCTTCAAAGCGAGATGCAGCTCTGACCATCCGGGGCACGCTTGAAACCAAACGTGCAAGTATAGACTACCGAAATCCATTAGCCGGGCTTGGCGGAGAATGGGGAAAGGGAAACACACCTGCGCAACGACCCTGCTCGCATCCAACATTCCACGCGCCCTTGATTGCCGTGCAGTCTTGGCCCTGCCTAAGAGACGCACATCCACCGCACGACTCGAGTTCAACGGCCGTGTCAATGCATTCATAGTCTTTCGCAGACAAGCCCGCGATCGGGCATGCATCAAGACCGGTAGGGCAGAGGGGGGCAGAACGCTTCTGAGTATGACGCTTCCACCCGGCGCCTCCCGACGGGTGAGAGGGAGGGGGGGACGGAGGAGTGGGCAGGCTGGGCAGGCACATGTGAAGAAGAGAGTACCAAGTCCACCCATCGCGACACTGCGGAGGAGGATTGCTGGGAGGAGCGGGGTGCCTCGGGGTGCAGCAGCCCTGGTCAGTGTTCCAGTAGTGACTGGAGGGAGGGCAGTCGTGGCCTTTAGGAGGAGGAGGCGGCGAGGGTACACCGCCGTGGGGAAGACAGCAGCTCTTGGCTTCGTACCTAAAGGAGGGGGAAAACCGCGAATCGTTGAAAAAAATCCTGTCGAGGACAATAAGAAAGGACTTGCCAGAACTCGTTGGTCCTGCAGCTGTTGCTGCTGACTGAAGTAGATGCAGCAAATGGCAAAGCGACTGCGAGCACCATGAGGGCAGCTGCGAGACGAGTAATTAAGGACATTCTGGTCGTAGGATTCAAAGAGTGACTGAAAATTAGGTGGAACACGAGGGAAGAAAGTGAAAGGATACAAAGGCCTCGGGCTATATAAGGTGACTGTCATCAGAAATTGTTGGCCGGGAATTCCGGAATATCAAGTCCGAATCAGGTCTTCGATCAAGGAGATATCCACATGTTCCTTCGCGGCTGCAGAGCAAAAAGAACATACCAAAAGGCTGCGGGCTGCCTCTGGTTTCCTACGGGCACTAGCAGTCCGTCCGCTGGCCCTGCGGTTGTCTCGAGTCATAATAGTTGATCATTCAAGATCTCACCGTATGTCGTGGTCAGCCGGCGATAGAAGCAGAGAGACAGCTGAAACAGAACGAGATGTCGAGGTGTACGTTTTTATGATCAACGGTGCCGAGAAGTGCTATCATTATCGCTTGGAGAAACGTTAACGGTGAGGAAAACCTGAAAGGGAGAATGTCTGCGCAAACGCAAAACGCAAACACTCGATACCGGCAAATAATATTCATTAACAGTTGAAATTTGTGTATAGCGAGCAATGAGGCACAAAACTCTCCGGAATTGTAATCTTGTTTCTGGCTATGAGACTAAGGGTAGGGTGAAGTCTTTACATGACTGGATCTATCGTACCTCACGACACAGCGAGGGCTTTCTGAAGCGCCCGCGCTGCAAAATACCGAACATCCGCGTCTTGGTCGTTTTTCTGCTGCTCCAGAGCAGGAACGATCCTTGCTTGCACAAATTCTTTTCCCGCAGGGGTGACACCGTACGTAAGAGCGAGTACTTCCAAGGACTTCGCGACATTAAACCGGATATTCGGAATAGGGTCTGACGCAAGTTGGAGCAAAGGATCGATGATGTCGCTGACAACTATTTCCAGGTTCAACGACGGGGCGATTGTCTGTGAAACTTGTAAGCAACACGTTGATGGTAGCGAACGTCCTCATACCGTGATAGCTTGAACAGTGGTCATTCTAAAGAGGTAGTTGGGATGTTGTCCCATGCCCATAACTTTGGGAACAATCTGGACCTTGGCCCACTCTACACCGAAGACTTCAGTAAGCTTTTTCAGGTTCACCGTCGCAGCTTCCCGGATACTGAAGACGGTATCACCCAACCAAGACATGCACAGATTCCCGAGCTGTTCGTCGAAGAAGGGTTTACCGAGCTGATTGGCAAGCAAGGGTATATATTCGATGATCGCCTGACGGACGCGCCACGATTTGTCCTCCGCAAGCTCGACGATAGCGGGAAGCAGGGTCTCCGACAAGAGTTCTATGCCGATCACTACTTTGCGCATGAGACACGGCAGGCGCTGAGAACCGGGACGAACCATTATTAACTGTCTCCAGCTTACTGATAATGTTCAGTCGCACTTCCGGGAAGTCGTCTTTTAGGAGATGGAGGAAGAGGGGAAGTAGATTTTCGATGGTCGACTCTTTTCCAAGCAGTGGAGCGAGGCCACTGATCTGAGTGGCAAGAGCAGCGCGCACGTGTTGGGAAGTGTCCTGGGACAGGTCTCGAACGCACGGCACAATACGAGCTAGAATGACATCTTTGTCCAAAAGTTTGGAAAAACCTGGGCTCCCCTTAGATGGCGAAACGGTAAATAAATAGATCCAATCATACCTGGAATCTGGCCTGCAGCAGCAGTCCGGACCTCGGCTTCATTATCTTTCAACAACTGCACATACTGAGCAGTAAGCTCCTCTCGCACAAGTTCGACGCCAACCGCGTCTGCGAGCTGAAAGGAAGTCGACTGAGCATTCCCTCGGTGAGAAGGAGTAAAAACAAACCTCGTTGAAATGGTTGGCCGCCATGTATCTTACACGCCAGCTCTTATCTCCTATGCTGTGGCGAATTTGTTTTAGCAGTTGCTCCTTGACTTCTGCGGGGGACATCCGTTGTGCGATTGCAATCAAGTCCTCAACGGTCAATAACCGAACGGAGTCCTGGTCGTCCGACTGAAGCCTGCGGTATATCGGTAAACCGTCCGATAAAACGTGTTGAGGAGAGAAATGAGTCAAGAGAGGCTGAAGAGCGGGAAGACATTAGCTGACGCGCGTCGAAAGAAAAGGCGTCGGGTGCGCACCCCTAGCCACTTGGCGGCTGCTCTTCGGACCATGGGTGTGTCGTCTGAGCCGAGAGCCGCGAAACCCTTGCGCAAATCCTCCTGGATGGCGGGGGAGACCTTTGCATATACGGCAGGATACAGTGCAGCAGAAGATGTCCGTGATGTGAACCATTCTCCTTGGGAGAGGCGTTTCAGAAGAGGGATGTAGTACTCTTCTATTTGCGCCTGGGAAAGAACGACAGCGACCTTGGTGATAGACTCTGCGGCCTAGGGCTTGGATCAATAGGGCGGACAGGAGTTTGAAAGGAGGAAAGGACCTTATCCCGCACGAGCGTCTCCTCCACAGCCGAGAGATTTTCCAGAGGGCCCAGCAGAATGTGAGCAAATTCCTTTCCGCCAATGTACTCTTCGAAATTCCTTCCCAGTTCCTCTGCCAAGGCAAGGAGAACCTCATCTTCGTCATCGACGGAGTCTTGAAGGAACGGCACGAGCTCGTCGCGCGCACGATCCGGGCCCAGAGCGAGGGCAATGGTAGGGATGCTGTGGATGGCGTTGAGACGCAGCTGCACGTCCTCGGATCGTAGCTCATCCATGAGGATAGCAATCGGAGCAATCTGGCGGGAGAGGCCGGCCGCTATCAGACAGAGGGACCATTGGAGACGAGGGGACTCACATCTTCACCCGGATCCATGGTGGTGTGTCGCGGAGGAAGGAAATACAAGGGAGAGGGTGGACGAGGACTGAGTTAGGATATTGTCGTTGTGTTCTGTTCAAGTTTCCTGATCGCGCCTTGCTTGGATCCTGCGCCACGTGGCTGCAACTTGAATCGACTTTATCCACCATGGCAGATAATGGCCAGGCAGTAATACAACTCCGCCATCCCAGCGTACTACTTTTCCCTCAAGCACCGACAAGTATGCTCAGATTACTCTAGGGTTCCACAGCACAGGTCATGCCCTATGGCGCAACCATCGTCTCTTGGCAAACCCCATCTCACCCAAAGCCTGCGGAACATCTCTTTGTATCAGCCAAGTCCTTCCGCGACGGCAGCAAGCCCGTCAGAGGCGGCATCCCAGTCGTCTGGCCCATCTTCGGACCTGATGAACGCAAGGAGTCGCCCGGATACCAGCCGCTGCCCCAGGTAGGTAGCCAGTCCTATACCAACACAGGCTCCGATAAGGCATACAGCATGGCTTTGCCCGGAGCTCAACCTGGAAGGTCGTCAAGGAAGAGGGAGTCTCGGTCACTCTGAGTATGACCTCGCCTAACCTTGCTGTCATTTTGACGACGATTTCTCAGCCTTGGATCCTTCCGCCATCTCCGTCAAGTACGATCCCAAATTTCAGCTCAGCTACGTTGTGACCTTGGGCGAATACGATCTTACAACGGAACTCCATGTCAAGAATCCTGAGGCGTCCGGCACCAACCTTGAATTCCAGGCTCTATTCCACAACTATCTGCTCGCTCCGTCCCAAACCGTCAAGGTATTCACTGCTTGAACACCGAAGAACTGTGTCTTGACCGTACCGCAGATAAGCAATCTGGAGAAGCTCACCTACTTGGATAAGACCGACTTGGATGAGACCGGCAAAGCGAGAACCAAAACCGAGAAGAGGAAAGATGTCCAAGTCACCGCATTTACAGATTCCGTCTACGAGAATGCCGGCGGAAAGTACGAGATAACATGGGACGCGCCCTTCGGAATCGCAATCAAGACCGAAAACCTCAAAGATGTAGTCGTGTGGAATCCTCATGCTGAGGCTAGCAGTGGGATGAAAGATATGGAAGAAGGTGGATGGTATGTCAACTCGTCGCCGATGTTATCTATGGACCAAAGCCCAACACACTCCTCAGGAAAAACTTCGTCTGTTGCGAACCAGGACATGTTCGAGGATTTGTGCAACTAAAGCCTGAAGAAACTTGGACGGGGAAACAAGTTATTTCTGTCATTAAGCTAGAAAGTCGCCACCAGTGAGTGTGGCGGCTAGGATCCTGCGTAACAAATAACAACTGTAATCTAAAGGAATTGTCATTCAGCAATGTAGAATACATGGAAGGAAATTTAAGCCCGCGTAGCGATATAACACAACTGTAAAGGAATCGTCGTCCAGCGAGAATACATGGACCATTGGAAGAAATTCGAAACCGACTGATTACGTACAATTCACACTTGCCCTCAACGGCGATCGAGTCGAGACTGTTCGACTCTTCGTCTGTATTACCACCCATGCCACGATGGATTCTATGCTGCAGGTTCAAATAAACCAGGTGCGTCATAACGTTCTAGTACCGGCAAAGTCGTTGAGAGACGAATAGATTGATCACTACCTCGCGCCGCCTGGACAACTCGACAACTCTGACTTGCCTGCTGTCCCTGTTATCAGAATCTATGGCTCTTCTTCGAACGACAAGAAATGCTGCGTCCATGTACATCAAGTGTATCCTTATTTTTTCGTTGAATACGATGGCAAATTACGCCTACGCAGTGGTCAGCTTGCAACCTTTTCGAGCGACATTTCGTTGAACCGATCGTACAGTCAACCGTTATATCACTAAACTATCTCACTCATTAAATCATGCCATCGCGTTGTCCTTGAAGAAAGACATAACCTCTTTCAAGCCTCAATATGTCCGCGCCATAATATTGGTGAAAGGTGCGTCTTTGAAGTGGTCAACGCTACTTTAGTGTCCTACAGACTAAATTATGCAATGCTATCGAAGGCATTCATTTTTACGGCTTCCATTCGTCCTACTCTCCCTTCCTCAAAGTTCATCTTGTGGACCCCGCCTTCCTCAATCGTGCTGTCACCCTAATCCGTTCCGGCACTATCATGGGAACCCATTTTCGGGTCTTTGAAAGTCACCTCAGTTTTGCGTTACAGTTCATGGCCGATTTTGGGCTTTATGGCTGTGGCAATCTGAACCTCAGCCATGTGTTTCAGCGTGGACGGGATGACGAAGATGTTCAGAGAGCCGGAGGTTCTCCCCGTGTACTGCAGCCCGCCTTCCAGATATCCTCCTATTTCTGCCAGACCCGCATGCCACTCGAGGTTGACGTCGCAGCCTTCCACATCCTCAACCGCCTTCAAGTTACTGCACGCAACTTGCACCATAAGCTCGCAATTCCTGCCCCCCTTCTACCTCCAGAACCTTTGGTTCTAAGCGTCCGTGAATTATGGGAGGATGAGCGAAAGCGGCGCCGAGCCCGTGGCCTCAACCCGTCACCAGATATGCCAGTTGACCCAAGCGAGTCCTCGAGAAGCCCTCGCAGTGAATGGGTGGCTGAAGCAAGGTGGTGGGAGGACATACGAAAGCGCATCGAAACTGAAAGACACCTGATTCAACCTCCGGAACCCACAAACGACTGGGAGCAATGGGTCATGACCTCCTTTGAAAGCGTTGAAGCTCTCTGGGAGGAACCTTATAGAACATGGAAACCCGTCAAGCCTGCTGTTGATCCCCCTGAATCTGATGCGGAAAGTGCTGTGGACGAACAGGAACAACGAGACGACATCGATGTTGACGACTCTCGGTTCTCAGGCGAGCATCTGAGCCAGCTTGTTGAACGAGAAGCAGAGTGGGCCAATTCCCTCGATCATGACCTACCAGAGGAAGATACCGAGGACATTGACCCTCTGCGGGAAGAGGATGATCAATCTCCACCTTCGAGTACAGACCGTGACCGCCCGCCTGAAAACGAGTCTCCCATTAGGTTTGCAATCTCTCTTCGAAAATCGCAGCGGTGTGATATTTCGTCCATCACAGCACTGCCGGGTCCATGGAGGACGTTTTTAGTAGCACCATTCATAAGACTCCATCAGAGCCGGAGCTGTTATTATCCAGGTTAAATCATTGTCTGTGTTGGCGTCTAATATCTGATGGATCTGGGTAGCCCGCCGAACTTGGATCTGCTGGTCGACTTCGAAGAGCCCTTGACTCCCACTCGGTTCGGATTACATCTTGGTTGGTTGCTATCAATCTCTTGACATTCAGATAGCTCCGGTAAATCAGGAACAAACCAGCTGATGGATTCTCCCCTGAACTCTTCGAGGTAACTCAACGCGCTTATAACTAATCCTGCTCGTTTTAATGCGTCCCTTTCGCAGCGAGAGTTTATCCTCATTCGTTCTCCCGCCCCTCCCTTCCGGTAGTAGTGGAAATGGAAACCGGTCTGCTCTGTCTTTTCGTCCGTAATATTGGTTTATATGTCCGAATTTTAGGGGAGACTTCTCTGACAAGCCAAATAGTCCTCCGCGCAAGAAGCGTAGAATTGATTTTGCTGACCGCCCGAACATCCTTCCCCCCGAGTCCGTCCGTGCCATATCACGCAGAGCGATGGATATGAACACCCAGCACCTCAAAACAATCAATTTAAACCGTTATGATTACGCTCTTACACCCCCGACAGCATCTAAGCTGTTGGAAACCCTGGAAACCTGCGGAATTCCTCGGAAGATATACAGAAAGCCTTTTTATTCTAGTAGCGACGATACCCCTGACAAGCCTCGGGAGTATGGAGGCGTGTTATACCGCGTGAAGGGGAGTGAAGACTCCTTGCAATACCTGGACGACTGGGAACAGCACGATGCTTTTGGCTCTCCGAATATATCTAGCTTTTCCTTGCCATATTCAAGTGGCTGGGAGTACAGCGGCGGAAGCCCGCCGAGCGTCAGGCAAATCAAAAGATACTTGGCCTCTGAAGAAGCCAGTGTACCTTCCAAGAAACAACAACTGAAACAGCGTTCCCAAGTAAGCTTGACGTCTGAGAGGTTTCTATCATTCATAACTATATGGAC
Source organism: Mycena polygramma (assembly GCA_029449255.1). Lineage (NCBI taxonomy): Eukaryota > Fungi > Basidiomycota > Agaricomycetes > Agaricales > Mycenaceae > Mycena > Mycena polygramma. Next base: position 327,072 of record JARKID010000121.1, read on the forward strand.
GCAGATCGAAGGGCCCACTCAAGCAAATATATATGGTCTGAAAACAGCGCCAAGAGGATTGGTCCCTCCCGTTGCATTACGGGAGAAACAGAAAATGACCGTTTTCTCTTTGGAAGTTTTCGGTATTGGCTTTCAGTGATTTTATCGGTTTGTGTTGACTCTTGACAGCTCCTGCCGATCATGCTCCTTCTCCAGAGGTCGATGAGATTACGGCCGCGTTCTGGTCTTTCCAAGGCGTCGATTCTGCCCTCACCTCTGGGACGATCATAGTGGATCAAACGCCGGTCCGGAATCTGGGCTCACGAAACAGCGAAGTCAAGATCGTTTCCGCCGAGTTAGACCTATTGAATCACATTGTGGACATGGTTGTGGATCTGGATCCCGATATTGTCGTCGGATGGGAGATCCAGGCCGCTTCTTGGGGCTATCTGAACGAGCGAGGTGGGCAGTATGGTCTGTCTATTTCCGACCTGGTATCCAGAGCTCCTATCAAGCGTTCTGGAGGCAAAGACCTGTGGGGAATGAGACACACTTCGACCTTCAAAGTTAGCGGACGCCATGTTCTAAATCTGTGGCGTATAATGCGTGTTGAACTCACTTTGAACATTTATACGTTCGAAAACGTTGTATTTCACGTTCTCAGCAGAAGGTTGCTTGAATTCTCTTTATCATGAATAGCGGCTCACAGATCTTTAGGACCCCTCGCTATAGTCATGCCACATTGAAGGAATGGTATCAGGATCATATCCCAGGACACACGTTCACCGTACTGCGTTATTTCTCCGGTAGAACTTCCATGGTTCTTGAAATACTGGAGGAAACTGAGGTCGTCACAAAGACTGCGTAAGTCTCTGACGTTCTGCACCATTGATTCTGACGTATAAATCCAAACCCTTAGCGAGTTCGCTCGCGTCTTTGGGGTGGACTTTGACTCGGTCCTTAGCAGGGGCTCTCAGTTCAAAGGTATGATCGTTGGCCTCATCCACCAATCGATCGGCTAACGACGCGTATAAGTGGAGAGTTTCATGTTTCGCATCGCTAAACCTGAAAGTTTCGTACTTTTGTCACCCAGCAAGCATGATGTGAGATGGGACTTTCAGTATCTCATTCTCTTGCCCATGATTGTCAGGTTGGGCGCCAAAACGCAGCAGAAGCCATGCCACTTATTATGGAGCCTCTCTCGACGTTCTACGCTGATCCCGTTGTGGTATTGGACTTTCAAAGTCTTTATCCCTCGGTAATGATCGCCTATAACTACTGTTACTCCACATTTCTTGGCCGCATACATGAATTCCAGGGACGACAGAAATTCGGCGTCACGAATCTCGATCTTCGTCCGGGTCTCGTTGAGACGCTCCATGACCACATCAATGGTGAGCACTTCCCCGGTGCTTTCTGCGGTTTCCATGAATCTCCAAACCCAAACCCTCAAATCTAGTCAGCCCAACCGGGATGATGTTCGTCAAACGAGAAGTGCGCCCTGGACTCCTAGCGCGGATGCTGGTGGAACTCTTGGAGACGCGGGTTATGGTCAAACAAGCTATGAAGGGAGTTAAAGATGACAAGGTACCGTATCATCGAAACGTTCAAGCACACCTTGACTCAAGACATCAAGGCGTTAAGAAGAATTCTCGACGCCAGGCAATTGGGCCTCAAATTCATCGCGAATGTTGGTCCTTCTCTTCACAACGCTCTTTCGTATTGACGTATAAGTACAGGTGACGTACGGGTATACTAGGTACGTCTGGGGCAAATTACTACGGCGGCCCATTTCTTATTCCAATCGCCTTCCAGTGCAACATTCTCTGGGAGAATGCCAGCTGTCGAGATTGCGGACAGGTGAGTGAACGATTACAAACCTACTGCCGAATTGTATCAAACATCTCAGTAGCATCGTCCAGAGTGGTCGTGAGACTCTGGAAAAGGTTTTCGCGAATTTTATGTTGCCGAACTTTTCTCAGTCTGTTTCAAGGCAATTATGACCATCAATGCCACGGAGAGATGGGGAGCCAAGGTACGACGGCCAGCGCCTTGTCTACTCCTGTTGACATTGTATAGGTCGTGTATGGAGACACTGACAGCGTCTTCGTGCAAGTGTATTTCTTCGATTGCATACTGGCCCTGACTCGCATCCAGACAGCTGCCGGGTAAAACAAAGGATCAGGCATTTCGAATCGGCCACGAAATAGCAGACACAATCACCTCGAGGTCAGTGAATTAAAGTGACTTGTTATAACCAATAACACCCTGTTTAAAGCAATCCTCCCCCGATCAAATTGAAGTTTGAGAAAGTGAGTTTGTCCACCTCTTGTATATAAAACTTAGAACCGAGCCGCACGATCTCCAGGTGTATCTTCCTTGCGTTCTCCTTGCCAAGAAGCGCTATGTTGGGTTTAAATATGAAAATCCGGACGAAAAAGAACCCGTTTTCGACGCCAAGGGCATCGAAACTGTTCGGCGAGATGGCGTTCCAGCTCAAAAAAAGATGACGGAGACCTGCCTCAAGTACGTTCAACGAAATGGTGGGAGCAATATCATGACTGGATCCCAGGATTCTTTTCCGAACTCAAGATCTGAGCGAGGTCAAAGATTATTGCTATAGGTCAGTAATAATGGGAATTGAACACAGATGTTGACGTGCCCCCGTACTTTAGCTCTTGGCAGAAACTGCTAGAAAGCAAAGCGTCTGTCCAGGACTTCATTTTCTCGAAGGAAGTGAAGATGGGGATGTATAGGTAACGAGATTGTCTCCGCATCCCTTGTCTAGAGCGATCTTGATGCTTATTGGAACAGTGACAAAGGGGTACCACCCCCTGGCGCTGTTTTGGCAGTCAGGCAAGCAATAACGGAGAACACAGAACCACAGTACAGCGAACGCGTACCCTATGTGATCTGCCGCGGGCCTTCCAACGCCAAGCTAGCTGACAGAGTAGCAGCCCCCTTGGACGTATTGAAAAATCGGTACCAACTTGACTTGATTCGAGCCGGGCATAGTTCGCTAATCCTCTCCACCAGTTATTTGCAATTGGATGCTGATTATTATATTTCGCGAGTCCTGATTCCACCGCTGGACCGGATCTTTTCCCTGGCGGGGGCTGATGTGTGGAAATGGTACATGGAGATGCCTAAACCGAAATCTCTGGACATTGAAGTCAGATCCCCGAGCAAGACGAAGAGGGAAGAACAGGAGGAGAACATTTACATTGATGGCCATTTTTACAATCGCCAATGCCACTCGTGCGGAACGCCGTCGGATGAAGGTAAGTAATTGACGGGGTTGACTGAAAGCATGTTGAATGAAGCACAGAAATCTGTGACAACTGCCACTTGGATCCGGAATCCGCCATGCCAGAGATCCTATCGAAAATTCACAAGGGCGAAAAACGCCTCCTCGACGCCCATCGAATTTGTGTCTCATGCACGCAAACCGCGCAAACCGAACCCATTCGATGCGAATCACTAGACTGCTCCTGGTTGTACGCCCGTACAAAAGCCGAGGACAAGTTGGATTTTTTGGTGGATCTTCGACATTTACTCGTGGCGGGCGGCTCCAGTCCATGACATTTTGTTTCGGTAGTTCTGTCCCGGATACAATCACATACGTATCGGACACATGTATTTACACGGTCTGGTAAGCGCCCGGAGCTGCAGGAGCTTGCGCAGCTGCTGCTGGCTGCGCAACTGGCATGGAGGGCGGCGGTGCAGGTCTCGAGTACTGGGCGGGCCGTTCTTCGTCCAAATTTTGGTAGCCGCTGTTGCCTCCGAGACCTCCGGGCATGCTGTCCCAGACTGAACACACAGTTTAGCTGAAATAAAGACCAAAACATGCAAATGCATACCAGTGGCCCCGCTGAGATCACCACCGCGGATACCAAGTCCACTGAACTGACCACCCCTTTGGCGAAGAGCTGAGTCGCTGTCAGCCTATG